>VZTJ01005975.1:1250331-1271346 GCA_013397795.1 Orthonyx spaldingii
CGGGGGGAGCGGCAGCGGGGTCCCCCCGCCCTGCTGATGTGTCCGGGCGCCGCGGGGCGAGCGCGGCCGGGGCGGCTGACGCGTGTCCTGCCCCGCAGCGCTCCGGCGCCGGCAGCCGGCCATGGCCTCCAAGCTGCTGCGGGCCGTGGTGCTCGGCCCCCCCGGCTCGGGCAAGGGCACGGTGTGCGAGAGGATCGCCCGCAGCTTCGGGCTCCAGCACCTCTCCAGCGGGCAGTTCCTGCGGGAGAGCCTCGGCGGCGGCGGCGGTAAGTGCCCGGGGGCCGCCCCGTCGGCACCGGCACCGGGAGCGGCACCGGGGGGTCCCTGCCCGCGCATCTCCGGCGGGGCAGCGCGGGGTCGGGGATGCAGATGGGGCTGGGATGGAGACGGGGATGGATGGGGACCCATCGCCACCGCGGGGACACCACAGGTTGTTTTCTTCCCGTGGACTTGGCACAGCTCATTCACCGCCTGCTCCCTCCAGCCGGAGCTCGGGAACAGCGGGCTCTGGTGCCGTGGGGTGCCGCGGGTGCGCGGTGGATTTATCGCCGTGCCGGGTGATCCGGGCTGCGGAGGGGGCGGTGTGAGAGCGGCCGGGGTGCCCGGGGACCGGGCCGTGTGCGGTTATTGATAACTCCATCGAGCCTCAGGTGGCTGTCCGAGGATGGGTGGCAGATGGCAGGAACGCTGGTGCGCGCGGTGCCGGCGGGAGGGATGCATTGGGAACGAGCGTTGTCCGCGGGGAAAACCTGCCGGGAATGTCGCTGCGTGTCAGCGGGTGGGTGCTCCGGTGAGGGCAGCTGCAGGAGATGGGTGCCAGCACAATCCTCCCAGCACGATCAGCCCTGGAGAGCCGGTTTCTCGGGCTGGCAGCCCCCAGGCAGGGCAGTGCTGCCTGTCCCGTTACCGGCACCCCAATCCAACCCCGTGGGAGCTGGGATGTGCTGTGCCTGTGTCCCTGGGCTGGTGAGGGGCTCTCGGTCCAGCCGAGGCTCGGCAGCGGCCGTGCTGAGCCCCAGCTCTGCAGCGTTGGGCAATCCCAGTGTTTCTTTTCCCAATACTTCCTTCTCTCCTCCGCTGTGTGAAACACCGACCCGGGGGGGAGCTGACTCACCGGGCGAACGGTGAAACGGCGTCCATGCAAAACAAGCCGAGAGGATTTAGAAGTGATTTCCGTTCTAGAAGGATGGCAGAAACAGGGAGGAAAAACAGGGAGGGTAAAGTTTTGGAGAGGTGCATGGTCCGACAAGGGCGTTGCACACAGCTCTGTGCTGGTCACTCGTTTAAAAATATCCAGATTTCCTTTTATAAATAAAAAGGACAATAATATTTCCTTTGGAGAGAGACTCAAAAATTGGAAAATCCCGATGAGGGCTTTGGCTGAAGGACAGAAAGCTGGGCTGGAAAGCAAGCAGAGGTGCAGCGTGTGGAGAGGGGCAGTGCAGTGAGACTGTGCCCACCCAGGAACTTGCACAACCAAGCTCTGAATCACTGACTGTCCCGAATTTCACATTTCAGTTCATGCCCTTGCCTTAGAGCTCCTCTGGGCACACCAGAGAAGCAAGAAGAGTTAGCTGAAGGTGTCTTGGCTCCATTCAGACGGAAACAACAGGGAGAAATGCAGGGAAAATTACTCAGAGGAAAAGCAGCCGTGGTTTGGTTCATCTGGCGTGACAGTCGGGTCCCACCTTTGCCTCAGCCTCTGCTTACAGCTCTCAGTGAGCTCCAGCTATTTGGGATTTTTTTTTTTTATTTGCTATTTGCTTTGGACAAGCTGTTACATGACTGTGCTGCCGCGTGCCAGCTCCGGGGGAAACGAGGTGGAAGTGGCTTCTCTTCCCGAGCTCTCGGCTGCGTCACCGGCTCTGCGCTTTGGGGGAGCTGGGGCTCTGCAGTGCCAACAGAGGCATCACAGCCTCATCAGCCCAAAGGCAACTTTGGGTCCCGTGTTTTCGCAGGGATCTCGGCCCGATGTGTCAGTGCACCAGGGGTTTTCCTGCTGGCCACTCCCAGGCGTGAAGCGGCCGTGGCTGCGGGTTGGGGCTCGGGGGCACCGAGGGCTCCTGCTGCTGGAGCTCCCAGCATGGAGAGCGTTCCAGGCCCGCTGCTGGAGCTGCTGGTGGCAGCCTGAGGGAACAAAGACTCTCTTTTGAGGCAGGTGAAGCAGCTGAATGCACGGCTGCTGCTGAAGGGCTTCGCGTTGTGCTCCAGCAACCCCGAAGTACATCCGCCCCCACCCGTGTGTCTCCTCGTTAGTGTCTCTCAGCAAGTGGCTGCTCTGCTGTGGGAAAAGGCCTTTGTAACGCCTTGGAAAAGTTACAGACGGTGTGTTTGGTGCCTGGCAGGGGTGCTGGAGGGTGCTGAGCCATTTCCTTGGCCAGCACTTGCCCCGGAACCCAGGTGGTTGTCTCTGGTGTTGGCAGCACCCCCGGCTCTAACCAGGACTCTGCTGTTCATTTGCAAAACAACTTAATTGCTTGTCTTGGCTGTGGCTGAGGGTCTGTGGGTCTTGTGTCTGTGCCACTGCTCCCTTTCAGGTGCTCTGTTGGAGCCAGGAGTGGCTCCAGTCCCCTCCTCGTGACAGAATTCCTTAGTGAGCATCCACCAAAGTACGCACAAAACAAAATTCCCAGTGGGAAGTGGAGTGTGCATGGCCCAGCCCCACTCTGCTTCTCCCCACTTTTCCCATGGGCTGTGGTCTTAGCTGGCCACACTGGGCTGGTTGGTGGCCACAGCTGAGCCCAGGGATGCAGCCTGCCAGCTATTCCATAGGTCCCTGCCATATCCCTGTGTGTGGGAGCAGAGTCCTCACAGGGATCTGTCCCAGTCCTGCCTGCTGCCCTGCTCACAGACCCCACTGTCCGCCCTGCAAGCCTGAATTTGGGGCCACACCAGGCTCCAGCCCCCCAAAATGATGTCCTGATGCTGAGGGTGGGGTGGGACCAAGGCCCCTGGATGCAGCATCTGTGTCAGAAAAAACATCCCAAACCTGGGGTGACATCTGTTGTGGTTTAGCTGTGGGGGTGCATTGGTGCCCTGTTCCCTGCCAGGGTTTCTTCTCCCTGTTATCTCCAGATTGTGTTGCTGTAGCCTAAATAACAGTGAAAAAATCCTGGAAAAGGTTTCAGATAGGGAGAAAGCTTGGGGTTGTAGTGCAGGCTCTGGAGGCTGTGTTTGGGAACAGCCTCTCCTCCAGCCTGTCCTGCCTGGCCTGGGGTGGCTGCTGTGTGGCCTCGGGGCTGGGACACGTCCCTCGGGGCTGGATCTGGGCTGCTGTGATAAGGAGGGACAGCTCAGGGTCGCATGGGGGAAGCCACGGGGAGCTGGAAGTCCCATGAGTTACAGGGCAGGTTAAACCCACGGTCATCGGATTGATGGGATTAAAGCAGGAGTTGAAAGGCTGGGTTTGAGCTCAGCACACTGAAGAGCCCTTTGCTACCTGGAGTAACTGCAGAGTAAACCCTGCACCTCCTCTGCGGCCCAGGCACAGCAGTGGGGCTTTGGTGCTATAGGGTGAGCCCCAGCTCCTCATGGGGGGGACCAGGATCTTCTTCCCTGCTCAGGAGGGACTCCCCAAACCCTGCACCAGGGAGTTCTTACATGGGCTGGTGGCTGGGGGCTGGGAAGGGGATAGCAGATGTTAAATTTGGAGTTAAAACTGCCTGGAAGAAACCCCAAGGGCTGGGATGCTGGGATGGTGCTCTGCAGCACACCCTGGGGGTTGGAGGGCTGGGTCGGGGTCCTTCCTGCAAATCCATGGCCTTTCCTCCTTGGAGAGATGTGGCGGTGCTTTGGAGGAGGGAGTAGCTCCAGGGGCTGTGTGGGAGCAGGCAGCTCCGTGCTGCTGCGGGGCCCTGTGGTGCTGCATTCCACGGCCCCACGCTGGTGTGTCCCCCACACACGGAGGGGACAGCAGAGCAGCAGGAATCGTCCGTGGTGGAGCAGAGGAGATCTGTCCACACACTCCAGGGGCGTGGGAAAGCTGCAGCCTCCGGGCTGCAGGGCTGTGGGGCTCTGCTGTGTTCCCAGACCTGTTCCCAGACCTGTTCCCAGCCCCAGCTGTGCCTCGGGGTATTTCTGCCTCGCAGCTCCAGGCCGGGCTCCAGCAGCCCTGCTGAGCCGCAGCTGGTCCCTGGGATGGCCATCCCTCCTCAGGTGACAGCCGGACCTGGTGTGGCAGCTCCAGACTCCTGGGGTGGCCATCTGTCCTCAGGGAACAGCCAGGCCTTATCCAGCAGCTCCCAGCTCTGGGATGTCCATCCCTCCTCGGGGTGACAGCCAGACCTTGTGTGGCAGCTCCTGGGATGTCCATCCCTCCTCGGGGTGACAGCCAGACCTTGTGTGGCCTCTCCAGGCTCCTGGGATGTCCATCCCCCCTCAGGTGACAGCCAGACCTTGCCCCGCAGCTCCCGGCTCTTCCCCGGAGCAGCCCAGCCCTGCCCGCGAGCTCATTCCCTGGGAGCCTCTGGCACCGTGCAGACCGGGTGAATAAATACCCAAAAATACAAAAAAGATGTTTTTATAATCTTGCTGCCCTCGCGGGGCTCTGTGTCCGTTGCATAATCCACAGGGTGTTTTTTCCATCGCCGCGTCCTTCGCTCTCCCGGGCGGGAATGCTGCCGGCGGTGACGTCTGGGCAGTGACAAAGAACTTGTCACTGAGAAAAGGTGTTTTCTGCTCGCTCCACGCGGGGCCAGCTGGAATCCCTGCCTGGATCCGAGGGAGTGGGATGCGATCCCGGAGCCTGCGGTGACTCAGCCCCGCGGGCTGTGAGTCAGCGCCTGCCCTGCTCCCAGGCAGGTTGGATGCTGGATCCCAACATTCTGTACTTCTGGCCCTGCTCCAAGGAGAAAGAGGCTGGACCTCTCTTCTGGTGTCGGGAGAAGGACTCGTCACACACAGCAGGGAAAAATCTGCGCGTTTTCCAAGCAGATTCTTGGGATTCTGGATGAAACCCTGGAGCGTGGCTTGGCCCCACCTGCTTCCCAGCCCTGCCCATCCCCACGCTCCCAGGGGGATCTGTTCGGGCTGGTTTCCTCCTTAGATCAGATGAATTCTCTCCAAGAATTGTGGATCTTGCAAAAAACCCCTCCTGCAGCTGAGGGATTCGAGCCCCAGCCAGGTGCAAGTGCTGCCCGCTTTGACATCTCGCTGCAGCCTGGAAAACCGGAGCCTGCCTCCAAATGCAGCATCCTGGGGCTTATTTTTAGAGAGGACTCACGCTTGGAGAGGGCTGAAATGTGCTGTCCTCACCAGAAACGGTGCAAAAAATAGATCAAGAAATTGTTCATTTCTGGTGACAAATGCTATTTCAGCTGCTGTGGGAAGACAGCAGGAGAGGTGTCCATGAGGTCCCCATCCCAGAGGAAAGGGGCTGGAGCTCTCCTTGGGGCAGGAGCAGGACTTGCCACACATGGGGACAAAGAATATTTGCATTTTCCAAATGGTTTCTTTGGGTTTCTGAGGGGCTGAAAGAAAATCACAGCAAGCTTCAGTCGTGGAATGGTTTATGTTGGAAGGGGGCTCAAAGCTCATCCCATTCCACCCCTCTCCCACTGTCCCAGGCTGCTCCAGCCTGGCCTTGGACACTGCCAGGGATCCAGGGGCAGCCACAGCTGCTCTGGGCACCCTGTGCCAGGGCCTGCCCACCCTCCCAGCCGGGAATTCCTGCCCAATATCCCATCCATCCCTGCCCTCTGGCAGTGGGAAGCCATTCCCTGTGTCCTGTCCCTCCAGCCCTTGTCCCCAGTCCCTCCCCAGCTTCCAGGAGCAGCTGAAGCTGAGGGATGTGGGAGAGCCAGGCAGGAGCCTGGGAATGTGCACTTACCTCTCAATTACCATAATTAAGTTCTCAAGGATTTGATCTTGGCAATAATTTTCTTATCTGAGCATATCTTAAGTGGAGACTCTGAAATCTTTAATCCCTGGGGACGGGAAGCAGGTTCAGGGTGTTTGGGACAGTCCATGCCTGTGCCAGTGTCACCTGTGACCACATCAGAGCCATCTCCTGAACCAAAGGAGCACGCCCAGAGCTGCTCAATCCATCAGCTGAGGGCTTGGCTGAGAGCCAGCATGTTCCTGCTCTCAGCTATCTCCGGAATTCCCATTCCTCCAGCCCCAAAAGCAGCGTGTGGCCCTTCCATCACGAGCAGAGTGACGCTGCCGAAAATCTTCCTTTGGGCGGCCAGGCAGGATTTGAGGGGGAGTGACATTTTTTATGTGGAAATGTCACGATTTTTTTTTTCCGCTTTGTTTCACCTATTGCTTTGGGGTTTTTATTTCTTGTCTTGAGCAGAAGCTGGGGTCCTGGCAAAGCAGTACCTGGAGCGAGGCCTGCTGGTGCCCGACCACGTCATCACGCGCGTGATGGTGGCGGAGCTGGAGAAGCGGCGGGAGCAGCACTGGCTGCTGGACGGTGAGTTCTGAGGGGGAATTCCCAGCTCCCTTTGGAACATCCCTTTGCTCCTCATGCTTTGGCAGTCCCAGGAGAGAGAAAAGCCAGGAGATGCCTTTGCTGGAGGTGGGAGGAGAGGCAGGGGCCCAGCTGCTGGCAGGGACCTCTTCCCACTGCCCTCGGCGCGTGGCCGGGAATGGGAAGGGCAGGGAGAGGATCTGGGTGTTCCACGAGGCACAGCAGGGCTGGAGACACGCCACAAAAACCCTTTTACCACCTCCACGGGTGTGTGAAGCAGCTCCTCAGTCCCAGCCCAAAAGCCACCTGAGCTGGAGGGGCAGGGGATGCTGAGAGCAAACAGGGACAGCTCCCACTGTCCCAGGCTGCTCCGGCCCGGCCTTGGGCACTGCCAGGGATCCAGGGGCAGCCTCAGCTTCTCTGGGAACCTGTGCCAGGGCCTCCGCACCCTCCCAGGGAACAATTCCTTCCCAATCTCCCATCCATCCCTGCCCTCTGGCAGTGGGAAGTCATTCCCCCTCATTCTATTGCTCCAGGTCCTTGTAAAAGGTCTCTCTCTATATTTCTTGTGGGCTCCCTTCAGGTTTTTAAGGTCCCTTCCAATCCAAACAATCTGGGATTCTGTGATTCTCTGCTCCAGCTGCTCACTGGCTTTTCCAAGGAGGACAGGACCATTTTACTGCAGTATCCTTAATGTCCTCCACACGAACCAGCAGCTTGTCCCCACTCTGTGCACAGCACTCTGTTCCCTTCATGTTTTTCCTTGTCATTCCAGCATTTATCCCTGTTCTACCGTTGCCTGTGTCCTCCTGCCTGCCCCCAGCCCCGTGCAGGGACAGCAGCCCCATCTTTGCAGGCACACCCAAGCCCTGGGTGTCACATTCCGGGAGCTGGTGCTGTGGGAGCTATTTTTTCTCGGAGCCATATGGTGGTGCCTGCCTTTCACACCGCTTGTGCCGCAGCGGGGCAGGGCCTGCAGCTCCGGAGCTGCCTGATGGGTGAGTTTGGCTCCGTCCTCGCTGCCTTCCAGCCTCTCATTCCCGTTTCTGGTGCCTGCCCAGGTTTCCCTCGGACGCTGGGCCAGGCCAAGGCTCTGGATGGGATCTGTGAGCTGGACCTGGTGATCAGCCTGAACATCCCCTTCGAGACGCTGAAGGATCGCCTGAGCGCCCGCTGGGTGCACCCAGCCAGCGGCAGGGTCTACAACATGGACTTCAACCCTCCCCACGTCCAGGTAAGAGCCCCTGAGCCGCCTGGGAGCCATCCACAGGAGGAAAAGCTGGGAGAAGCCGTTCTCTGCGGGAGCTGGGATCCTGAAGGAGCATGGGGGAAGCGATCCCGGGTAGAAGCGCCGAGCACCGTAAGGAATTGCGCTAAACGTTCATGAGGAAAACGGGATTTGTGCAGGCAGGGGGAGGCATTTGGCAGCTGCAGGGTGGTGATGGGGTGGTGGTGATGGGGTGGTGGTGGGGTCAGTGATGTCCCTGCCACGGCTTCGTGTCCCTCAGGGCGTCGATGACGTGACGGGAGAGCCGCTGGTGCAGCGCGAGGACGACAGGCCCGAGGCCGTGGCGGCGCGGCTCAGGAAGTACAAGGACGCTGCCAAGCCGGTGATAGAGCTGTACAGGTGAGCGGGGCCACGGCACGCACCCCGGCAGGGCTGCCACAACAGCCACCAGGGCTGCCTGGCCCACGCCCACATCCCAAAGAGCCCTGGCACGGCCCCTGGAAGATTTTTGGGGCCAAGCCCTGGCCCTGGACGGGGCCTTCCTTGGAGGGAGGAAGCTGATCTAAAGAAATTCCCAGCTCCTGTTTGTCTTGCTCCACAAATGGGAGGGATATTTTGGCACAGATCCAGGGTGGGACATGCCATGAAAAGTCCATCCAGAGCCCTGAGGGGTTTGGGTGAAGCGTTGGGAGATTGGCAGGAGGCAGGAGAAGGGAGAGACCCCGGTGCTGGCTGGGATGGATGTGCTGGGAGCTCAGGGGGGTTCCAGGGCCTGTTCCCCTGTACTGGGGGACACTTGTCCCCTGGTACTATGGGACAATTGTTCCCTGGCCGACTCAGGAATGACGGATTGCTGCAGGGTGGCAAATCCACTGCTCAAAGGGAGCGGAAGCCCTGGAGCATTTCTGAGCATATGGGGGGGGGGCCAAAATTGCCCTTGCAGGGAAGGGGGAGAATCACAGAACCCCCAAATGGTTTGGGTTGGAAGGGACCTCAAAGCCCATCCCATTCCACCCCTGCCATGGCCAGGGACACCTCCACTACCCCAGGTTGCTCCAAGCCCTGTCCAAGCCGCCTGTGGACGCTGCTGTCCTCAGGATGGGCTGGTGCTGACTTCTCCCACCTTTTCTCCAGGAGCAGGGGCATCCTTCACTCCTTCTCTGGCACAGAGACCAACAAGATCTGGCCCTACGTGTACACCCTGCTGTCCAGCAAGATCCCGCCCGTTCTCTCGGATGAGGAGCACTAAAGAGCTCGTGCCAAGGACCAGGATTTAATCCCGTCGTGGGTTTGGTTCCCAGTGCGGTGCCAGGGCTGTGCTGGGGTGAGGTGATCATGACCTGGGTGACAGTGGTGGACACCAGTTAGAGTCAGGATCAGATCTTTGTTTCTAAGGTCAAGCCAGCTGGAATAAGGGGTTTTTTCCCTCTTTTGGGGCTATGGAGTTTTCCTGCCTGCGGTCCATCACGCGCTGGCGATGCTGGCCAGGGCAGTGACCATTCCAGGTTTACACAGCTTTGCCATGGTGTCCTTGCCATCCCTTTCCAGCCCCCAATCCCTGTCTGAGCCTACAATGTGCCATCCTGTTGCTCCACAGGACCATTTACTGCTGAGGACTCTCTAGGCTGAGGTTTTTTTCAATAAATTATTTTCTATTAAATGTATTTCTCAGAGAAGTAAAGCTCTAGAAAGCAACACTTAGCCCAATGGGAATTTTGGGAGCAACGTGGAAAATGTGTGTGCTACAAAGCTGAGAGGTGTGAGGATCACATTTCCAGCATTAGTACACGTAAAAGAGGGAAAACATTGGAGGTGAAACACTGCCTTGTACTCCTTCCATAGGGAGAGGTGAATTCCCTGCTGCAGAAAGCTGCTGTACAGGTTTTCATGGAATGCTGTGAGACGGAGCAGGATCTGGGCTGGGGATGAGTTTGTGCACTCCTTTGTGCTTTCCTTGTTTATAGCTTTTAATACTACAAAATACGGTGTTCCAGGAGTTTCTCCCAAAGATTTATCTCCGTGTGTGCTTCAGATTTGGGGAGAAATCAGCTCATTCCATCTTCCGTGCTGCCTTTGTCCCCGAGCCCCCTGGCCAGGGGCTCCCTCCAGCTGTTCCTGCTGTGTTCCCCAGCAAAGTGACTCCCTCCCTGTGAAATCCCAGAGATCTTTCCTGCCTTGGGATGCATCCAGGGCCACGCCCAGGTGTTTTCCCAGGATTTACAGCATCCTTGGATCATGTTGGGGCCGGGCTTTTCTCAACTGGAAGTGCTGCCACCCTCTTTTTGTAGGATGCAGTATCCCAGCAATGGGGACGTTCTCCTTGTCTCCTCGAGTTGCCTTATTTTATAAACTATATATTTAAGAGAAAAAAAAAGGAAGATGTGCATTTGTAAAGGTTGGAAAACAAACAAACAAAAAAAAGTGCTGAATTTTAGCGTCGCCTTTTGGGAATTGTGCTTGGAGCTGCTGGATCCGCAGGGAATGCTGCTCCTGCCAGGGGGGACTGACAGGAGGGCAGGAACCTGGCACTGCCTGGCACCTCTTGGGTTAATCAGAGCAGCCTGGGCACCTTTCTGCTGCTGGATGTCCCCGGGTTCAGTTTTGCTTGGAGAATGGGGAATGGCCGGATTTTTTAGGGATTTTTTCCACGTGCGAAACCTCAGCACCTCCCTGGGTTTATTTATCCCAGCTGAGCATCCTCGTGCTGACCAAGGATCCCCTGCATTTGTTTCATCCTGGCAGCTTCACCCTGGTGCTCTCCCAGATGGAGCCAGAGCGGGATCACTGCCCACATCCAGAGTGCTCCCACCGTGCTCCAGGTGGGAATTTTCCAGGTGGGAACAGAGGGATTGTCAGCTCTCACTGCGGTCCCGGGAGGCCTTTCCATGCCCCCGTGCTGGGAGGCCGCAAATCTTCCAGCCAGCAATGAAATCCTATTTCAGAAAGATTTGGGATTTTCCCATGACCCTGGGATGGAGGTCTGGGCTGGTTTTAGACACAAATCCACAAACAGCCAAAACCTGTGTGCTGCTTTCTTTGGGACAGCTTCGGGCAGGAGGGGAGGAGATTTTGGGGGTTTTTTAAGGCTATGAAAGCAGCTGCGTGCCGGGCAGAGGGGCTGATCCCTGCTTTGCCTTGCTCTGTCCTTGTGTCCCGTCCTTCCCTCCTGCAAAACTCCTGGAGAGAGATTCCCATGCAGCCCAGAGGCAGGAGAGGGCCCGCAGATGCCTTTTCCAGGCTTTGAGCCCTATGGGAGATGTCTGATCCCACGGCTGTGCATGCACCCAGCCCTCGGGATGGATTTTTCTACCTGACTCGTTGCGTTTTCCGAGACCAAATTCCTGCAGGGACGGGGCCCTGTCCCTCGCTGTCCCTCGCTGTCCTCCTGCCGTGCTCCCGTTTGGTATTTTACTGTGAATCCCAAACCTTTTGTAAAGCCACAGCAATTTTGTACCGACCCGAGATACTGTGTGGGGGGAGGAGCCTCTCCCCCCTGGAATGTCACGCCGAGTTTCCTTCCCGGAGTTTCCTCCCGGAGTTTCCTCGCGGTGAGTCGCCGCAGCCGTGTTACTGCTCTCGAGATGTAAATAAAGATTTTCTCCTGCTGATCCCTGTGCTGGCAGAGTCTGTGCGGGTTCCACCTTGCCAAGGCTGACCTGGAGCTCCTTTGTAGGAGCTGAGGAGGAGGAGGAGGAGGAGAAGGGAAGAAGAGGAATCAGAGCATCCCCACCTGAAGGTGGAAAACCCCTCGGGCTTGGCCTTGGACACAATGCAGCTCTTTGCGTCTGTTATTTAATATAACCCAAAATATTGGTTAAAAAGCCAGTTTGGGTGCAGCCACTTGCTCCTGCCCTCCATCCTTATCCCAGAATCCCAGAATCCCAGGCTGGTTTGGGTTGGAGGGTCCTTAAAGCCCATATCATTCCACCCCTCTGCCCCCTTCTTGCACATAAAGTGCAAGAATTTTAATTTTTTATTTCCTTTTTAACTTCTCCCTGATAAAAGCCCCGCGGAGCATCAGGACGGGGGGCTCTGGCTGTGTCCTGTGCCCGGGTAATCCCTCCCGTGTGGCTGGAATTGGGAATTAATTCCAATTAAACTTGGGAATTAAACTCCCGGAGCCGCAGTGCCTCCTCCCAGTGCCACCAGTTCGCTTCTTGCTTTCGTTCCCCAATAGCAGCTCGGGGCACTCCCTGTTTGGAGCGAGCAGAGCCTCGGGAATGATCAGGAGAGTGGGAAAACAGGGTGATAAGCAGGGAAGCTGCTGCCTGGGAGGTGGGAGGGAGCCGGGGCTGGCGGGGGCGATGTCGCGGTTGAGGGTCGCGACAATCCGGAGGCGGAGCAGGGATGTGTTGCCTGCGGGCAGCTCCGGGGGCAGGGGCAGAGAAAACCGAAGAGGAAAAATATCTACGTCAGCTAGAAAATGAACTCAGCCTGGAAACAACAGTCGGGAGGTCAAAAAGCAGAGGAAAATGCGCCAAAATCCAGCTGGGATCAAAGCCTTGGCTTCCCCCGGTGCCACCGGGGGGCTGGGAGGGCACAGGGGACACGTCCCCATCCCACAGCCTGACCTAGGCTCGGGCTGGAGAGGCAAGCGAGGGGAAACGGCCTCAGGTTGCACCAGGGGAGGATCAGGTTGGATATTTAGGATAATTCCTTCCTGGAAAGGGCTGTCCAGGCCTGGCACAGCTGCCCGGGGCAGTGCTGAGTGCCCATCCCTGGGGGGCTTAAAATCCCTGTGGATGTGGCACTTGGGGACGCGGGCAGTGGTGGCCTTGGCAGTGCTGGGCATGGCCAGACTCGATGATCTTAGAGGGTTTTTCCAGCCCAAATGATTCCATGATTCCATGTTTCCCATTATATTTACAGCATCACTGAGTGTTTGTCTGCCTGGTACCCAGGGAAGTGCCCCAGGGGTGCCTGGATCAGCCCCATTCCCATCTGGCACGTCACATCCCTGCCGAGTCCATTCAGCAGCATCTCGCATTCTCCAGAAAAAAAAAAAAAAAATCAAGGAAAAGAAAAATCAAGGGAAAGAAAAAAAATATCAAGAGAAAGAAAAAAAAAATCAAGGAAAAGAAAAAAAAATCAAGGGAAAAAAAAAATAAANAGGAAAAGAAAAAAATATCAAGGGAAAGAAAAAATCAAGGAAAAGAAAAAAATCAAGGGAAAGAAAAAAATATCAAGGAAAAGAAAAAATATCAAGGGAAGGGAAGAAAAAAATCAAGGGGAGAAAAAAACCCCAAAACCTTGCTAAGGTTTGCGCTGCAGACTCCAGATCCCACTCCAGGCCACATTTTAGACGATGTGATATGTCTGCCTCCATCCCCATCCTTCCCTGAGTCTCTGTAATCCCAAAAATAACCCGGGAGCGGCCCGCAGTTGGCAGGCGGCGGCGGCAGCAGCGCGCAGCCCGGCCCGGAGNGCCGAGCGGGGAAGCGGCGAGCGGGCCCCGGCCGCAGCTCCCCGCAGCCCCCGCAGCCGCAGCATGCGCGGGGCTCAGCAGCGAGGTAAGGAAACGCTCCCGGAGCCCGGGGAAAGGCGGCGAGGGAATCGGGAATGTTGTTTACGGTTTGTGCTGAGTAATTGGGGAAGGCGCGCTCGCAGCCGGGCTGAAGCGAACTCGCCGCTGGTTGTGTGACGGGGCTGAGGGAAGGGCTCGCAGCCGGGGCTGCTCGGCCGGGCAGGGCTTTGGGATGCGCACCTGCCCGGGGGCAGCTGGGCGACCCCGCGCTCCCCGCGGCAACACGGACCCTCCTCTCGCCCCCAAAACAGGGGTTTGTGCCCGTAGGGCTGGCTGGGAGCTGCGCTATTACATGGCATTCACACTGAATGAACAGAGGGGATTCAGGCTGGAGTGACAAGTGCGGGCTGTGAGTGGCCGGAGCGGGACCTCCCGCAGGAGGGGTACTGCCGGCGCTGAGCCCGGCCTTTCCCCGCCGGTGCGCCGGCAATCTGACCTTCAGCCCCCTCTCTGCTGTGCCGAGGCGAACACAGGGCTGCACTGCCTCTAAAAATCCCATCTGAGGCCAAAAAAAGAGCCAAAATCTGTAGGGAAGTGCAGACGTCGCTGGCGCGGCTCCGGCGCTGCTGAGGCAGCCCCGGGCGGGAGCTCCGGGAGGGGACGGCGGAGCCTCCTGCTCCCCACGGCTCCAGGTAGGTGTTCATCCCCCCTGGAATCCCCCCCGGCTGGAAACCAGCCCATATTCCCTGTCTGGCTGCTGGTTTTGTGCCTGTCATCACTACGGGCTTGTTTTGGATACCGCCAGGGAGAGGAGGAGGAGGAAGGAGAGGGAGAAAGAGGAGGAGGAGAAGGAAGAGGAGGGTGAGGAATATTTCGGGCAGACCCTCAGCTCTGCGAACTCCCGACTTTATTCTGCTTCTGCAGCTGGACCAGGGCCTCCATCTTCTGCTGCCCGTCCAGCTGTGCGTTTCTCTTAGTCATAGCCTTGCCCGAGGAGAAAATGAAATAAATCAAATAAATCCAATAAACGCGGCGCACGGAGCGATCCGGGCGGCGCAGGCGGCGTGACGGCAACCCCGGTGCCTCTAAATTTAGCCGGCCGTGGCACAGCCGCCTGGTTCGAGAGCCCAGGAGCGCTCCCGGCCCGGGGATGCAGCGCTCCGGAGCGGCCGCAGCCCTTACGGAGGCAGCGGCTTTGCCCTTGAGCCGGGCTCTCGCCGGCAGCGCCGGTGTTCAATTGCTGAGCCAAGTAATCCCTGCGGCAGCCTAATCCCGCTGCACCCGCCGCCCTCGGAGCGGCGGTTTTGGGGCAGGATTTGCTCAAATCCCTCCTGCTCTGCTGGGAAAAGATGGTGGAGGCCCCGCGGGTGCGAGGGAAAGGGAGCTGATGGGTTGTAGGGTGCGGAGGGCGGTAGCCAGAGGTGTCAGCCAGGCTTTGGGGTGGAAATCGGGATGTTGTGTTTTGCCACACGCCCAGCTCTGCTCAGGGGGCTGGAATTCACCTCGGGAAGGGAATTAGGGCTGGCAGCACGACAGGGATGTGGCAAGGGATGCGACCCATTCACAGCGAACATCCAGAGCCAAAGGGGCGGCTGCTCCTCCCCCAGAATCCCAGATTCGTTCAGGTGGGAAAAGCTCTCTAAAATCATCAAATCCAGCCATTAATCCAGCTCTGCCAGAGCTCCAGAGGTGCTGGGATGCTCCAGAGATCAGGAGATGCTGGGAACCACCACAGCTGCTCATGGGATCCCACAGCTCTCAGATTTTTGGGAACACAGTCTGGAAATTCCAGAATTCTGTGGATGTAGCAGGCAGAGATGCTGTAATTCCCATCGAAATTGGATTATAGATGCTTCTTCAGGGGTGCATAAAGCAGCCGTGGGAACCTCTCCAATTAAAACGCCATAAATAGGAGTTTATTATTTATGTGAAATTATAAATAATTAATGGTTCCCACTAATATTTCTATTCTTTTAATATTTTACAAGACGTTTAGCATTTTATTATAATTTTAAATATTATTATACTAAACCAGAAATGTTATTTTATGAGGTCTGGCAGTCCCTAAAGTGGATGAGGCCCTGTTTAATAGGCACAAACAACATATGGGTTTCTTTCTCTTGAATAACTCCTTGTCTTCAGCAGCCAGAAATAATCAGGATGGGAAATGGTATCATTCAGATCCCTGAATTAAGGCTGGGAAAGGGAGGGATGGAGAAATTGGGGGTGCAGGACAAAATCAGGCAGGGAGGCTGAGACCAGGGGCAGCATTTGCTCCAAATCCTCTGAAATGGAGCTTTTACCATGCAGGAAAATCTGAATTTATTCCCCTCTCCAGACCACGATTAGTAGCAAAAAAAGAGAGAAATTATCTAAAAACCATTTGAATTCCTTTTCCAAGTAAGGGTTTTCATGGAAAACTTTGCAGGAAGAGCAATTTGCTCTGGGCCAGCAGAGGTTCCTCTGATGTCTGTGAAGGATGGGATGCACCAGGCTCTCCCTCCATTCCCTCCTGGCATTCCTCTCCCCCCCTGCCAGCTTTGGGCAGGTACTGAATCCCCACACAGCTCCCAGGCTGTGGAATTCCACAGTGGGATTATTTCAGAGCCACGTGGTTCAGAGCAGTCCCTGCCCTGGCACTGCCTGCTGAGCCAGCAGCTCTGTGTCCTGGGATTTTCCATGGATTGGTGTCCTGAGGCATCCCAGGAGAGCATTCCCAGCTGGTGACCAATGAGGAACCCACAAGGGGCTGGTTCAGGCAGTGCTGAAGTGGAATTTGTTTCCTTTCCTGTTGGAAATGGTCACCAGGAGAAGGATCAGGGTGCCCATCCCAGATCCCTGCCCAGCTTCACGGGGATGGGATGTCCCAAGGACCACTGGCTCTGCATGGCTGGATTCTCATCCAAAGCCATGGAATCATGGAATGGTTTGGGTTGGAAGGGATTAAAGCCCATCCAGTGCCACCCCTGCCATGGGAAGTGACACCTTCCACTGTCCCAGGCTGCTCCAAGCTCCATCCATGGACCCTTCCAGGGATCCAGGGGCAGCCACAGCTCCTCAGGACAATCTATTCCAGTGTAAATCTATTCCCACACCAAACTGGGTGTTTCTCCCTAACCACACCCCAAACCTCAGAGCACCACGTGCATTAAAACCAGGGTCTGGGAGAGAGCACGAGCAGCCCTGTGGAGTCTGCTGGAGAATCCCTTTGGGAACGGTGATCAGTTATAAACCTGAACCCAAACTGCCTCAGTCAGGGCTGATGCAGGACCTGTAAGTCAGACTTTACTGTTTCGTATCAGCCAGAGCAACAAAGCTCTCACAATATCATTTTTCCTGTTAGAATTAGGTAAAAACCCTGCTACCAAATCCTGGCAGAAGGTGGAACCACATTAATGGGGTTGTGTTGGGTTTCTGGCCAAGCTTCCTGTGCTACCAGACCCCTCTGTACCTCCCCTGGGCCTCGTGGCCCCTCTCCAATATCCAGCCAGGACAGTCCATCCCAGCGAGGCCTGGAGTGGGAACACCTCCCCTGCACCACTCCCCCGCGGAAACCCTCACCCCATCCAGCCCAAAGTGAAGGGATGGGAGCCTTCAGCTGGGATTTCCCTCTGCTTTCATGGCAAACCTGATTTCGCTGAGGGCTCCTTGGTCAGAGCCACCTGAGAGCCCCAACCTGAGCATTCTCCTCAAGTTCTGTGCTGCTGCAGCCCGACCCCGAGCCCAGCAGCTGCAGCTGATGCAACCCCACGATGACCCTTGGTTGTGTAATTTTCCTCCCTGTTTTCCCCACCAGCCATTTTCCAGTGCAGACAGTGCCCAGTGCCCAGATTTTCCTCAGGATTTAAGCACTTACCTCACAGTGAATGGGAAGTGATGAATAAGCAGCAGTTAGGCTGCAAAATATCTGATTTTTACCAAAATACCTGATTGTGAATGGCTGTGCAGCCTCTGATTTTCCAACATTTTGCAGGCTGGGGACTTTCTGAGCCAGCATTTCCTATTTAATGGCCTCTTACAGATCCACTTCCCATCCCTTTCTCCTCTTCCTTTGTGAACCATGTACATTTTTAGCAGCTACAACAGCCCTTGGCAAGCAGCTCCGCAGCTCAGCGCTGCCGAGGAGCCAGACAAATCCTTGGATATTCCAAAACCAAGTCCTGGGCTGGGATGAGTAAGTTGTGGATCATCCCTGACAGCTCTTAAACAAGGCTGAATGGCAAGAAATAAAAAAGATGTGCTGACAGAGCACTGTAGGTGATGGGTGTGCTCTCACGGGGAGGAAAGGATGGGGAGGAGAGTTGGACATTTGTCACATCCTAAGTGCCATCCTCGGAGGGAACTCTCCAGCTGCCAGCCAGGCCCTGAGAACTGGGCTGGGATTCACTGCAGCAAAGACTCAAGGCTTCCTCTGCTGAAGGTTAAACTGAGTTTAACACTTAAACCCAGCCCAAACCACCTCAGAACCCCCTTGGCTTTTTGTTAGAGATGAACCAGGCAGGCAGAGCCAGTTTGGGAGTTCCTGAATGCCAGGGGTGGTTCGTAAGGGATTGGACCATTTGACCCATCTCTCTCCACCTGGATCCCCACAAACCATCCCAGTTTTCCCTGGCCCATCCCCTCCCACACTGGGAATGTGCTCTGCTGCCCTGAGGAGCCACCGCTCGGGGCAGCCTGTGCCAGTTCCTTGTCCCAGGCACGGACACATCATTCCCACACCCAGAGGGAGGAACCCTCGGCCATCCCTGGCTCCAGGCCAAACACCACTGATTTATCCCCAGCACAGGCCTGGACACTGCTGAGAGATGGAATCTGTGGCTCTGAACCGAGGTGCTGGGCCTGTTTTGCTGCCACATCCCCAGAGCAGTGCAGGGGGCTGGATCGATGCTCCCGGCACTGCCCAGGGAATGCAGAGCTCGGGTGAGAGGAGGGAAGGGGATCCCTGTCACAGGAAGGTGTCCCTGCCCTGGGAGATGAACTTTGAGGTCCCTCCCAACCCAAACCCTTCCACAATCCTGTCATTCCGTGGCTCCACACCTGGGCTTGGCCTTTTTGCACAAACAGGGGGAGTTCAGCATTCCCAGGGAGTAACTTTGGAACAAATGTTTATGTGGGGAGTTTTAAGGGCGTTTCTCCAGGTGTTCAATGAATTGTCAAGCTCTGTTTGCCATTCTAACAGCACTCCCCAGTTTAATTGTGCTCCTGGAGAATGAAGGGTGTGATATTTCACCGGAGCTGTTCAGCTGATGGCAGGAGAGGTGCAGGAAATGGAATTGCACCTCAGTACAGTTGGGGCTTGATTACAGCTGCAAGCAGAGACTTTACCCAGGAGAGGCTGCAGCCCAGACAGAGAAAAACAGCCAGAGGTTGGCAAATCAATTTTTTCCAAGGTCAGGAACGGGGAGAGTTTGTATCTCTTGAGGCTTGAGCAACACAAACTCCTCCTGAGCACGTCCTTAACACCTCCCCAGCCCTCGTGGCCCCCGCCAGCCTTGCCACACACTCAGGGCACCTCAAATCTGGCACCAGCGCTGCTCAATAAATGAATTTCTGAGGAGATCATTCCCTACCTCTCCCTTTTCACCTTTCAAAGTCATGTGCAGTTCATGTTCTTTGATTTTGTTCAGGTTTTTTTTGTTGTTACAGCAATTTTTACACTGTAGATCTGCAAAACAGAGAAACCACATGGCCCTGCTTTAGCCCAGCTTACAGGGAGAAGTGAGGGAGAGGGGAATATTGTTTTACATGTTCTTTTCAGCTGAACTTCCCATTGGGTAAGTGCAGCACCTCCTGAATCCCACAGGACTCGCTGATCCCATCTCCTTGTGTTGGCACAAGCAAGGGTGGGACTTTGAGGTTGTTTCCTCCTCCCCCCTCTGCTCCAGGATCCCCTGGAGTGGCTGCTCTGCCCCTTTGTGCTTTGCAGAATCCCCTTTTTCCAGGCTGGACCTTCAGGCTGTGGGGCTGATTCCTCTGTGGAGGGACAGCTGTGATCCCCCAAAAGCCAAGACAAACCTGGAAAGGAAGGAATTAACAACGGATTCAACAAGGAGGAGAATTTTTTTTTCTCCAGAAAAAAAAGCTGAGGCAGACAGACCTTGGCTGCGCAGCAGTGAGGGAGTGGCTGCTGGACTGAGGGTGTGGAATTTTGTCCAAGCTGAGCCTCTGGAGCTGATGGGTGCAGGCAGGACACCACAGGCGCTGGGGTTTGGGCTGTGCAGGGTTTGGGCTGTGCCAGGTCCCTCAGCTCAGTCCCTGCAGGGTTTGAGCACTCCAGGGAATGTCAGAGCCTCCACGGGCCTCCTCAGCCTGTTCTGATGCAGTTGGGCTCCACCTGAGCAAGCAAAATAAACGAAAATTCATCTCCACCTCCCAAATTTCCCATTTTTTCCCAGAGCACAGGAATTGCTGTATCCCAGACTGACTAGGAGAGACTGACAGATGTGATCCCTAGAAAAGACCACGGACTCCTGGCATGGCTTGGGTTGGAAAGGACCTTCAAAACCATCCTGTTCCAATTCTCTGCCATGGGCAGGGGCACCTCCCACTAGCCCAGGTTGCTCAGAACACACAAAATGGCTCAGAAAAAGTGTTTCTTTTTATTTTATTAACTTGCTGCTTGTGGGTGCCAGGAGGGAGGGGCCCATCCCTGCTGGCCAGTGTTGCAATCCATGAATTGCTCCACACAGACCAAAGTGTTGAGGGGGCAGAAAACACAACCCCAGCCCTGGGTTCAGGCTGCTCCTGCTGCTGACAGCGAGCTGCTCGTGTCAGGTCAGTTCATTTTTGGTTTGCTGCTTGTAAATCTGCCGGGGTTTTTCTGGGGGAATTCTGGGTCACAGATGTACCTTGTCTGCTCCCTCACAGGAAATCACAGGGGTTACATAAACAACAGCACATGACAAGGTATGGCTGTACCAGGTGTCTGCTGCCCCGAGTGCTCAGCAGGAAATTTCAGTGCTAATTCAAGGGTTGGGTGTTGCCACACAAGTGATTGGAATCAGAGAATCCCGGAATTATTTGGGTTGGGAGGGAATTTAGAGCTCATCCAGTGCCACCCCTGCCATGGGCAGGGACACTTTCCCCTACCCCAGGGTGCTCCCAGCCCTGCCCAGCCTGGCCTCGCTCATTGCTGCCATTGCTTTGGAAGCAAAGCTGGGCTGGTTTTGAGCAGAGAACTTTCCTTTCTGCAAGAGGTCGAAGGCATGCTCATGTCTGTTTGCTAGGGCTTCCTTTTGCCTTTAGTTTTTTCCGAAATTACATGGAAATCCACTTAGAAGAGTTTAATGGTGCTCATTTCCTTTGGAGCATCCCTTGGTTCCTCTGTTCCATGCAAAATGAAATTATGATGTACAAGCCCTGGGTGAAAACTGCATCTGAGCAAGGCGCAGCTCATCAGTTGTTCAGGGCCACGCTCTGGCTTGGTCCAGAGTCTGTTTTCATGGGAACAGCCACAACCAGATGGGTGACAACCACAAAAGTGGCTTTAGCAGTCGGTGGCACCACTGGCAGCCACCAGCTTTGAGGCAGCAGTGGCTCAGGCCAGGGCTGGGGATGTTGATGGATCATCCCACCAGGATGCAGCTCCTGGGGTCCCTCTGGTTACCCGCCCAGGGATGTTGCAGTGGCTCAGGGATGCTCCTCAGGGTTTTGGGGGCTCGGTGTAGAAGTGCTGTGCCACCCCTCCTCCTCCTTCTCCAGGCTGCGGTGCCGGCCCCTAAAGCGCTGACCTTGGCAGGGACGCACCTTCCCTGGCCCGGCAGAGAGATCGCGGTGCCAGCCACCGCCTCCAGAACCTCTGCACGGCCCGGCCCAGCCCCGGAGCCGCGGGATGCGCTGGGGAGCAGCGGGATGTGCCGGGATGGGAGGGATGCGCCGGGATGGGAGGGATGTGCCGGGATGGGAGGGATG
>VZTJ01005975.1:1286184-1302140 GCA_013397795.1 Orthonyx spaldingii
CACTTTTTTTTTTCTTCACTTTTTTTGTATTAGATCTACAACACAGAAGTAAAAACCACTATTTACTGACTGGGAGGACTGTGGAGAAAAGTGACAGTGGGGAGAGGAGAGGAGAGGAGAGGAGAGGAGAGGAGAGGAGAGCTCCCATCGGCCTGAGGAAGTGAGAGCAGCTTCAAAACACACACCTCAAATATAACATTAAACAAACCCAAACTTCAAAGCCCCTCACGGGTCACATTCCTGGCAGTTGCTGCCCTGCTGCTAAAATAAAACAAGTGCTGAGTGCTCATTCCCAGAGCTCGACAATTCCAGTTGCTTTTCCCTACGGTTGTCTGTGCTGAGTGCTGGTGAGGTTCTGTTTGATATGAACACCAAGCACACATTTAATTCCCTAATTGCAAACCATCAGGCAGATGTGTAATTAGAGGCAACGTAAATATGTAATTATGGGCTGTTGGGAAATGTATATTATTTACTAGAGAAGTGATAATGGCTTTTCCAGATGCTTGGCAGGGAGGTCTGCTCAGAAGATTGTCAGTGGAAGGGTCACTGCATGAATTCCGAGAGGGAAAATCAAGGATGTACAAGAGAAGGAATGAAACTGCAGCTCTGGAGACAGGAGAAGGTGGAGAGGGTAAATAGGGAATGGTCATTGCCTCTCTCCAAACTTTGAGCAGTGCTTGATTTGTTGAGTGGCTTCTACAACACAACATTTGCTCACGGCAGGATAACCCAAACTTCCCTAGGTCTAAAAAGCAATCAGACAAATGTCTAATTTGCTGTGAGATTAGAAGGAGTCTCCCCACCAACAAGCAGAGGGGGGATGGCTGGGGTGGGCAGTGCTGCCAGCCTGGCCTGGCCCTGCATCCCCCGGGAGCCTTGGGACCCTTGTTTGGCACCACGCGGCCTGGTGGGGCTCTGGGTGGGATCTGGGTGCCTGTTTCTGCTCTGAGATCTTGTGCAGGTGTCAGACAGGACCTGAAGTGCAAGTTTTGTAAAATCTGCAGCATTTCCTTCCTCTGAGAGATGGAACAGCTATGGGCACCACGTGGCTGTTTAAGAACATCTGGGCAAATCATCTCCTTCCTTCCCCATTCCCACTAAGCAGCAGCCAAATGTCAGCTGAGAGAGAGAGAGAGAACCAATTCTTCAGCTGAGGACAAGCCTCAGGACATTCCTCCTTTAAATTTCTTCTGGCCAGAAATGCCTTTTTAAAACAGAAGATACTCCAATTAAAACCAGATGAAAAGGAGATGTCTGTCTAGGGATTTTTGATGTGCTGCTTGGGACTGTGCTGGTGAGAATTGTGATGAGTCAGAACCAGCACACTGAGGAATAGGAACCAGATATCCTTTAGGATTTGAGGGGTTTCAGCTCTGAAGGAGCCGTTCACTTTTCTGGCTCATATATTAACTGCACTTACTCAAATAGGATTATTATTATTTTTTTAACAGAATTTTCCCTTTCATCTGTTTAATATCTGTCACACAGGGCTTGGAAATCCTGTGCCACAGAACGATTCAGAACAACAGATGCTCAGTGCCCCGTGCAAATCAGAGCAGTTTTTAGGGACACGTTGTACAAAGCCTTTAGAAATCAATGCGGGACTGGAGCGTTGTAAAAGAGCCACTGCAGATAATCTGATGTGAAATGTAAATTTTTAAGAAACAACACATCAGCCCCATGTTATTTCATTGAGAAAGCTTTTTTTGTCTGCCTCCTCATAACTCATGGCACGGAGTTAGGCACGAGGAGAGGTGGAGGAGGCTTCCAGCGCAGAACTCTGGGTTGTAAAGGACTCGTAGGTTTCTTGGCAGGGAGAATGTGCAGAGCAGGCTTTGCCTCACGCTCCTCCAGAGCTGGTTGTGTTGCTGGTGCTGTCCCTGCAGGTGTCTGAGTGCAGCTGGCCCGTGAGGCAGGCGCCCAGCCTGCACAACCTCTACGCTGTCTGCAAGAACATGCACAACTGGCTGCAGCAGAACCCCAAAAACGTCTGTGTCATCCACTGCATGGTGAGTGCAGCCCACAGGGGCTGAGGAGCCCCAGGGCACACCGCTCGTGGCGTGTCTGGGGTCTGTGTGCAAGGATGGGGACGATTCCTGAAAGAGGAGGGATGGGGTGAAAGGGATCCAGAGGAAGGAACATCATCACCCAAAGCTACGCTGGAAGAGCTGACACTGAATGGGAAGCAGGAATGCAAAGCAAGAGAGGTCAGAATCACTCTCTAGGAGAGCTGATGAGCAGCAGAAAGGTTTGAATTTCACCCAAGAACTGACTGTAAGGCTTGTCAGCCTGCTGTGACTTGCCCAGGGTGCCCAGAGAAGCTGTGGCTGCCCCTGGATCCCTGGCAGTGTCCCAGGCCAGGCTGCTTGGGGCTTGGAGCACTCTGGGACAGTGGGTGTGGCACTGGATGGGCTTTAAGGTCCCTCCCAACCCAGACCATTCTGTGATTCTGTGATTTGCATTTTACTCCAAGTAGTCACAGGAGAAAACACAGCCTTTAGACCGAAGGGGGATGGAAATCGGGCAGAAAACACAGAGTTGGGAATTCTGTCCAACTGTGAAATGGAGATTGTTGGAGTCTCTTGCCATCAGGAGTTGTCAGGCCTGGCTGAAGGAGCCCAGCTGCCTCTGCTCCTCTCTCCAGCACAGCTGAACTGGGAAATCCCCCCCAGGGACTGTTCAGCACTGGGCAGTGCTGGCCTGGGTGAGGGTGCTGTGATCCTGGATCACTCCCAATTTACTCCATCCAACCTTTCACATTGACAGCAGTGCCCAAAAGCAGAGCTCTGCTTTGCTCCTGGAGCCTGAATTACACCAGGAGGCTGTCAGCCCTGATCAGCAGGAACTGGGAGGAATGGAGGAAACGACTGATCCCAAATTGCACAGGGCTCCCACATGAGCCTGGCATTTGTGCCTTGCACAGCTCAGCCAGCAGCTCCAGACATAAATTCCCTTCAAACAGAGAGGAGGATGCACTTGATGCCTCCAGTCCTGGAAATCTAACTCAAAAATCCAATTCCTTGACTGTCCTTTGAGCAATGGATATCAGGATAACGTGATAAAGGACAGGGAGTCCTTTCTAACACTTTCTAACAAGGCTGCAGAAACCCACTTAGTTTCTGTGAACCTGAGAGATCTTGTCAGAAACAATTGGCAGGGGCTAAAGTTGATAAAAGCAAACAGCCTGTTCATGTCAGCAGGTTCTTGGGGTCTGGATCAGCTCCAGTACAGAAAATCCTACAGAAAATGGCTGGAATGCCTAAAAGGTGCCTGAAAAAAACAATTGCAAGGAGCCAGAGTGGTGAGGCCCTGAGGAGCTGTGGATTCCCCATCCACATGTCTCCTCACCTCATTGCAGGTGCAGGAGGGACCCAGGGCACCGTGAATACATTGATTTTCTCCTGCTCTTTCTGTAGTTTTGATCTATCAGCGTGACTCAGCAAATTTTCCCCCATAATCACCTTCAAAAAACTCCATCAGGAGCAATCTGTAAGCTCAGGGCTGTGGAGGTGCTTGGGTGAGGGAGCCTGGGGCTGGATTTTTTGTTTGTTTATCCTTTTCCAGGATAAATTTCTCTTAGAGGACTGCCTGCAGCTGTAGGATGGGTGCACTCTGACCCCTGTGGTCACTTCCAGGCCTATGTTTGAAATAATTATAAAATTGCAGCTGGGGAGCAGCCACCAAACAGCAACATTTGCAGCCAAAATGTACTTGTGGGCTTTCCAAACGAGTGTAAACCACCCTCAGCTTTGGCTGCTCCCTGGATATTCTCTTAGCTTTGATTGTTCACTGAAGTGCTGGGTGTTGAACAAATGATACAGAACAGAAAATTCCTCATCATCTTGTGGTCTCAGTCCTAGTCTTTCTGGATAAATTACATTTTGTGATTCCAGGAGGAACAGAGAGCTGAAATTTAAAGGATGTTTCTGATGTTCACAGTTTTTGCTCTCTGCCCCTTTCCTTGGCAGGACGGCCGTGCAGCCTCAGCAGTTCTGGTCAGTGCAATGTTCTGTTTCTGTCACCTCTTCTCTCATCCTGGCCCCGCTGTGCAGCTGCTGAACACAAAGAGACCTGGGATTGTACTGTGGCCATCTCACAGGAGGTACAGTATCCTGAGGGGGTACAGCACCCTCCTGGCTCAACACTCTGAGCTGATTCCTCATGCTCAGAGCTGCCCCGTCCGGTGTGTTTTGGCCCCCAGGCTCAGACAGGTGTCCAGATCCCACTGTGCTCCTCAGAAATAAGTGGAGAAGTGGGGATCAGGTGCTGGAAGAGCTTGTCCAGAGCAGCTGTGGGATTTCTTTCCTTGGAGGTCCTTGGCTGGGTACCAGCACAAAATCCACTTCTGAGATAGAGCTGTGAGGCTGCTCCTGCTCTGAGCAGGGGACCTGCAGATCTTCCAGCCTGAATTATTGTGTTTTTTGAGATGTCCCTGCTCCTTGCAGAGGGTTGGGTTAGATGACTGCTAAAGGTCCTTCCAACCCAACCATCCCACGCTGAACCTGGGCTTAACAGGGCCTGGGTGAATCCCTCTCCTGTGGCAGCTGCATCCTCACACAAACAGACCTGGAAGTGCAGATTTTGTGCCAGCTGCAGGGATGCTGGAGCACACGGAAACTCCAGTCCTGGGCCTGTGAAAGGATGGCACTGTCACTGGATTTTGAGGCAGATTTCGAGTACGAAATGAAAGAAATGGCGATTTCAGCCCTGGTTTCTCTGCCTGCAGGTACATAGGGTACATTTGTGACCTAATAGCAGAAAAGCCTGTCATCCCCCACTGCAAACCCCTCACCATCAAGTCAGTCACCCTCAGCCCCGTGCCCTGTTTCAACAAGCAACGCAACGGCTGCCGGCCCTTCTGCGACATCCTCAGCGGGGAGACGCGGATCCTCACCACTGCCCAGGAGTACGAGAGGATGAAGTGAGTTCCTGGCACCCCCTGCCATCCTCAGGAGCTGGATGCAGCCTGACTTGCACTTTGCTGTGGAATAGCTGTGCTGCAGTCACTGCCAGGCTGCCTGATAAATGAAGATATTCATTGCAAGTTAGTGCCTAGGGTGGAAATAAATGGCCAGAGTGAGTCTGAGGTTGTCAGGAGATGGGATAACTGCACAGACATCAGGATCTGAGGTTCAGGAGGTGGGATAACTGCACAGACATCAGGAAATTGATGCTCAACAATCAGGAGGTGGGATGCCTTCTTAGAGACCATTCAGTGCTCTGTGGGTTCCCCCTATGGAATATTTTTGTTTTAACCAAGCCGAGCATTGAATGCTCCTTCTCCTTGCTCGGCCTGAAGGAGGTGAGAGCTTCTATGTGGACAAGTGGCAGAAGGGAGCTTAACCACGGCTTTCCTCCTCTTCGCCTCCAAGGGAATATCGTGTGCAGGAAGGGAAAGTCCTGATCCCACTGGGAGCCACTGTCCATGGAGATGTCGTTGTCTCCGTCTACCACATGAGATCGACCATCGGGGGACGCCTCCAAGCCAAAGTAGGAGCTGGTTTTAATTTCTCTTGGGGAGGCAGTGTGGGGAGCTAAGAGCTGGCTAAACATGGAATCTCCATGATTTCACTGAGGGGAAAAAAATGTTTCAAAACTTGAATATTCAACTTGCAGAGTGGGCAGTGAATGTTTTCCTCTTCTCCATTCATTATTGGTGCCATTTGCTGTGCAGATGACATTCCCTGAAGCCTCTGCTCCAAGTGAAATGGTTTTATATTTTTTGGGAAGCAAACCTGTTGCTCCAATGTATTCAGTGGGAACAACTTAATTTCATTACACAACTGATGAGTAGATCCCAGAAATAAAGAGAAGCAGGGAAAGAAGGCCTATTCCTGAAGGCTTTCTGCTGTACGGAGCCTGCAGCAGCAGGGAATATTAAGAAGGAAATATTGCCTGTAGAACAAGCAGAATGAATTAAGTTATGCAGCAGTTAAAATTAGCGTAGACTTAACTAACTCCTGCATTTAAGCCCTTGTTCACTCTGGTTCTCTCTGTTTGTTTTTTTTCTCTTCAGATGACCAACACACAAATATTCCAAATTCAATTTCATACAGGATTCATAGCCCTGGGAACAACCACTCTCAAATTCACCAAGTGAGTGTTTGAAGCTGAACATTAATCAAACCTGATGCATAAAAGCCTGATGAAGGCTGAGGGAGAACAGTCACAGATGAAATATGAAAAGCCTGCATATACGGAATTTTTATGGCTTTCCAGAAATATTCTTCCCTTTTAATTGGACCACTCTTGTCCCCTTTAGGCCTGAGCTGGATGCCTGTGACTCTCCAGACAAATATCCTCAGCTCTTTCATGTTATACTGGACATAGAAATACAGTCTGCAGACAGACAAACTGAATTAACTCCCCCATGGGAGAACTTCACGACGAAAGACATCAATCCCTCCATTCTCTTCTCCTCCCACCAGGAGCACCAGGACACTCTTGCTTTGGCAGGTAAGAGCGGCATGGATTTATTGCCTTTACACAATTTCTTCATGCTGAGCTGGGTTTTGCTTGATTCCACATCTCTGGTGCTCTGTGCTGCAGGGAGAGGTGCCACGGATTCCCCCCAGGATAACATCAGGAACGTTGGGCAGAGCGCGTTCTTCTCCTCTCTCAGCTGGCAAGGTAGGCAAGGCTTGGTCTTCAGAGTGAAATCCACTTCCAAGAACAGAAACAACTCCTTTTCCCACAGAGGGAGGCTGAGGGTTCCCACTGTAGCATGTCTTTGCCGTTAGATCACAGAGCTGTTGCTGGGCACACCCTGATGTTGCAGTGGAGCGGGAATTCATTTCCTACAACATCCCCTTCAAACTGTGCTCTGTGTGACCCTTGGCAACACAGCTCTAGGGTGAACCTTCACCCGAGGCCTCCTTCGTGCTAAAACTCGAAATACATAAGCCTTGATGAGAAAATTTAGGTTAATCTTTGCAAAGGAATCATGGGATCATTTAGGTTGGAAAAGACCTTTAAGGTCATCCAGTCCGACCATTTCCCGGCACTGCTGAGGCCACCACTGATCAATGTCCCCAAGTGCCACGTCCTCCATGGAAGGGAACTCCATCACTGCCCTGGGCAGCTGAGCCAGGGCTGGAGAACCCTTTTGGGGAAGAAATTTGCCGACTTTTATTGTAAAAGGCAACATTATTTTCTCTTAGCCAAATGCTGCTGTGCTATTCTCAGTAGCTTTCTGTTCTGCTTGTAAGCTGATTTTTACGGGACCTTTGTGATGACCGAACTAACAGCTGCCTAATTTTATTTTCAATCATCATTTAGATCAGAAATCTGACAAAAGTAGCTCTCACCCCACCTCAGAGGATCGAGCAGCGTTGGTGCATGAGGAAAGCGAACAGTCAGATGACGAACTCTTGTCCCTTTCCAGTCAGCACAGCAACGCCAGCGGTGACAAGCCCCACGGGACACCCAAACACAGCAAAAAGCAGCCAGAGCCTCCAGCACCACCTCCCCCTGAAGACGTGGACCTGCTGGGCCTGGATGGCAGCCCCATGAGCAAGAGCTTTCCCTCGCAGCCCAGCGCTGCCCCCTCTAACTCTGAGCTGCTGAATGATTTGTTTGGGGTCGGCGGGCCGAGCTCGCAGAGCCCCGGAGCTGCGGCTGAGGAGGTTTTCCATGTGGGGGGCCCTGGATCTGTGCAGTCGACCCCACGGCGCTCGGCAGCTTCGGCGTCCCCGTCCCCGTCCCCGAGGGTAGGAGAAGGTAATGGTGGCTTTGCCCCATGGGGGACTCGGGCTTGGAGGATCCCGCTGGAGGATCTGCTCTGGGATGTTGGATTCCTCTTGGACACCCCCATCCCATGAAAACTGAGGCAAATCAGCTCCTCTGCTCCAAGGCTGGAGTTGGTGCATCCAGCACACCCAGGGGTTTGGTGGCTCCTCACACCAACAGCCACTGGAGAGCCTCAGTTTTGCTCTCATTATGTGTCCAATAATGCATATGAGGAGATTATGAGTTTTAAAAAAATCCTCTTGGGATTTGGGTAGGCCCACAGCACTTTGAAGTTAAATTCTGTTTTAACTTAAGGGGTTTGGAGCTGTGAGTGATTCTGGACAAGGAAATAGAGAACTTCTGTTTCTTCCAAGACCAAGCTGCAGAAGGAGTGGTTGGATAGGTAGTAGGGAGAGGGATCTTTTGAAGGATAAAGCAAACAGAGCAGAGCAAGTGCAAAGAGAGAGGAGAAGAATCCCAAGTTTCAGCGGAAGAAATTGGTCACTTGTACCCAGAGAAGGTTCCTCTTGCTGTGGCTGTTGCAGGCTCAGTCTGGGAGCTCTCACCCAGGGAGGGTTGTGCAGACACATCACACAAGACATGCAGCAACAGATCAGGGACAGATTTAGGGATTTATGAGCTCTGCAGAGCCAGGATCACACAGCTACATTATCCCAAGCCAGGAAAGCAAGGATAAGAGCTTGGAAGATGAGTGAAGAGTAGTGATTGAGTAGCATAAGTAATGAGTAGCATCATTACCACAATGCAGAGCTTCCAGGGATTGTAGCTTTCAGGATGCTTTTAACCTTAAATTCACTGACAAGAATCCCAGTGACTTCAGAGAAGTTTCTTTTGGTTGAGTTTGTTGAGGTCTTTACATGAAAGAGAGAAGGCTGAACAAATTGATCAAAAATGGAGTTTGAGACTAACTGGATTTTTGTAACAAGTGATGTAGGAAAAATACCAGTTATTTTCTAAAGCTGTTTCTAAAAGGCCTTTTATCCCCAATATGGATAACTTTCACCAGCCTGAAATCATCTTGAGAGGAAGCAGGAATGGCAGCAGTTGCACCAGGGCAGTAACTCCAAGCTCCAGGCTGTCTTCCACCCGCTACTGGCAGTTAAAAACTCCATCTGAAGTGCCTGAGTACTTAAATATTCACTTTGCCTGGCTCCAAATTCAGCCTCTCTCTTAGGGAATATGAGACGGGGTCAGTTTATTGCCATGACCAAGTCATGGGGCTCTTCAGGTCCCCAGAATTTGGGATATTGATGCTCCCCCGGTTGCTGCCCCACAGTCTCAGGCTGTCTCCTATTTACAGCTCTCAGATTTCCTTCTCCCCACAGCAGTGCCCTTCCCCTGGAGCACATTCCTGGTGCAAGGTAATGATTTCATTTTCTCAAATATGTTTTCACAGCCACTGCCTTTGATCCATTTGGAAGCAGCCCCAAGCAAACCGGTCCAGACCTCCTGGGCTCCTTCCTTGGCTCCTCGGCTGTCCCTGGGGATCCTTTCCTTCAAGCCACAAGAAGCCCTTCACCAACTGTGCACAGCGATCCCTTTCACATGGGTGAGAAAGGGGAGGCTCTCCCAGTGTGTTTAAATAAATGCAAAATGTTGCTTTGAAATAGAAATGGAACCATTAAGTACAAACTGATGCTTCCCATAAAATTACTCTAAACCACAGAAACCCCAGGAAACAGGAAAGAGCTTTTCGTCTCAGGACTTAAAGTCTATTCAGCAGATGAAATGTGGTAGGGTGAGCTGAGTTTTGCTCAGGTCTGAGACTTAATTAATAGGCTATTTATATAAATAAAAAAAGAGGCCATGAAGAATGTCTGCCCACATATTCCTGTGGTTATGAGGTCTCCTTTGAACCCAACTACCATTAATTGCACTAAACACAGCCATATTAAGAGAAAATACACATCCTTTGATGATTTTAGTTGCAGGCATCTACTTTTTTTAGATCCAGTACTAACCCTGACCAAATCCACAGCTGAATTTGACTGAAGAGAAGGAATTCTCTTTGTTTAAAATGTTCCTTAATTTCCTCCTTCTCACCCCAAAATTAAATGTATAATCTTGCCTGAAACACATTCAGTCATGGATTTGTTTGTGCCTGATCATCTAACACGTGTTCCTGGGGTGTATTCCCTGGAAAACTGGAAGGGATCTTAAAGATCACCCAGTTCCAGCCCCCTGCCATGGGCAGGGCCACCTCCCACCGGAGGTTCTTAGGCTTTGTGGAGTCCCAGTGGCTCTTGGTGGGTGCTGGCCTGTGCTGGTTTTTCTGGACTACTTTGAGATATTGATATCAATCATTCTGTTCAGCTTCTAGCACTCCAACAGTTTCCATCCAACCAGATGTTTCCAGTGGTTGGGACTGGCCCAACAAAGCAGGTACGTGACATAAAAATTCAGGGTGTTTAACAAAAAAAACCCCTTTAAGGAGCTCTGAGAGGGGAGAGGCAAAGGGAAAATGCTGCCAGTGACTGCAGAGAACAGGTTCCCTCTAAAGATTTCCAAATTCAGAAATATCTGGGTTTGCTTCCTCAAGAGCCCAGAGCAGGACAGGGGAGGTGAGGGTGTCCATAGGTTGTTTTATTCCATGTAGAGCCACGAGAAGGACCTGGGAAGTGCTGCCATGCCCAGGATGCCACTAAATGATTGCATGATTCTTTCTAATCTTGAGAGAGTGTGTATGGCCTCCCAAAGTAGCTTCTAGTTCTTAAAATATATCCGTATGTCACAATTCCTCCGTCAGTGCAGACAGTCTGGGGAACATTCCCACTGCTGTTCCTAACTGGGAGTGGGTGTGCAACAAGTCTGAGGCTGCTGAGGAACCTGACAGTGGTACACTCAATTTTAATAGCAGTCTCCTAATATGTGACTGAGCACTGGGGGAGAGCTGCACTCATGTCAAACAGGAGGAAAAAATGTCCTTTCTTTTATATATATTTATATATTTTTTTTTTTCTTTTGAAGGTGGTCTAGGAATGGGAAGTAAGTCTGCTGCCACCAGTCCTACAGGATCCCTCCACAGCACTCCCACTCATCAGGCCAAACCCCAAACACTCGATCCATTTGCTGATCTGGGAAGCCTTGGAGCGAGTTTAGCAGGTTTGCATCCCTTACTAAAAAAAGGAAAATAACAAATTACCAGCATTCTTTTAGAGAAACAGGCTGAGCAGCCTGGTATGTGTGGGGCCTCTCAACCCACCTGCATGCCAGCGCTGCTGCCAGGCTTTCCCTTCTGCCTGATTCCCTGTAAACTCTCACAAATCCCTGCTTTTCCTGATCCTCGGGCAAAAAATGTGCTGGCAACATGCAGGGACCTCAGCAGGCTCCACGGATTGCACACATAACCCCTGATAAGTCTAAACACGCTGTGGCTGAGGATGCTCTGTGTTCAGCTCTGGCTGGAGCACGGCTGCTACAGGCCTGGGAGGAGAATTTGGCTCTGCAAAGCTGCTGGGGTGCTTGAGGAATTGTTTCCTTCCAGACTTGACTCATTTTTCTGCTCTGTGAGGAAACCTGTGGAATTGGTCTGCCTGTAATTTGCAGTGTTATCTAAAGGTGGGGTATTTGTGCCTGGCTACAAAGCTTGACTGCTCAGAAAAGCCTTTTTTTCCTTGTTTTATGTCGTAAAACAATCAGCAAACCCTCAACTGCAGTGTTAAAAAGGCAGTTCTGAGAAATTATTGAAGCTTTCCTTCAAGCCCAGCATTGTCTGACTGTGGAAAATAGATTTTTTTGCCTTTGTTGATGCCCTCAGCTCTTTGCGAGCCCTTGTGGTTTGGTGTGATGTTTGTTTTCCCCTTTGCGTCAGTAGCAGCATGGGTCTGGAATTAGGTTTCCCAGTTCCCTCTGCTGGATTACAGGCTGCTCTGCAGGAGCAAAACAAAAAATCTGCCAAGCCCCATGTCAGAGTCACCGAGGTCCTTTTAAAACATGCGTTCTGTAGGAGAGTGGTGGGGTTTAAAAACAAATGACTTGGCATCCCCAGGATATTTAAGAACATTTTTGTTGGTCGTGACTAAGTCGAAAGCACTTCATCCAGTTTCCATGACACGTTTCCAAGCTGGGAGTTGAGTGTGGATGTCAGTGTGAAATAATAAAACGTTGACACTGGGTACCTCCCACAAACACAGAGCCCGAGGAGCATCCCCTGGAGCAATGAGGTGCTGGGACACATCTCTGTGGATGGTGTTAATCAGCACAGCGTGAGCAGATACGATTCCAACACCACCAGCTTGGTGTTGGCACTGGCACAGGCTGCCCAGAGAGGTTCCTCATCCCTGCAAGTGCTCATGGCCAGGCTGGATGGGGCTCTGATCAACCTGGCCTAGTGGAAAGCAGGAAAACAACCTGCTCATGGCAGGGGGTGGAACTGGATGAGCTTTAATGTCTCTCCCAGCTTTAATCATTCTGTCATTCTGTGTTGCCACCGTGCACAGAGAGCTGTGGCTCCTTGCTAGCGACATCCAGCTTTCCTTGTTGCCCCAACCAACAAACCTCCCATTCCTCAAATCCCCAGAGCCAGGTGCTGTGCTATAAACAGCTCGCAGAGCAATCTCAGGGCAAAACTGATGTCGCAAAAGTTTGCGGCAGAGCTGAGGACTGGGCGATTTAACCGGATTCCCGTTCGGAGCGGTGAGCCATTCCCCGTTGTAGCTCCCACCATCGTTCTCTCCCGCTGTCCCCGCAGGTGGCCCCTCGTTCGCCAGCAAGCCGAGCACCCCGACGGGCATGGGCGGCGGGTTCCCCCCGTCGCCGCAGAAGCCGCCGCCGCAGCCCGCGGGGGGCAGCGGGTGGCAGCAGGGGCCGGGCTACGGCTGGCAGGGGGCACAGCCCAAGGCACCGCCCGGCGCCCCCCACGCCTCCCCCCAGAACAAGCCCAACTACAACGTCAGCTTCTCGGCCACGGCCGGCACGCAGGGCGAGCGGGGGAAAGGACCCGCCGGTGGCGGTAAGAGCCTGGGAATTGAGCAGCCAAAGGGCTGCTCCCGATAGCCCTTTGTTTTCTAAGCAAGGCCATCGTGGTGGTTATTTGGTGCTGTATCGTGTCCTAGACTCTAAAGTGTGCTATTTAGGAAGTCCTGTATTCCAGACGAGCTTCAGAAATAATCCTGGCAGTGTCCAAGGCCAGGTTGGAACGGGGTTGGAGCAACCTGGGATGGTGGAAGTGTCCCATGGCAGGGGGTGGGATGGAATAACCTTTAAGGTCCCTTCCAACACAAACCATTCTGGGATTCTATAATAATAACAATAATAATAATAATAAATAATAATAACAATAATAACAATAATAATAATAACTTAAAAGTAACATTAAATAACATCTTTTATGAGAACCTGCACACTGATTAGTACTGGGAGACTGTTAATGTGAATAACTGAAGGGCATAATTAGAAAACCAGTGTTAAAAGCAGCCATGTTATGATAATAACTTCAACTCTTCTTGTTTTTTAAGATTCCAAGCCAAAAGTGTCTGCAGATTTTGAAGATTTATTATCTGGTCAAGGGTTTAATGCTCACAAGGACAAAAAGGGCCCCAAAACAATAGCTGAGATGAGAAAAGAAGAAATGGCAAAGGAGATGGACCCTGAAAAACTAAAAGTAAGCAAAATTCTTGGTGATGTTCTCACAGTCATTCAATGGCCTCAGTAGATTTAAACCTGCAAGGTTACATTTCTGTGCTCAACCAGACCACATCAACAGAGGCTTGCTCAGTGTCACTGGCTGGGCTGCTGCTCTTCCACATCACGCCAGCCCTGATTAGCAGGTGCAGCTAATTGAACTAATCCTCTGCCTCATTAATCCTGCCTGCTTTGGAATTCTCTCATCTCTCCTCAATAAATGGCCAAACTGCAGATCTCTTATGAAAGGGACGGGAATTCAGTCTGTCCTGGTCTGTATCTGAAATATGAAACCACAAACTGGAATTACAGAAGGAGAGAGAACTCAGAGGAAAAGCTGCAGCAAAAGACAAGCAAAGTTCGAGAAAACAGAATGATCCTCTAAAAATATCCTGGTTTTAGCCTTGTGGAAAGGTTTGAACCTTTGGGAAGGGTGTGACAGCAACCAGGCTGAACACCAACGTCAGCCACAACAACTGGAAAAATGTCAGGCCATGGAGTGGGCAGCAGCTTTCCCAGCTCCCATTTTTATCCCCACAAAAGCTGTCGAGTCACTGAAGAGCCCAGCTGATTTGGCCTTCTCAATATAATTTTCTTTGCTCTGCTGCATTTTTATTTCATTAGGGTAGCTCAGCCTGGAACTGTGAAATCTATTTACCCTTTGGTTTCCACATTTACATTTTAGCTTAGCTGAGCTTAGTGTAGGTGTGCAATTAACCTTGCCAAAGAACCAGACAGTTACACACTTAATTTATCTTTTGACTATTCCATCAAGTGTTACTAAGTCAGTGTTTTTAGCAGGGATGTTGCTTAAGCTGTGTCTTAACTTGCAAGCAGTGATATAAAAATTAATGACAATTAGAGACAGACAAAGGTTTTCTAAAGCATGGAAAGAAATTTAAGATGCTCCTTGGGGTCACGGCTATTCAAATGAAGAAACTTTGTCCCGGTGGAATATCTAACGTGAGGCTTAAATAGAGACTTCGATTTCTTTCTGCAGGTCCTGGAATGGATCGAAGGGAAGGAGAGGAATATCAGGGCGCTGCTGTCCACCATGCACACGGTGCTGTGGGAAGGGGAGACCAAGTGGAAGCCTGTGAGTATGGCAGATCTGGTGACTCCAGAGCAGGTGAAGAAGGTGTACAGGCGGGCTGTGCTCGTCGTTCACCCCGACAAGGTAAGGCTGGGCCGCTTCCACCTTGGGGGGAAACTGCCGGCGTTGATTATAAAGTATTGGATGGGATCGCTGAATTTATTGCTGCAAACAGCTCTGTAGGAAGTGGGAGCGCAAGATTTTTGCTGGTTTCTGAAAGTTGAGGACTCTAAGGTCATCCCTGGAAGTGTGCAAGGCCAGGTTGTAGCAACCTGGGCTAGTGGAAGGTGTCCTTGCCCATGGAACCATTTCGTCTTTAAGGTCCCTTCCGACCCAAACCAGTCAGGGGTTTTGTGAAACCACTCCCAGCCCCAAGACTGTGCCTGGGACCTGCTGCTTCAAGCAGCAGAAATTCAGAGCTTTTGCCGCCCTCACTTCGACTCTCAGCCTTTCTGCTGGTGGACAACAGTTCCTGCTAAAGGAGATTCAAATCAAGCTCCTAAAATGGAACACTCAGGTTGTTTGCTTGCCCAGCTTGTGGCTCGTGGTCTGGCTGCTGCCACTTGCTGACCAGGGAGCAACGGCTCCATCTGGAACAGCCCATGGGGAGGAGGAGGCTTCCAACTGGAAGGCAATGGAGAGCCTGAGAGTTTCAAGCCTTGGGAAGATGTGGCCTGTCCGAGGTTTGCAGGAATATGGATTTTATCCAGGAACTGTGTCAGGTGGCAGCTCTTCCCCATCAGTGCAGATAAAATTCTTCTCCCAACGCCAAGGTTACATTTATTATTTACAAGGTGACATTTATTATGCCCATGGGACAGTGCTTTATCCCACTCTGGGGGTTGTCAGCTGTGAGAAGCAGCAAAGCCAAGAAATTCTTAAGGAAATCAGCCCTCCAGAGAAGCTTATTTTTGTCAAGGAATAAGTGAAAATTCATGGAACTGCTTGGGAATCTGCTCAGGCAGCTGCATGTGGTTGGGTTTGAGAGCTCTGATATCCCTCTTTTCTCTCTGTTTTTATTCCAGGCTACTGGGCAGCCATATGAACAATATGCAAAGATGATATTTATGGAGCTAAACGATGCCTGGTCAGAGTTTGAAAACCAAGGACAAAAACCCTTGTATTAGGTACTTTCTCAGTCTCCACTCCAGACCTGTGCTAGTGCTTATATAGTCTCTTGTCACAAATGTCACAGATCAACCAAACTCCGGCTGGAAATTCAGAAGTTTCAGAAAACTAAGAGCCTAATACTTATCATGAAGAACAAGAGAAAGGTTTCCTAACACTTGTCTCCAGAAAATCCTGAGCTCAGAGTAACTCTGGCCACCTGGCTCGCCCTACCAGAGCCACGGGGTTACAGTTTCTGGTAACTTTTCTATTTTATTTTGGATTCCAGTGGGATGAGAGAGAACACATACTGGGAAAAGGTGGAATTGGTCTGTCTCCGACACAGTGTAGCTGGTGAATTTCCTACTTTTTTTTTTTTTTT
>VZTJ01005975.1:1302157-1321279 GCA_013397795.1 Orthonyx spaldingii
TTGATTTTCCTTTTTTTTTTTTTTTTTTTTTTTTTTGGTGAGATGTGATATGGCAATGCTTCAGTTGAGTTCAACAACTGGTGGTGAGGCCCAAACTTCAATGTACTACTTTTTCCTGGGTTTGGATCAAATTATCCAGTGCTCAGCTGTGGTTTAGGCACACTCCTAACAGTCACCATTTGCTGCTTAATTGCTCATATAGTGTACTCTGGCTGAACAGAGCCAAAGCTGAATCCTGGGTTAGGGCAGTGTGGCAGCTGCCCGCTGCTTTTGCGTTAATCCTGTGCTTCACCTCACGGCCCCACAGTGAAATGTGCAGGCAAAATCCCTCAGAAAGTGCTTTTGAAAGTAAGCAACAAGTCCTTGATTAAACAGCACCTTGTTTTGTTAAACAGCAGTTTGGGGGGAAGGGTGAATCCACGCTTGGCAAAGTGAGGAATGAGCACGTGCTGCGTTTCCCACGGCGTTCTCATCAGCAGCTTGAAATACAAAGAAATACCCATCAAAGAAATATCAACAACTTAAAATTCTGCTGCAAAGTTTTAGAAACGTCCCAGTCTCTAGGTAACACTTCCCCTCCTGAGGATTCAGAAGTTTTTCCAGCCCACTTGTATCACCTTTATGCCTTTATCAGCTCCAGAGCACTTGGCCAGGGCTCTTGGCAGGCTGAAACCTGTTGCAACTTCATTTTTCAGATCATGGTGTGCAAGCTGTCACGTAGACATCCATAGACCAGATCTGATTTCTGAGGTCAATACAGTGCAAATTATCTGAAAAGTTTATATTGGACCAAAGCAATAACATCACATGGAGATCTCTCTGCTGCTGAAGCAGCTTTCCTAGTTCAAAAGCCAGTTCAAATTCAAACTTCACCCCAAATTGTGGTGTTCTTTTGTAGACTAACTAAAGCTAGCAGTTTATTTACCAACATGTATCTGTATTTGAGGGGTACTCAGAAGATGGGCAGGAAATAATTTGTATTTCCTGCCTCAGGAACAGGTTGCCATCGGATGTGAGGCTTTAAGGCTGGTGGTTTTTCAAGACAATCCACTACTTGTTGCACTTACATTTTCAAGTGGCAAAGCTATTACTGCAAAGACAGTGTGTCAAACTACATGGCTTTCTGTATGAAACTCATCCTTTTGTTGTATTGGTCCATTATTTACTGCCATTAACTGAAAATGTGAAACCAACACATAGGTCTCCTTTTATATAAAAGACCTTAAGATAATAGTAACAAACTGGATGTTATTTATTAATGTTTTGATCCAGTATGTGCTTGTCTTATTTAAAGAGATAACTGGAATGTGAATCATGTTCCTGTGATTTGTTGGTTTATTGTTTCTCATTCACATTTGTAGATATTGTGACCTATGCCTATATAATAAAAAGGATCTCATTACTATAACGTACTTTTTTTAATGATGAAAACCTCATTAGCTTTGTATCGAGTTTGTCATGGCACATAACTCTGGGTACTCATCCATTCACAAAATACAAATCCATCATTAAACTTTACCAAAAAAACCCCCCTACCCCACTTAAGCTTTGATTACTTCCATCCCTAATGTTTTTATGGATGCATGAAAGTATTAGGATGTACGTATATCCAAATAGTTAACTAAAAAATCCCCATTCTTGTCATATCTGGTAGTGACAGAGGTTATCAATGTTCAGGTTTGCTGTTTGACTAAATTATTGTAATTTTTGTAAATACGGTATATACTCAATGAAATTGTGACTGGTCTAAAACATTTGTATATACATTAAAAAGCTCAAATTAACATATCCAGGTATGTTTTGTGCTTGCGACCGCAAGGTTCAAGTCCTGCATCTGTTCCTGTGCGAGGGGTGGTGAGCCCTGGCTGGGTCAGTACTGTCACTGTAACCTGGCCATTAATTACAGGTCATTATCCACAGGCTGGCATTCCAGGTGCTTTTCCCAAATCAGTGGGAAACAATTTGGCATTGCTGTTCTTAGGCTACTTGCTTCAGGGACCCACAGCCAAACAAGTCAGCCAACTCAAATTTTTCACTTGAAGCATTTAGCGGATTAAGCCTGTTTTAACAAGTTTTCTGGGTCAAAATTATTTAAAATAACGAAAAATGGGAAAAAATGTGGGTCAGGGAAGATATAAAATGAGACGAGCTGAGAAGGGAGGTATCTGAAGAAAAGCTCCCTGGGGAAGGGGAGTGAAAGTGCAAAATCTCCCTCAAAAAGGCCATTCTTGAAATAAAAATGCTGTCATTGGGTCAAAATGTTGCTTTGGGGATAAAAAGGCCATTCTTGGGACAAAAAGGTTCTTCTTGGGACAAAAAGACTGTTCTTGGCACAAAAAGGCCATCCCTGAGTTAGAACGGCTGTTCTTGGGTAAAAAAGGCCATTGTTGGGGCAAAAAGGCTTCTCTTGGGTCAAAAATGCCACCTCAAAAATCTGAGGCTTGAAAAATACCGCTTTAAAAAAAAAAACATGTGCCTTTCTTAGTGTGGATTAGCAGAAGGGGAATAATGTAGACCATGAGGGAATAATGCTTGAGGCAAACAGGCGCCTGGGTCCATTTTTTGGGGTGAAAACCTCCGTTTTCAGGAGTACCCAGAAAACGGCAGTGACTGAAGGGCGGGGGCACTTTAAAGCGGTGTTTATGGATTCAAATCGCGGCTGAGCACCAGTATACGTTTCTTATGCACACACATGGATTTAAAGCACACATACATACATTTCCTACACACGTACAAGGGCTCCATATTATATAAACCGGTTTTTTTTGTGAGGGTACGTGCGTTAAACCCCACCCCCCGGCCTTCCCCTCACGACGCCCCGCCCCCTGCCGCGAGCGCGGGCGTGGCGGGAAAAGGCCTTTTATAGGGCGGGTCACGTGACGCGGGAAAGGGGCGGGGCCCGAGGCGGAAGTCGCGCGGTGGCAGCGGAGCCCGGACATGGCGGGCGTGAAAGGTACCGGGGCTGCCCCGAGGGAGCGCGGCCCGGGAGCGGCGGGGAGGGGAGCCCGGCACCCGGGGAGGCGGCACCCCGCCCTCGCTGAGGGATGCCTGGGCCCCGGTGAGGCGGTTGCCGGTGCCCGGTGCGGCGGCCCCGCCTCACCGCCCGCCCTGTGCCGTTGCAGCTCTCGTGGCCCTGTCCTTCAGCGGAGCCATCGGGCTGACGTTCCTCATGCTGGGCTGCGCCCTGGAGTACTACGGGTGAGCTTCCCAAAGCTTCTGCTGCTTAAAATCCGTTAATTAAGGCGTTTCTCTCATTTAGTTGAGCTGTTTGGCTCCTCCGGCAGCCCCCCGCTTCCAGGCTCTTGGCACGTGGCAGTTTGTTGTGGTTAAACATCACTTCCTCTGCCGATATTTGCATTTCTATTAAAAAAAGAAAAAAAGCTGCAGACGGTTCTCTGCCGCCTCAGGAAAAGCGGTGCCACCTTGCTAAGCAGGCGGTTTTAATCTCACACAAACACCTTCCTTAATTTCCTGTTTCTTTGAACAGCCCTCCTCGCACACGGCTCCACTTGGGATGTCCCCACCCATGGCAGGGGCTGGAACTGGGTGAGCTTTGGATTCCCTTCCAGCCCAAACTGTGCAATAATTCCGTGATTCTGTGTCTGTAGCACTTGAACAATTCGGAGGAGGCTCATGAGAGCTGTGACAAAGGGATGAGATGCAAGGGTGTGCCTGCTTTATCCCTTTAATTTGGGAAAGCTCCTCCTGTCCTGCTCCAGTGCATTTCCTGCTCCTTCTGTGGTCAGAGTTGAATCAGCAAAATTATGCAAAAGTAAAATAAATTAGCACTTTATCGTGTGAGAGGGTGGATGCTGCTCTGTCAGTGCAGGTGGAATTGCCCCATTTTGGGTGGAATCTTTTGATTAATCCACTAACCAAGCCAAAAAATAGGATTAGAAATATTGCAATAACTTTCTGATTGAAATCCCTGTTTTAAGTGATGATGCATTTCTTTTCTCCCCCTCCCCAGTGTGTACTGGCCTCTGTTTGTGTTGATTTTTTACTTCATCTGCCCCATTCCCCACTTCATTGCCAAGAGGGTCAGTGATGACAGCGATGCAGCCAGCAGTGCCTGCAGGGAGCTGGCCTATTTCTTCACCACAGGAATTGTTGTCTCTGCCTTTGGATTTCCCATCATCCTTGCCCGGGTGGAAGCAGTAAGTCCTGGCTAATTTTGATTCTCAGACACCACTTGCTGGATATCATCTCTAAATGCACTGTAAATCCTGCTTTCATTTCATTATTCTGCTGTCTCCAGGTGAAAATAACCCACTGAGATTTTCCTTTTTGACCTGGCAAAGGACTCACATGACTGAAAAGTTTTTAGCTTTTTTTTTTCCCCTCCAGTCTTGTTTTGGTCCAACACAAGATAATATCTCCTGCTCCACCTCGTGCCTCTCTGTCTCATGACCCTTTGCACCGCTTCTTGCTCCAGCTTCCTTATTTTTCTCTTGGAATGTCTGCTTTCTCCATTTAGGATGCTGCAAACTTGGAGTGTGTTAGGAGTTAAAAGGCCAAGCTGCCAGAGCTGCCCTTGTGGCTTTCAAAGCATTTCCCAAGCTTTGGCCCCTCAAAACCTGGGGAAACTCTGCCTAAGGTCCTTTCTCTTTGCTTTCTGAACTGCTCTCCAGTGGTGAGATTTTGGTCACATTTCTTAGAAAGGCAAAGAATTCCCACTGTCCTGTGTCCCAACCACCCAGTGATGTTTTCCTGAGTCCTGTTGGTTTTCCCCTTCCCTTCCAGTCCTTTAAGATTTGTGTACTTGCTCTGAGTTTGTTTGTAACGCCCAGTTTCCCTGATATTTTTATTTTGGAGTTGTGGCCCTGGCAGCAGCAGAACGGCCACGAGAGGGAACTCTCCTTCATGTGTTTTAAGAGTAAATGTTGCTTTTTTGAGTAAATTTAGTTGTGCAGCTCATTTAAAAGAAGCTGATTACTTTTAAATCCACATTTTTCATGCTGTTACTAATTTAAAAGGAGATCTTTTTATTTCGTTGCATGGCAATGAAAGGAGAGCACTAATTTCACCAGATTTCTCTCTGATTTAGGTGTGTTTTAATGATTTTTAAGGCAAGTCATTATTTTCTTTTAAATCCTAGCATTAGCCTGGCTGAAGTGTTTATTAGTGATCTGAGTGGCTGCTAATTGAATAATTAGTCACACAAATTGAATTATTTATTGTTTGTCTTTTCTGCTTTTAGCACCTCTCTGTAGTATTTTGGTTTTTAGCGTTTTAGTTGATCTAATGCCTAGAAATAACTGCCCTGAGCGTCTCTTCCAAGAACTGCTTTGACTGTTCCGTTTTTTGCATTTCAGATCAAATGGGGAGCCTGTGGCCTGGTGCTGGCTGGCAATGCAGTCATTTTCCTTACTATTTTAGGCTTTTTCCTTGTGTTTGGCAGAGGAGATGACTTTAGCTGGGAGCAGTGGTAGGAGCTCGCGGTGGTGCTGGTGATATTTGGAATATTTTGCAGCCTTTCTGCCCTGCTCTGTGTGTATGTACAGATGTTATGCTGTGTGTGGTGCATGTCCACGTGGCTTTACATTATCAGAACTTGCTGTTTGAAATGCACTTCAGCCAAAGGGACAGTGCTGACAGTTGGCTTAAAAGTAGTCACTAAAATCTGGAATTACAATGAGTTTGTCCTTGAAGAAGTTTACAAAACATAAGCAGTTTTACCCTTTCTTTCACTGTATCTGCATTAATTTTTGGTTTAAGTGCAGTGTCATTGATGCAGGGGACATTGGGCACTCTTCCTGTTGGGTTTTTAACCATATAATCAAAGTAGAACAATGTAAAGATTATCCTTATTGGTACTGTTCAACTTGATCAATCTTTCTGCTTTGATTAGGATGAGTTAGTATTTCCTTTACATCTCATCAATTGTAATTTGAGTGGTTTTTCTTAATCACATAAAGCCAAACATAAGTTATGTCAACTCTTACTCCCTAATGAAAGCAAAAGAAAATAACCCTGGTTAAAAATCCTTTCACTTGTGTTTATTTAAAGATAATTTTCTCCCCACAAAGATTCTCTGTGTCCCTATTGAGTTTAAAAATTGTGGAAATAATATATTTTAATGCATCTTAAAGCTGACTTGACTTCTATGAAGGTTCACAAAAGGAGAAATTACCCTCAGGACACTTAAAAATCACAATTTAGTGTTCAACTCTATATTTTCCTGTTTGGAAAATGCCTGATTTGCAAAGAATTGAGTGTTCTGCTGGGTAGGATTTCTTATCTCCTTGCTTTTAAAACACACTTATTCAACTCCTATTTTTTTGGCTGTAAGAAGGTTGTTATTGCAATAAAACACTATATTTTTAAATAGCATTATCCTAGTAAACATTCACATAGTCACACGTAAGAAAGTAAATTGTATTACTTTAACTTTGTAAGAATAGAGTGAAGGTTCAGTAATTAATGACATGAACACTCTGAAATGGGGACAGAAATCATTCTGTGGTCCCCAGTTGTGGAATATGACTCAAGCAGGAATGGAAAATTGAGTTTCAGGAAGGTTAGTTCCGTGTTTTCAATGGAGATTTCAGCTGTGTGAGAGGGAGCAGTTGAGTATCTGTATTTTAGATTGAACGGTTTCCAGGTTGTCTCCTGCTGAAAGAGGAATTAACATTAAAGGACAGTTTTTTCTGGATCCATCCAAGACAGAGCAGGATAAACTTGTAAAGATCCTGGGAATAACAAATTCTCATAGCGTCTTCTTCCTGCTTTTGATGAAATCCGTTGGATCCTACTCCTGGGGAAATTATTTGTTTTAATGATCAGCCAAATTTTTCAGAGTAAACATCATTTCCGTGTTTAAAGCCTGCTTTGATTTTGCAAAAGTTGCATTTTTTCCCCATACAGTGGCATTTTTCACTCAATTAATGAAGTAAAGCAGTGAAATAAAACCCAGTCAGTGCCTGATGATAAACTCCTAATGCCATTGCTAACAGTTCTGTTTAACTCCTGTTGTTTACTCCATTCGTGTACCAAAGGCTGCAATAGAAATCTGCAAAACAATTACTGGTGGAGTTTTGGGGAGAAAAACCAGCTGAGATGTAATTTTTCCTTCAAATGAATCATTCCCTGTGGGCTCTGCTGCAGTGTGTGAGATCTCAGTGTGCTGCTGGCACAGTGGGACGGGGAACAAGGACAATCCAGAGGGACCAGGAGGACCAGAAAGTGCTGTTTTAAATTGCTTTTTGCCAAATTTTTCCATTGTACTGTATCCCCTTTGGGCTGTGGTTGGTGGGTACCTCATGGGCGTTGAGTTGAGAAGGTCAATGCTTTTTTTATTATTATTATTATTGTTATTATTATTCTTTGTAAGCAGCTATGTGCACTAATCCCTAATGTGAACTTCGTGCAGTTTTCACTTGGACTTTACATTTAATGTTTAAAATTGTGTTGAAATCATGGAGATCTCCCTTGACCTCTGTAAATGTCCTTTGTTATCAAGTATGGTAAAAAATAATATTTCAGTGGGTTTTTTCTCCAGGGCTTCACTCCCACACTGCTCTGATGGTCTGTAGTGGGAATTCTGTCCCATCCCTCCAGTAGCAATGTACTGTGGTTTCTCTGGAATGGTTTTGCTGTGTGGAAGTGAATACTGTGTACCCAAAGTGCCTTAATTTCCACACAGTGCTGATTTTTGGGAATGCACCTACATGGCAATATCGCTGTGTTCCATAATCAGCTGGAAATCTGGGGCTGCATTTTCCAAAGCTTCCTTGCCAACTAATCCTGTTTCCTGTAATGGGGAATGCAGTGCAGCTTTTGTAACTTTTGTAAACACTGTTTTTATCTTCTGTGACTGCCATTGCCTCGAGATCATGAAGTATTAAAACATGGACTTTCAGATATATTCTACTTTTCTTTCTGAGTTGCCTACTAAAACTGACTTTTGGAATTGTCTAATAAACATATCTGATGCTTAAATATTTGTCTGTCTTAAATTTCAAGAGGTGACAAGAGCCTGGTGTGAGGGGGAAGGTAAAACATGTCCAGTGCTGCTTTTCCTGGTGGTGGAATGGAAAATTCCAGGAGCCATGGAGGTGGAATTACTGTAGAATGTGTTGTGAAGGTAAAGGATCATCACTTTTCTTTTGTGTATGTGGTGGAACTGGGAGATTTTCAAAGGCATTCCATATAAAAGATGGGAGGTAAGGTAGTGCTTGAGCTCTTCCCTTGCTGCCAGGAGTCTGGAGTGAAACCCATTGCTCTGTCAGCAGGGCAGGGATGCAGAGGGCATCAGAGCTCTCCTTCTTTTCCAGGTCACTTCTGGTACTAAGGTGGTGAAAATATTAAAGTGGGGAATTTTGGTCTCCTCAGGGCTTGGGGAATGCAGTTATTGGATCCCCCACCCTCAGGAGGAGTTTGTGTGTCTGTTTGGAAAAGCTGGAGCTTTCTGCTCACAGCAGTGCTCAGGGTAACAAGGCTTTGGAGAAGGGGAGTGTGTTTGGATCAGAGAGCCCTGGCTGTGCACAGGGAATGTTTGGGAATGCTGGTCACCTTTGGCAGAGTCTCTTCAGCTCCAGGCTGGGTCCTGAGCTCCCTTATTGAACCTGCTGCTGGATTTGGGGGAGTTGTCTGTGTGGGGTGACTTTCATTTCCTGTCCCTCCTGCCCTGTTCTCGTTCCAGCTGGTTTTGTTCAGTTATTCCCTGGCACGTACACTTAGCTGGATTAAAAAAAAACCAGCACAGGGGGTGTTTTCTCAGTCTGGCACTGGTTTTGTGGGCTCTTCAGTCCTCTGAGAAGCTGGTAACCTTCCTGAGCAGCTGTTATGACCTTGGGTAACTTCCTAAAACCTTTAACCAGCCTTTAATCCCATGAAATGGATGTAAGCTCGTTCCCCCCGGGGTGATCCCCAAACAAACTGTCCTGCTAAGAAACATTTCAAGTTGTGCTGTTAGACTGAAAATGATGGAAAGCTCTGAAATGAGCTTTATAACCCTGATCTCAATCCTTACCACAGCAGGGCTTTCCAGATCCTGCATCATTGGCCCTGCAGGGATTGTTTCTGGGCTCTGATCAAGGATGGACAGAGTATTTCATTAGCTGGGTGCCCACCAGGTACTAATGAGCCATTGATTTGTTTAAGTGGCCCCTGCAAACACGTGACCAGTTTGTACTGGAGGGCTTGACAGGGAAAATCTCCGGATAAAATGGGTGAGGAAGCATTGGCTGCCAAATTGTGATCAAATTTTAAACATCAGCTGGAGGCATTTTCTCCAAAGGCCTGTCCTGTATTTATCTATCCTGTATTTAAATAAATAAAGGTTTATTTATTTTAGTCCTTTATTTTGAGGTTTGTTTCAGCTGTTTCTGGGTTATATTAAAAAATGCCTTACAGGTGTATATTCCCCATGACCAGTACTTCAGTTTTTAAAAATGAAATTATTATTTCCTATAGAATAGTTCTAGATTGTAATACATATTTTGAATATTAATATTTCCAATGGACTGGCTGTTCCCTGCTTCCTCTCCCATTCCTTGTCTGCCTGTGCAGGAGACTCCACACCTGGAGATTCTTCTGGCCATCTCTTGAGGGAGATCCTGCTGGGGAGACAACTGGGATTATAAAATGGTATAAAAACAAGAAATCCCTCTTTTCCCTCAGGAAATTCTTAGGGAATAGGTAGAAGATTTTTTTCAAAGTAAGACTTAGCCCATGTCTCTCTTTAATAGAGTAATTTAGATGTAGTGAACATAATTGTGCAAAATTACACATAATAATAAATACACATTATACTTACAATAATAAGCCTTGCTTTTGGAGTTTTGCATTCAGGGAAGACTTCTCCTGTGGAATGCTTCTAAGAGGAATTTCAGATGTGTAGTTACAGCAGCCAGGTGTTGGGATCTGAACCCTTACCCTGTTCACCTGCCCACAGCCAAAGTGGAATTCCCTGGTGGAAATTGCCTCTGTTACATTGTTATATATTTTTATTTGTATGTTTTCTTGGGGAATGCTGATAAAATTAATTGCTCACTCTTGTGGAGTTAAAAAAACCAAAGCAGAAATCGTATTCAAGCTCAGGTTTATGAAGTGAATTTGCAGCCCTTAAAAGGGAATAGTTCTGAGGCACAAGCAGGGATGTTGATGTCTCTGGTAGATCCCAGAGTTCATTTCATGTTATCAATACCTTGGAATTTTGATTGATCACCTGCTTGGAGCTTCATTTTCCAATACACTGCCTGTGCAGCTTTCCTTTTCTTGATCAATGGGAATAAATGGCAGATGCTGCTTGGATGTTTTTATTTGCTTGAGGATTTGGGACCAAGTTAAAAGGTATTTAAAGTGCCTTTTAAAGCAACACTCAGAATAAGAGGATTGAGGGTGACATTTGTGTGTTTTGCTTGCCCTTTGTTGGGACTGTTTGATCTGGGGCTGTGGTTTTGCTGCTCTGGTATTTCCCAGTATAACAGGAGCCTTTGTTCCCAGTTTTCCATCTTGAAAGAAAAAAAGAAGCCTTTTCACCACCCAGACACAAAAGCTGCGATAGCTGTCGCTTTCTGGCTGCTGCTCCAGTTCTCCCTTTGGAAGCTGGTGGGAATTTGGGATTGAGAAGGGATGAAAGCCTAATCCAGTGGGTGGTGACCCCTTTAATCTGAGTGGGAGTCACTGTGCCTTGGCTGAGGGGCTGGGATTTCTGCCTGTGCCTCACAGGAGTGGAATGTTGGATCCACAAATCCTTGATTTCAACCTTCCACTATCCCAGGTTGCTCCAAGCCTTGTCCAACCTGGTCTTGGACCTTTCCAGGAGTGGGGCAGCCACAATAGCAACATAAATATTAAAACCCCACTTTTTAATTTTGATTATTATTTAAAATACAACCTGGTTTAAGGCTAAATTGGAGTTACAGCAGTGCCAAACTTTTCAAATGTTGTCTCATCCCAGGGGGATGCTCAGCCTGGAGTTTGGGAGCTGCACAAGAGCTCCTGTTGAGGTGCTGGGTAAAAACTCCTCTCCCTCTCTGTCAATGCCTGAATGGACCAGAGGCCTTGGGGGAAGGACAAATCCTTTCCCCAGCAACCCCAGTGAGGATTATCCAGAGCCTCTGTTTTGATGTGGAAGGAATAAGCACAGCAGATGCAGGGGCAGCCTGGAAAATGAGCCCTGAATTTCAGGGCAGTCAGCACGTGCTCCTGAGGAATGAGCTTTTGGAGCATCCTCTGTTAATCCAGGACACAAATCCAGCATTTCTGGATGTGATTGCCATTCCAGGCTGCATCTCATTAACTCCCAGTGCAACTGGCACAGCAGAAGCCTCTGGATTATATCCCTGATTTCCTCCTGTACAGGCAAAATGTTCAAAATTCACCATTTAACCTCCCTTACCCCCAAATCCCCGAAAAATCAGCTTAAATCTTGATGGTTTCAGTGAATTCTGTTTGAGATGCTCCTCAGATGTGCACAGGGAACAAAATATCCAAGTGAAAATAAAATGACAGTGGCTACATTAAAAAGAAAATTCTGGTTTCCTGCAGCAAATCACCTGAAAAACCAAAAAAACCCCAAAAATCAGAATATCTTTGTTCTTGCAAATTAATGAGTTGAATTTAACTAAATGATGGTGGTAGATTAAGCATTGATTAATCAAAACAATCAAGAAATCAGTCAATCCTATATAATCCTATATCAGTGAGTTCCTTATGCAAAAACTTTAAGGTTCTGTTAATATTTTTTAAATAATTAAAAAAATTAAACTTTTTTCCTAGCTTTGATTTGGCTTTTTTGGATGGGTTTTTAACGTTAGAACAATTTTTATTAAATATAAACCCCTAATCACAGTTACAAATTTTTGAAAATAAATGTGTTTGTTTTCCTGTGTGAAGTTTTGAGATGGTTTCTCAAGCTTTGTGGGCTGTGAGGTATTTTTAAGATGTGGACCTTGGGTTTTGTATGAAAAATGGCCCAATTAGCTTAATTTTAGTCTCATCTTCTTGTTTATGCAGTGATGCTTCTGACAAGTGATGGAAGTCACAGTGAATGACAGCACTGCTCCCTTTTCCTTTAGTGATGGGAATAATTAGAACAGAAATAAAGTCGATTTGGGGGGGATTGTTTCCAAACAGACCCCAAACTTTTGGATTCTTTCCAGAATTTTGAGTAAACCAAAGGGCAAAACCAATTTTCTTCTACCTGTTTGTTTGACATTGAAGTGTTTTTATTGCCCACAACTCTTCAGTTTTGTGTGAGGTGCTCTAAGTTCCTGAAATAATTGTATTTTCTGCTCTGTAATGGGCAGGTAATGAGGTAAACTCGTTATGAGGGTCACTCAATACCTGGTTTCCTGTAGCACTTTTAGTAATCTCATTAAATTAATAGCAGTAACTTTTAAATGGCAGTAACAGGTCATTCCTTATGGCTGTATTTTTATTTGGACACCGAGTGTGGCAGCAGGATTTATTCTGTTTTAGTCCCATTTAAACCTCAGAACTCCCGACCCAAAATGAAACCTTTTGAAATTAGTGTTATTAATCAAGTTTAATAGTCAATCTTATCTCTCATTAACCCACGTAGAAAGAAACTGGAGTGGTGATGTGGAGGGAAAGAGCTGATGTTTAACTGGGATGATTCAGGGGTGCTGAGATCTCCTGCAGCCAGATCCAGGATGGAATAACTCTGCATTAAATGTGACCTTTCTGAAGGGAAAACCTGTCTGCAGTGAATAATCCAATCAGATTTGTGTTTGCCAGCCTCCAAGGGGAGAGCTTTTGCCTCAAATTCCTGATCAATACGGGAGAACCTTGATGTTTGGAGATGCAGAGCATCTCTGAATGTCCAAAAACGAGATTTTGAATGTTCAGGGCCTGGGCTGTGAGTGGAGAGGGGAGGGTGCTGTGTGTGTGAGTGTTCTGCCCTTGGCAGGTGTGGTGTGAACAGCTCTGTGTGCAAACAGCACGGGCTCTGCGTGTGTGGAGGGGCTGGAATTCCTGTCGGATTCCCTTGGGATCCAGATTTCCAAGTTCTGCTGTTTGGGGAGCCAAAGCAGCCGCGGTGAGAGCTGCTCATTCCATGCTCATTCCCTGCTCCTTCCTTGCTCATTCCCTGCTCATCTCCTCCAGCCCCAGCAGTGCCTTGGCCTCTCCCTTTTCCTGCAGGAGCACTTGGCGAGGGCTGGTGCTGTCTGAGGGAACATTCCCATCTGGAATTCCTCTGGGAAGGGCACAGCTCACCCCTCTCCATGTGCTCCCACCTGGCCCAGAGGCACCAAAAACTGGGAATGGCTGTCCCAAGGCAGTGCTGCTCCCATTTTTCTGCCAAATAAAGACAGAACAATTTCAAAATCCAGCATCCAGCTGCTCCCACCATCCCATAAATCTGAGGGCACTGCATCCCTGCCGGTCCCTTTCACAGGGATTTCACCCCCCTTTGTTGGGACTCGGTGTCCTTGGCCCTTTCCCTCCTATCAGAATTCCAGGATCCTCCCTTCAGCCACACTTCCTCTGTGCCAGCACTATCTGGACACATCATTCCCACCCCAGAAGGATCCAGCTGCTTTTTGTTCTTGCCTCTTCCCACATCTTCCCTTCCTGGCCCAGTTTTTCCTGTTTTCCCACCACACACTCTAGAGCCCTGTATTTTTCCCCCTCACTCAGTTCCTTCTCAGCCATTATTATTTGTATAGAAAATAAGCAGAAAATCAACATCTCAGCAGATGAATCCAGCCATTCCACACTTTTTTTTCCTCCCTCCATCTTAAAAGGGATGAAAAGCTGCCAGATTTTGGACACTGAAATCCAAAACTTCCAGGGGTTTACCCTAAAATCAGTGCCCAAACCTGTGCTTAGTAATGGCTAAAAACTGGGCACTATGGCAGCACTTCACTTGATGTTTAGGTAAAATAACCTGATTTTTGAGAACAATGCAGCTGAAAAGAGCCATGAAGGATGTGTGATGATATCTCTTATTTAGGAATTTTTTCTCCCTTTTGGGATGGTGGGACGAGGTGGGTGAAGATCCTTGTGCCCATTTTCAAACTTCCCCTGCTCTAATGAAAAAATGGTGGCATTTTTTTTAATCTTTAAGGCCCCTTCCAACCCTTCCATGATTCTCATTTATTGTGGGCATGAGTAGATGGGGTTTCTATTTCATGTTGGATGAAACTCATCACTGAGATATAAACATTTAAGTAAAATCCTCTTTCCATAGCCAAAACCAAGCAAGTGTCCTCAATTTGGATTAAACCACTCATTTGATATTTTTTCTGAGTCTGTGAATGCCACAAGCTGAATTTTGGACAGATTTGGAAACAGTTAAATCGATAAAAGGCCTAGAATTTTAATTTTTTTTTTAACGAAGGCATTTATTGAGAATACCTTCTCATTTTTCTGCAGCATTTCTCTCTCTGCCAGCTCTGTGCTGTGAATTCCTGGCCTCTGTGTGAGATCACACTTGAGAAACCCAGATTGGTGCCAGGTTTTCTGAAGTGCTGCTGGAAATAGATTCCCACCACCACCACCCCCTGAGGGAAGAAGTCGTGGTGTTTACTTTCTCCTCCCCGAGATGGAGCTGAGTGGTGCTGTCATCCTGGGGATAACAGACCAAACAATGCTTTGGAATCTGAAGTAAATCCTGGCTTTTTCCTGCTTATGACATCAGCAAAGAGTAGCTTTACATGGCCAGCAGTGTTTGGGTTGTTCCACAGTCCCATCCATGCATGTTTTCACTAAAATCTGATTTAAAATTCTGCACATCAGGAAGAAAAATAGAAGGAAAATCAACCCAAGCCGTTGGAGAGGTGTCTGATGGCTCTAAGTTTCCTTCACTCTTCCCATTATCCTCTTTATTTTCCAGCTGCTAATTCCTGTTAAAGACAGGCACGACTAAAAAGTCTTTGGAGTGGAATTGAGAACCCTGGGTGGTTTCATTTCCTCATCCAAAGAGGGTCATGCTTTGCTGTGCAAATATTCTGGTTCTGTGGAGTGAAAGCAGAGTAGGACCATGAAAACCTCACGGAGGAGTAGAAAAGCAAAATTTATCTTATTTCATGGAATGGTAGAGTCCTGGAATGGTTTGGCTTGGAAAGGACCTTAAAGCCCATCTCATTCCCATGGCAGAGACACCTTCCACTATCCCAGGTTGCTCCAAGAGTCCAGCCTGGCCTGGAACACTTCCAGGGATCCAGGATGGATTTCCCCACACTGCAGTTTCCTTGTTATGCACATCCTTGTTCTCCCTGGCACCAGGAGTCCTGTTCCCACACACGGGGCTTAGTCACTGCAAAGCCAAGCAGATCAGACATATTCTCATTTACGAGCTGAGAAGGAAAATACGCAGAAAAAGGAAATTATTTATTAGAAAACAGGTTTGTCATGTAAAATATTGGAGTGAAGTACAAAGGTGAGCAGAGCAGATTGGTTTTCTGCACCTCAGAGGCAGCACGAGCACCACCTCTGATGTAAATGTTACTATAGTAACAGTGGTTTTATTTAAAAGCCCATTAAATAGACATATCAAACCCATACAGCCTGTCAGAATGAAAGTTAAACTGCACAGCCTGCTGCTTCAAGGACCACTCTTTTTTTGTCAAACTTGTATTTTTTGCTGCAATTTCCCCCTTGGATGCACTCAGGATCATCTTCTTGCCAAATGACACTGGCACTTGGGAAATAAGCTGCACTAATGGTGACAGCGCTAATTACCTGGGACCTCTCGTGCAGCCATGGGAAAGCTTAAAAAGGGATGAAAATTCCTTCTGGGGAGTTTGCAGATCATTCCCTTCTGCCTCCCTCAAAAGCTTATTCCTAGCAGAGCTTAACTATAAAAAAAAAATAAAGAATATGTTGCAAAATATTGTCTGTTCATCACTGGTTCAGCTGAACTTCCCTTGGGAAGTCAAGGGTGTTTAGTGCCACTTGGTTTTCCTCCCTGTTTTTCCTTCTTCCCTCTCCATGAGCAGCTGCTGTGGCTCTGTGCCCCTCCTGGCCCCGGTGTTGGGGCTGCTCCCTGGGGTGCCAGTTCTGCCTCTCCAATGATGATAAAAAATTACTTTGATGATAAAGTAATTACAGATTTGCATAAAAGAAGAGTCCTATCTTGTGAATATCAGGGCTTTATGGTTTTTGTGCTCATATTTTTCGTTTTTAGAAACTGTGGTGTAAACTCCTCGTGTTCTTTGCCTAAAAGATGAATAGTTTGGAAAATGGCTTGGAGTGACAGGAAAAGGGGAATGGCTTCACATTGAAAGAAATTAGGTTTGGGTTGGATATTGGGATGGAATTGTTCCCTGGGAGGGTGGGGAGGCCCTGGCACAGGGTGCCCAGAGCAGCTGTGGCTGCCCCTGGATCCCTGGCAGTGCCCAAGGCCAGGTTGGACACTGGGGCTGGGAGCAGCCTGGGACAGTGGGAGGTGTCCCTGCCATGGCAGGGGGGGCACTGGATGGGCTTTGAGGTCCCTCCCAACCCAAACCAGCCTGAGATTCTCTGATTCCCCCCTAGATAATCTATATGGATGTAAAACTGGGCGGGAGATTATTGACTGGAAAGCTGAGCAGGGCATTAGGAATTTTTATTTGTAAGAGGTCAGGGAATTATTATTATCTGCCACACAGAGGCTCTGTGACTGTATCCAGCATAATTGGTGGAAGGAATTGCTTTAATGTCACATTTTAAAAATAAATAAACCTTCAAAGCTGAAGTTTTTTTCTGTGTTTCTTGCTCACACTTAGATTCAAAACATGCACATAGGTCACTGAAATCTTCTCATGTGCTTTGCAAAACCACTTGGGACTTGGTATTTTATGGTATTTTGTTGTTTTTCAACATGAAACTTGTTGAAAGGCTTCTGGACCCTTGTTATTTTTATAATGCTTTGAGGGAGAAAATCTGAGGTGAAATGTGGAGGCGGAGAGAAAAAAACATTTCTTTATTTGTATTTATAATAAAAAACTCTCCAAAAGTTGTTCTAATTCCACAGAAGGGAGATCCTGAGCATAGAGGGTGCTGTGCTAAGGCTGGAGAACATCATGGATCCTGGATGTTCAGATCCTAGTGAATAAAGCATGGAGACACTGGAAACCCTGGAGTCAAAATGGTAACAGCGCTGGCAAAATAGAAACTTGGTGAGGTAATTCAGACATGAGGGGAAACAACAGGACAGGGGTGAAAATATTTGAACAAGAAGATGTCAATAAACTCAGTTGTAGAGTAATCAAATCACTGAATCATTGGGGTTGGAAAAACCCTCCAGGACTGAGTCCCAGCTGTGCCTGATCCCCACCTTGTTCCCAGCCCCGAGCTCTGAGTGCCACCTCCAGGAACTCCTTGGACACCTCCAGGGGTGGGGACTCCAAACCTCCCTGGGCAGTTCCAAGGCCTGGCCACCCTTTCCATGAGGAAATTCCTGCTGATGTCCACCCTGAACCTCCTGTCTTGTCCTGCCCCTGTTCCCTGACTCCCACCTGGCTCCCGCTCCCATCAGGGAATTGTGGAGAACCAGATCAGCCTTAGGAGCCTCCAGGAAATCTGATCTATAAAGAGAGACTGAAAGAACTGCAACTGAAGTTTACACAAAGGATGATCAGAATGAAACAACAACGTAACACACGTCAAAGAACTCTGAAAGGAGGAATTACCTGTCTTCTCTCTTCCTCAAACCTATGAAAAGGTAAGAGGATTAAACTCAAGGAAGATTTAGTTTAGGTGTTATGGGAGGGGGGAAAAAACCCTTAAAAATAAATAAATAAGCACTAGTGGAGGCTTTGTAGGGGATTTTTTTTTCCTGGTTCACTGAACAGCTGTAGCACATGGGGAAGTGAGAGAAAACTCTGTCAAATGTTTGTCTCAAGATATTCTAAATAAAAGGATTTTCTAGTGGCAGCTTTTGACAGCTTTTGCTTATGCTGCGAAGGTCTGGGAAACAAAAGCCTCAGTGGCTTCCTAACCTCAGACATGAGTTTTATTTAGTCAGATTTCCCAAACTGCCACATTAGAATCAGGAAATATTTTAAAAATAGAATTTATCAATTAAGAGATGATGGTTATTTTAATAAAGAGTGAAATTGGCTGATGCTGCTTTGAGGAAATGGATCGTGAATTACAGAAAGTCAATAAATAAATTAAAGCCAATCAGTGGGTTTGCTCATGGGAGAAGCGTTTACACCACCCAAAAGATAGTTCCAGTCTGGTTACTTGACAAGAGCTTGCAATAGCAAAACAAAAATATTTGTCTTCATACATCATGAAGCAGAGATAGTGGGTTTGCATTTCCTTGAAATAATATTGCTACAAAGAAAAACCATTGTATAAAACCCTCAGCTGGGCCTGGCTGGGACTTCCCAGTCTCTGGTTCACTGGTTCTACATTTTGCTGCCTTTTACAAAAGGATGAGCACAGCAAGAGTAAAGGTGCATCTTTCCTAGCAGGGCTCAGTTCTCACTTGAAGCTCCTTGAAATAATTTTTGGGTGTTGTTTTTTAATTGCAAATTCCTTTTAAGTACATGGTATTGCTTTATATCTGTCAACTCCTCAAACGCTGAAGTGCAAAAGGATCAAAAATGGGATTTAGTCCATTAGTTGTGGAGTAAATGGTGATTTATATCAACTGCTCCTAAATTACAGCCAGCGGAATATGGACACGGGAATTACAGCACAACCAGGTCGTGAGATATTGGAATGAATTAACCTCAGTAAGAGGTTCCAGGCCAGGCTGGATGAGCCTTGAACAACCTGGTCTAGTGGAAAGTGACAAGGGTGGAACGAGATGGGATTTAACTCTTCCAAGGTTCTCCCTACTGTGTCTGTAGGAATTTTAGTTTCCTGCTCCCTTGTTATCCTTCCAGCTCCTGGTCAACATTGTGTCTTTATGCCAAAGCGAGGAGATTCTGATCTAAGGTGGGGAGCAGAGCCCGACCCCCCCGGCTGCCCCTCCTGTCAGGGAGTTGTGCAGAGCCAGAAGGACCCCCTGAGCCTCCTTTGCTCCAGGCTGAGCCCTTTCCCAGCTCCCTCAGCCTCTCCCGGTGTTCCAGCCCCTTCCCGGCTCCTTCCCCGCCATCCCGTGTGAGGGTCCCGGTGCTCCAGCCCCTTCCCAGCTCCTTCCCCGCCATCCCGTGTGAGGGTCCCGGTGTTCCAGCCCCTTCCCGGCTCCTTCCCCGCCATCCCGTGTGAGGG
>VZTJ01005975.1:1321939-1338031 GCA_013397795.1 Orthonyx spaldingii
CCCTCTAATTTCCTGAAACATCCCCCCTAACTACAGCTGGCAGCCGGTTCCACATCCCGCTCGCAGATCCAGGCGATTTTAGTGTACCCGAATCAGCCCTTTCCCTCCTTATATTCCCTGAGGTTCAGTGGCAGAAGGAAAAGAAAAATAAATCTCAGTGAATGTGGGCTGTGAGTCCCTGATGCCGCGGGAGCTGTGATAGAAGAGCACTTTGGAAAGTTAATGAGTGGTACAGCATTTATAAAGAGAGTTTATAATGAACACACTGAGAGCCCTTAACTTGCAAGTGTGTCTATAACGTGGATATAACCTCCAAGTGCCAAGGAATCCCAGGAGCTCTACAGGCATGGAAAGACAGAGCCACAGCGTGAATGAGGAGTGGTTTCACTACAACCAAGAGAAATTCCACGATCTGGAGAAACTCTGAAGAGTTTGGGACGTTTTGCTGTCGGGTCTCGGGGGAGAGGCTCCACCAGCAGGTTCAGAGCTGGATTTGTAGCTGTGCTTCTGCCCAACTTGGGTTGTCTTTATTAAAGTTTTAATATTAGAAAGCAAAATTATTCAGTGCGGGTCATACTCATTTCTGTTTTGTGTGTACCACTTTCTCTGAACTCTTTATTAATAATGATTGATAATATACTCAACGGCAAATGGAATTCCGTGCTCAGACCAGCGGGACTGACACAACTTGGCACCCTTAAAGAGCAGGTCAGAAGATGCTGTGCATAGACATGATTACTAAAATATTTTTATGCTTTCTAGAGATATTTAATATATTAAACCAGCTGTAGCTTGCAAAAGTCAGGAGTGGTTTATATGGTTTTCCATGCCCAGTGCAGGTCCTACTCATTTCAGGTTGTGCTGAACATGTTTTCCATGCTTTCCAGTGCTGATAAGCCAGGGGATTTTATGATTTCTCACCTGTCCTGTAAATAAAAATGATCTTATTTCATTGCTCTCCTCCTTGCCTGTCATATCTGCTGTGTTTTGGTTTTAATCCCAACTCTACTTCCGGAGCTATTCTGTGATTCTGTGGTTGGTATGGAGAGGAATATGGCATTCACATAAGAAATCAGAAAATTTCTTGTACACAGCAGCAGCAAAGTCAGTGGTTCCAGAATAATTTAAGATACATTTGTTAGAAAGGACCCTAATTCCTTCCTTTTGTATGGACACTTCCCCAGCCACAAATAAACCACTTTCTCCTGGCTTGGTTAATTTACTCTCTCCAGGACAGAGCTTACAAGTTTTAATAATTCTCCTTATTAAACTTCCTGTTCCCTGTAAATGTTCTTGTAAAACTTGTGTTCTTTCTTCCACTGGAATAAGGAATCCTGGCAAGGTCACTGTTTTCACTGGGAAGGATTTTGGGGAGTCCTGTCAGCTCCAGCAGTACATTTATCCTGCCCTGGGATTTATCTGTAGAAAGCTCTTTTTACCCAGTTCTGCAAAGTGTACACAAGGAAAGCTGAACTTTGAACAGAAAGGGGGCTAATTCTGGGGACATGCAGCTTACAGGGCTTTTTGGTCATGTACAGCACTGGGTTTGTTCAGGAATGTTGTTGGAGCCAGGGCTGGAAAAACACCTCTGTGCAAACCAGCCCAGGTCGATGTGACAGAAGAGATTCCAAGCTGGGCTGAAATGTGGTTTTGCCTTCTGCTCCAAATATTGTTCATTATGGTGAAATTGGTTCTGACATCAGAACTCTGAGTGCTCTTTATGCTCATTTTTGTGGCACAATCCCAAAATCATTAAGGCTGGAAAAGCCCTCCAAGACCATCAAGTCCAACCTTGTGCCCAACCCAGAGCTCCGAGTGCCACATCCAGGAATTCCTTGGACACCTCCAGGGATGGGGACTCCAAACCTCCCTGAGCCCCTTCCAATGCCTGACCACCCTTTCCAGGAAGAAATTCTCCCTTAATTATTTATTTTTTTAATCTTCAGTAAACTCCATTGAATTATAATTTTCCTTCTGCACACGGTTCTGGGGCTCTGTGGTTGTTTTCAGTGTAAATAGGTATTTCATGGGGGAAACTCTAACACCCAGGACCTTTGGATAACTTTATGAGTTTTGGAAATGGATGTCCAGTTTTCTTGGAAGTGATCTGTGCCAGTTTCCTGCTGAGAAGTGGCTGAAGTGTGAACAGGGGATTTTTGTTGCACCTGTAAGAGAGGAACATGGGCTGTTCCTTATTAAACCATTTAATAGCATGAATAATGTACATTTATGTCAAATAAACGATTTTAAAAGGTCTTTGGGGTTTTTTTACTTCTGTCAGAAATTAGGAGAAATCTAAATAACTTCAATTATAGGCTCATGGAAATAATCCCTGCCTGTGTCTTTGTGAAATGACCTGAGAGCTCCGTAATTCCTCTGGCCCTCGTGGCTCTCCTATTAGGAATAAACTAATGGGAAAGGAACAGGTGAGGTGGGCCACCTACCAGCTGTGGTGAGAGCCAAATTGTCCCTGAAACAGGGGCTGGGAACATCTGAGATTCCCTCTTTAATTGCTGAAAATGGAGCTTAAAAAGCACCTGGTGAATTGGGAGAAAAGTGGATGGGACTGACTCATCCTGCAGAGCACAGGGCTGGAGAAATTCAGCTCCAGCAGAATTTGTGGGAGAGCAGGCAGGGAGACAAGGATCTGGAAATTGTGACTTCGCTGGGCAGCCGGCTGCTGCTTCAGGGAGAAACTGAATTTATATAAATGTAAAGATATATACAAAATATATGTGCTACAGGACATGCAGCCCAAACTGCAAGGGCAGTGCATTACATAACCTTGGCACTGCCTCTTTTGGCTCCATGGATGCTCTCAAGGAAACTGCCCTCAGAAATATGTAAGGAATGGAACACTTTGGAGGGACTCCCTAACTCGAATTTCTTGCCCTGGCATTTGCTGTCTGACTTGAGCTGTGGATTTTGCTCATCACTCAGCTGTGGCTGACTACAACAGCAGCCAAACTCTCCTCTATGGGGCTTTCAGTATAAAAATATATTTAGATTTTAACAATTTATGTAACTACTGGATGAAAATAAAAAAGAACAAAGTATCTGAGATGAAAGAACAATAATGAAGCATTGCTGTAAATTTCAGTGAAATCTTCACTGTTAACATGGGTGAGTGCTTCTGTGTATGCTGCACTTGGAAAATTCTGTGGTTTTTTCTTCCTTTCTGGCCTGCTCTTCCTTTCCTGCTCTAGTGAAAAGTGTCTCTCCCCATCCCAGGGGTTGGAATTAGGTGATCTTTGAGTTCCCTTCCATCCCAAACGTTCTGATTTTCCATGATTCTGCTTACAGAGGTGTGAGCATCAAATGAGCAGAAGTGCACCAAAATGAAATAATAGACAGGTCATTATAAGCTCTCCCTTAATATTCTGTGTTTTTCAGGTCAGCTCTACAAAACGAGATGTGTTGGCAAATCATCCCAACCATATTTGTGCTGATGGGTAAGTCACTAAAAAGTATCCCCAAAAAACCCAGTTTGGGATAACTTTTCAGGTCAGGAAACTTCAGCAAAAAATATGTGGTGAGTGCAGACACATCCCAATAAATGCCCTAGGCAGATGTGATAAGATTGAAATTTGTGGGGAATTTGTTTTGTTGCCCTAAAGTGTAAGGAAAATTCCCATTTCCAGCAGAAGGTTTTTAGCTGAGAGTAGCCAGGCGTGAGCTCTGCTCCTGGAAGGTGCTGCCGTTGCTGCATCCATGGGCTGCCAAAGGGTGCTCAGCTCCCTCCCAGTGCTGGGTTAACAAACTGCTTTCCTCATTGGGAAATGCCTCTGACAATATTGGCATCTGCTCTGCAGGGACAGCTGGTATTTGGCTTTCTTTTTTATTTTTTTGTTAAAATAAGGACTATTTAAAGACTTCTGATGATGATGCTTAGGGAGAAAGCAGAGACTGTAATCCAGTGTAGTTATTATGAAAACTTGTGTGGCATCTTTACAGAATATGAATCAAAAGGATGAATAAATCATTAGATTTAGGTACCTTTTAGTATACATACACACCTTTTATCTGGCTATCTGTGCACTTTTGTCCACTCAGTATCAAATACTGCATTGTTGACACTCTTTTAAATACCCTTGGTGATCCAAACATATTGAGTGGCTTTAATTGGAAAACTCAGATGCTCCAGGGAGGTTTCCTGGGATTTCGGAGCAGTTTGTCACCATCTGAGGGCCCTGCTCCCCCAGCCATGCTGCTGCTCTGGGCACAGAACTGCAGGTCAAGGCTTCCCCTGGGTGATTTTAACTTCATTTTTTCCATTTCTGAAAAAAGGAGCTGCACACATTTTGACTTTTTAAGTTTTAATGAATCCCTTGAGACGATCTGTGATACACGAGGGGGAAGTGCCTTAGAAAAAGAGATGAGCTGGGGACAGTGTTGGTTATCTGTCACTTGTTTGTCCCTTTTTAATCATTATTATGGCCTGGGAGTCTTTGCTCCACTGCCTCCTGCAGGAGCCCTAATGAAGCTGGGATTTGCAGAGGCACAAACGCCGTTGGGTGGGAGAGCAGGGAAGAGCAGAGCCCTGCAGGAGCCTGGCAGCACAAAATCCGTGTGGAGAGAAAGCAAAACACCCTGCAGAATCACACACTGCTTTTAGCTGCTTTTTTTAAAGCTCTCATTTCATATTTTGGTATTATTTAGCTCCAGCTCTGTGCTATTAATCAAACAGTGCTAGAGATATTCTGGTGTTTCTTATTTTGGCTATTGCAAGGCATAGAGCATCAATAAATGTCTTTTTGATGAACTGCTTGAAAGTTCTGCCCTTCCTGAGCAAAGAGCTGAATGCAAAGTGCACCAATGACCCTGTGCCTTGCTGGGAGTAGAGCTTTAATCTGGGAATTCACAGTGTTTTACAGGAAGTTGTTTCCTGCTCATCCTTCCCCAAACCATCGTGAGCACAGCTCAAGCTATGATTTATCAACAAATGTGCTCAGAGTGGTTTTATCTGGAAGGATCTGAGTCTGATGGAAAAAATGATCATTTTCCTGCCTCTCACTTCCCAGATAATTCCCTGGGGTTGTGTAGTTGCACCCACAGTTACATTGTCCTTGTTTATTTAAGAGTTACAGTGGGAATGTGTTTTATATTTTATGTAAATTATGAAGGATTATCTTTTCTAAAGAAATGGAGCTGTTTTAAAAGAGCTGGAGGGAATCTGTTCCAGCACTGCATGGGAAGATAAGACTCATATCTATAGAGTGTGTGAACTTCAGTTTAGGATTTTGGGTTATTAACTGTGTTTTGGGTTAAGAAAAGCCAATTTATCCCAAAGAGATGCTTCACCTACAATCTTGGCCTTGATTTGTTTCAAGAGACTGAGAAAACGAAAGTTTAGGTGCAGTGAGGTTGGGGTAAAAGGCTGGAATCTGCCAGCTGTGACACCACTCAGAGGGGATGTTTGTAGTGATTTTGTCTTTACCTCAGGGAACAAGCCCTGGAAACAGCCTGGTTTTTACCTAATGAATGCATTTCTCTCTAACATCAGCCACTCCCTTTTTATTGCCAGATAATAGAAACTGTTTCTTTTATTTCCAATACTTTTCCCTTGATTTTTGCAGACTTCCTTCAGGTGGCAGCTGCCCATTGCATGGTGCACCCAGTTCCTCCCAGGAACTTCACCCTGCCCTGTGTGCTGCTGAATGAGACTTTTCTGAGCCCTTCCTCAGCTGGGAGCTGGTCTGGTTTGAGGAGAGAACTTGGAGCATCCCAAATCCAGCCTTTAATGAATGAAGAAAGTTTTCTGTGTTGCCTTTGGAGTGCCAGCACCATTGATTGTTCTTTGTACAGAGCCAGCATGCAGGCAAGGAAGTTTATTCCTTCAGAAATAAATCTCTCTGCTCCTCAGCAAATAGGTGGGTTTAGCACTCAAGGGCATAAGAAGTTAATTATTAAAAAAATATTTAGGTTTTTTTTTTTGTTGTTTGGGATGAGAGGGGTGGGTTGGATTAATGGGGATTCACTTTTATCCTGGGCAGGCAACAGAGTGTGGCAAAATCCTTCCTCAGTGTGGCAAAATCCTTCCTCAGGGTGATAAAATCCTTCCTCAGTGGGGTAAAAGCCTTCCTCAGAATGCAGTGGAAGATGGAGGGAATTGTACAGCACAGTTTCAAAAAGGGGAAAAAAAAGTTGGCTCTTTCCAGGGGAATTCTGAATAAAATATGGAGCACTGCATAAGAGGACTTAAACCCAGATCTTCAAAGGAGTTTAGACACCGTGAGGAATATTTGAAATATTTTTTTGTGGATATGGGCTTTAAACTCCATCAGCAGGCAGGGGAGATGGAGAGCAAATGACATCATTTCCACAGGAATGATCATGCTTTAAATAATAAATATGCAGTAAATATCTGTACATGGGTTAGATTTATTTTCCAAGGTTCTTTTTCTGCTCCTGTCTCTGGGGAACATGGAGCTGGCATCCTGCTGCCAGGAATCTCATTGACCTCAGCAGATAAAATCTCATTTCACAAACCCCCAGTGCAGCCACACTGAGGCTGTGCCACTTCCCAGGACACAGCAGCCACCAACAGCTTCATTTTTCTTCACCCTGCAGCCTTGTCCCTAAATCCAGGTGAAAAACATTCCTTCTTTAGTCATGACCACGGATTGTGAGCCTTGGTTTAAGGAAATTTATGAATATTTTCCCATTTGTGGTGCAGCTTCAGCTTCATGAATATCTGTTCCTTCTTTTGTGAGTCCTACCCAGTTGTTTTATTTTGTTTTAAGCAGTTCAGAAATGTGTAATCCCTTTCTTTTGTCCAGATTGGAGCTGGAACATGGAATGCTGGATTAGAGGCAAGCTGGACCTGTTGGTTTGTAACCTGCAGCTTTTGAAGCTGTACCTGAGAGATGACCTGCAGGTTAATCTTTTCTACTCTGGGTAAGTACAGGCCCTGTTAAATTTATCTGGAAACCTGAAAGCATTTCCTGAAACATCAGCATTCCAGCTTCCAGCATGGTGGGAGCTTCAGCTTTGCAGATTTTACTTCGTCCTGTCTAAAAGTAATCCTGGATAATGTGGAAAATTTGTGGTTTTTTGAACGAAAAATGGTTGGAATGGAGAGTCCCCCTTTCCTGTCCTTCCCATGTTTCTTAAAATGTTTTAATGAATTCAGCATTGACTTCTTAAGGTATCTTTGTTGTTAATATTTCTTAATTTTAAAGTCTTGGTTCTGCTTTTATTTACTTTTGCCCATAATATTGTCTGTCTTGAAGTAATTGTGGTACTCAACATGTAGTACAAGGGGAAATGCTGCTCTCACCTCATTGGCACTGTGCTAAATATTCCCTGGAATGCTGAGGGATGGAATCACCCTGGCTGTGGGGTGGGCAGGTCCTGTGCACATTGGTTATAAAAGGATCTGTTTGATTCCATGAAACCACCCTGTTTCTTTCTGAATTGATTTCTGATTTTCTGACATGTTTGAAGGATTGATATAAACACCCAGACTTCATTTCCTTGGGGAAGAGGATAAACTGAAATAGTTGAATTTGCTGAATTTATAGGGGAGGACTTCCTAAACAGCCAGATCTCATTTGGCACAAATCACCATCATCAGAGGAGCAAGCAAATGCATTATCTAGGAATAAATGTGCTTGTGTAGCTGACATAATATTTTAATCCCATTTTGGTGAAGTGGGTTCCCATTTCCAGTGTTCCTCATGACTTTGACTCCTGAAATCCCATTCCATGGCTGTTTGTGGGGGAAGCAGCTCTGCCTTTGCTCTGCTCCATCCAGGCTCAGCTGCAATGGGAAAAGCTTTGCCTGTGATCCCAGTGCAGAAATCTCTATATTGGATTTTTTGGGATGCCAGCAGTTTGAAGGCCCAGCTGGGATGAAGAGGTTCTTTGTGTCAGGAAGGGGATTCAGTGAGTGCTGTGCAATTTAGGAGAGCAGACCCTGTGGACTCACCAGAGCCTCTATTTGATTCCTCTTTGCTGCAAAGATGAGAAATGAAGCAGAACCTTGGAGAATTCCTTTCCCTCCCCACATTCCACATTAACATTTTCCTTTTAGGGTCCCTGTGTTCTGGGGGAACAGCAAGCACAAGCATTTCAGCATTTGGGAAGGTGACAGCTTTCCCTGTTGGCTCTCTGATACCTTAACATTTTATTCCTGAGCCAAAATACCTTGAAAACATTCCCAGTTTTAAAAATATGCGTTCCTGGCATGTGTTTCTCCCTGGGAGTCTGGAGATCCAGCCAGGATTCTCACATACAGGGCAATGCACAAAAATAATGGCACAGAGGAATCTACAACACAAAACCTCGGGTCTCTCACAGCTTGTATTTTTTTCAGTATTAGAGAAGTCTCCTCTCATTTACCTCATCCACAGTTTTCCTGCTTGGAAACGATATCAGGAATGGAAATGTTTTGCCCATGGCAGTGCTGGGTGAGAGGCTTGAGTAAGGGAGATGATGGGGCTTTGGGAGAGAAAAGGTGGTTCCAAAGCTTAGTTAGACAAGCTGAGTTAATTGTCTAGCAAACATCTTTGCAGCTCTGTGATTGCAGGAATGCTGTAAAGCCCATGGGTAATTCCATGAGCTGGAATTTTCAGCCTTAGGATCCTCTTGGTGAGTGCTCCCAGTTCAGTTTTGAGCACTGATTATCATTTGCCCTTTGAGCTCGTGAGGCTGCACTCATATTTGGATCTATGTGAAGTACCTGTGAGGCTCTCCTCCAGTTCTGGGACTGAATTCCCATGTTTTATAAGGATAAGTCATGCAATTTGCCTCAAGTGCATCAGCTGTACATTGAGCCTCTTCAGCCAGGGAAAATCAGCCTTTCATTAGAGATTTATGAGCTCAGCAGCCCTCAGATCTGCTGCACTTCAATGGGGAAACTTGTTCAAATAAGTATTTTTTCTGGAGCTACCACATATCATAAACATTGGAAAATATTTGTGGAAGATTTTCCATATTTGTGGAAAATCCTTGAACCCCCGGACAGCTTTGCTCCATCCATTCCTGATAAAGGCAGTGCTTGGAAAGGAGATGGAAATAATGAGTTACAATGGTGACCCTGTTTCAGAACCACCTGGTTGGGATGGACCTTTCCTGAAAATTCGCGTATTTCTCCCTAAAACAAGGTTTGCTTTTTATTTTCAATTGCAAGGACAGGCTTGAAATTCAGTCAGGACATTTTGCAACTTAAATCTCCAAGTTCCCCGTGGGGCCACAGATGAATTCAGCAGGAGAAGCATCATCTTCTGAAGAGGGTTTAATAGAAATATAAAACATTTAGGACTTCCTAAATGTTTTTTCCAAGGTGTTGACTAAAAGAACTCCCTGTGACAGGATTTGGAATGGAGAAGCCACTGAGCTCTCCTCAACTTGTGAGGGTTAAAAAGTCAGGAGAGGAGCTCTTTAGCATTTTCTCCCTTTACACTGCTTTTTTTGGGTGCAAACAAGTTCATTTTGATGGCTAAAAATTGAAATAATTATTGGGAATGATGAGGGGCTGGTGTGGTGGTAACCACTTTCCAGTTAGATCAGGTCAAAGACAGGGTTTGAAGAAAAAACCACATTTTTTATGGATTGATTGTGGCTTTGGGAGACCAATAAAATCTGTGAGCAACAGGAGAAGGCAGGGAAGCTTCAAAGAGAATTCTGCGAAGCCTTTGAAAGGAAATTCAGGAGAAAACAGTGGAGCCACATCTAGAAAAACAAAATTATTCCAAGTAACTCAAAAGCTCTGTGCCTGCCAGATACCATCAGCATAATTCCTGTGTCCTGAAGTCTGGGAGTCCTGGTGAGAGTTATTTTGGGAATGTCAGGATTTTGAGTGTCTGGAGCGTTAATAAACGTAAATCACACCCTGATGTGGACCTGCTTGGGGTTGTTACTGCAGGGCACAGGGGCTGGGAGGGCAGTGCTGCCGGAATTCCAGGTTTTTGCAGCCTCAGGGTGTCCCAGCCCCACGGGGGATGCACAGAGATCAGTGAGGGATGAGAGGAGTGGGGCTGGGCTGATCCAGGAGCGGTTTCCCTGCACTCCCAGCCTGTGCTTTGCATGAGCTCTTCCCATCTTCCGTAATTCTCCTCAGTTTTTGACCTTTTCCTCTCTAGGTAGGGCAGGACATGGAAATGGAATTGGTGAATCATGCCCAGTTCCCTGTGCTCTGCACTCAGATAAATGTACCAGATAACAAATGGACTAAACCCAAAAAATAAAACACAAATCCTGTCCTTCCCTCTCCTCCAGTGCAGGATCTCTGCCCTCCCTGAATCCAAGTGCTCCAATGAGTCACGCCAGCTGTAAAACCACTTGAAAAATGTACAGAGAGGCTCTTGTTCTATGAATTTCCATTTCTTTCTCTGAATTAGTGAAACAAAACCCTTACTGGACAGAAGTAATTCCAAAATCACTTCGGAACAATTCAAAACAGGAGCTTTTTTTTAGAGGGTAAGGATGAAAAGTCAAAAGCAGGAAAGAATCCGAGGTGATTGAAGTGTCAGGATTTGTCTTGGCTTTGCTGCTGGGAGAAATTTGGCCACAAATTATTTGCACTTTTAAATTCCCAGTTAGGGAGGCCTTTGTCACTGGATACCTGCAGAACTCCAGAAATGTGGATGTCTGGAAGAGCCTGAAGAGTAGAGATGAGAATGAAGAATCCTTTGGGAACTGCTGGTTCCAAAGATTTAGATGGGATATTGGGAAGGAATTGTTCCTCTGAGGGTGGGGAGGCCGCACAAAGAAGCTGTGGCTGCCCCTGGATCCATGGAAGTGTCCAAAGATGGGGCTTGGAGCACCCTGGGACAGTGGAAAATGTCCCTGTCCATGGCAGGGGTGGAATGGGATGGGTCGTAAGGTCCCTCCCATCCCAAACCATTCCATGGGTATGATATTCCCTGTAATGCTGAATTGTAGCAGGAGCTGGAAGGAACATTAAATTGTTGTGGTGTTATCTCAGTGCCTCAGGAACAGGAATTAGAAATTCATCTCTTTTGGGATGGCAGGGAGCTGCCATGGGAAGGTAAAACAACTTCGTATGCCCAAAAAAAGTCTGGGAATGCTTTAATGGAATTGTGTTCATTACTTGGGAGCCATTTAAAAAAGGAGAAACCAGCAACGTTAAAGTGATTAGTCACAATTATTACTTTTTTCATCAATTAATTTTATTTTTTGACCAATAAACCTTATCCAGATGGACAAACCTGTTGAGATACAGAAGAAAACATTGGATTGTTTTGCTTTCTGGTTTGTTTTTCCCGCTGCAGGTCAGAGCTGTCCCTGGGAGCTGCGTCCACGAGCTCCCTGCAGGGCACAGTGAGGGTGGCTGGCTGTGCCTGCAGGGCCCCGGGCAGCTGGCAGTGCCTGGTGGCCTGGCCGAGCCTCGGGCACTCCTACACGCTGTGGCTGGAGGTGGTGGCCGGCGCCACAGCCCTGGGGTCCCCTCCCATGTCCCTGCAGCCCTCGGACGTAGGTACGTGTGGTTCACCCTGGGCTCACGGAGCAGGGGGCTCTCCTGGGGAACAGGGCGCAGACAGGACAGGAAAAGCTCCCTGGAGCTGCTCCTCAGCTCCCTAATCCCTGTCTGGGCTCCAGTGCAAGCCACACTGAGCAGAGCCCAGGCAGTCAATACGTTTGTTATTTCTGATTTTTCCCTTTCTGATCAGGACCTCGCTGTGCCCAGCACTGGGCCAGTGGTGAAGCTGCTCTGGCCACGTTACTGAGGGCTTAAATTAAAACCTGAGGGGAGAAGAAAGCTGTTCCAAGAGTTGCTTAGCAAATAATCCCACTCAATTTTCCCAAGCAGCTCTCTGATCCTGATGTTTCCTTCCTCACCCATCCAACCCCAATGTTTTCCATTCCTGTGTTTGATCAAGCTCAAACTCTCCTGACGTGATGAATTTGATATGTGTTGCTATCCAACATGCCCAGTTATTGCAGATTTGGGCAGATTTCATAAAGGCAGGAACTGTCAGCTGCAGGGAAAAAAATTAAAGTTTTATGAACATCTTATTAGCTTAAAAACTCAGGAATTTTATAAACTTCCCCCTAACTGATGTGCTCTGCAGACAGAACCAGTTAAAAGTCTCTGGGTGGGCTTGTTTGGGAGATGAGAGGTGGCATTTTTCATCCTGCTGGTTTGAAATGATGCTGCAGGAAGAAATTAAAAATTCAGGCTGGAGTCTGCCAGTATTTAAAAGTGACATAATGAGTTAGCTCTGCTTAGGGAAGGGTGTTTTAGAAATGCATAATATTAATATATGTTCTGCCAAGATTTAGCTCAATTAAAACTATTTTGAATGGAAAACTCTGAATGCTTGTGTCACGTGGGTTTTATTTGCTCACAGTGGAGCAGGTGGCATCACAGCCATCATTATCTGTGTTCAGAAAGTGGGATCTGATCCATGGAAGTGTGAGGGAAAAGCCACTGGTTTTTGTTTGGCTCCTCCCCAGTCACTCCCTGCTGGCCTTCATTAAGTTAATTGCTCTGAGATGGTCTATAAGTAGAAATTAAATAAAATCTGACTCGGTGTGGTGAATTTATACTGAAAATAAGAAGAGGTTTTTGGTATAACTGAGTGACATTCCAGTAAAACACTTAAATGAGACACTTGGAGAGCTGGACACCAGTGCAGATGGAATTTGAAGGGAATATTTGCCCACTCCCAAGATCTTTGGGAATGTTTTCCCTTCAGCTTTTGCACGTGGTACAAAATTCCTGCAGTGGTTTGGAGCAGGATTTGCCTCTTCCATGGGAAAAACTTGGCTGTGAATGAGGCCAAGGCCAGCCAAGGTGTGAGTAACAGGTAAAAACAGGGCCTTGATCCCCTGTCATTGTCCAAGGAATGTAATCCTAAGGATTGCCTGTCCATTCCCCTCTCCAGAGTTCCCTTCATCCTTATGGGAATATCCAAACTCTCCATTTTGACTTTGCCCTAATGCAGCCCTCCTGGAGACCTCCTTTCACAGCCAAAATCCCTGTGGAAGGATGGGACTAGTTAGGAAATCCTTGTGTCCACTAGGAGTCCATCTTAAGGAGCAAATTTAATTTCTCAGCATTCCCATCCTTCTCTTCCCCATTCCCTCCTTTCAGGTGAGTCAGGGCTTGGCTACTGGGAAGAGTTGTGGCCTAAGGGAAGAAATTCCTACAGATTTAAGGAAAATGGGAGGTCCAACAGCATTTCTTGATAACAGTGCCAGGGTGACTTTTCCAGGGATATGACCCAACATCACTGCCACGCTCCCGAAAACTGCGTTTAAGGCCTGAAAGAGAATTGTGAGTCAGTAAAACCCAGCAGGCCTGGGTGAAGCTGGGGCTAAATTCTCGATTAATCTGTGTGCAGTGAAGCCTGAAGCTCCCGTGAACCTGCACCTGGAGCTGGCTGAGAGGGGCCGGGTGAAGCTGTGCTGGTCCAGCCCCGTGCTGCTGCCCTTCCCCCTGCAGTGCCAAGTGAGGATCGCTGCGCCCTCGGGACACTGCCAGGTGAGCACCTCTGTGCCCTCGGGGCATGCACAGTGCCACGGGAGGATCTCTGCTGTGCCAGGTGAGGATCTCTGATCCCTCGGGGCGCAGGCAGTGCCAGGTGAGGATCTCTGCTGTGCCAGGTGAGGATCTCTGTGCCCTCGGGGCATGAACAGTGCCACGGGAGGATCTCTGCTGTGCCAGGTGAGGATCTCTGATCCCTCGGGGCGCAGGCAGTGCCAGGTGAGGATCTCTGCTGTGCCAGGTGAGGATCTCTGATCCCTTGGGACAGGGGCAGTGCCAGGTGAGGATCTCTGCTGTGCCAGGTGAGGATCTCTGATCCCTCGGGGCGCAGGCAGTGCCAGGTGAGGATCTCTGTGCCCTCGGGGCATGAACAGTGCCAGGTGAGGTTCTCTGGGGCTGTGCCAGGTGAGGATCTCTGCAGTGCCAGGTGAGGATCTCTGCTCCCTTGGGACACAGGCAGTGCCAGGTAAGGGTCTCTGATCCCTTGGGACAGGGGCAGTGCCAGCTGAGGATCTCTGCTCCCCTGGGACAGGGGCAGTGCCACGTGAGGATCTCTGTAGTGCCAGGTGAGGATCTCTGGGGCTGTGCCAGGTGAGGATCTCTGCTCCCTTGGGACAGGGGCAGTGCCAGGTGAGGATCTCTGCTCCTTCTGGACACAGGCAGCACCAGGTGAGGCAGCTCCAGCTTTCCCTGAACATCGCAGGGTGGGGGCTCTCCCAGGTCCCGGAATCCCCACCCCCCCGCCCCTTGGCTGGCTGCTCTGCTGGAGCTGGGCTCAGCACTCTGCTTTTTCCTGAGCTGGAAAAGATGGAAAGCTGGATTTTACATCTGTCAACACCGAGAGAAGCCCCAGCTCCTGCTGGGTCTCACAAACAAACTCCCGTTTTTCTCCTTGGGTGAAATCCTGGGTTCTGTGAAGTCCAAAACCGTTTTCTTTCAGCGACCCCCCTATTCTATAACGTGTATGTTTAATATTTATAAGTTTTAGTATAAATAGGTTGGGTTTTTTTCTGTTCCTACCACGCAACTGGCTCTGGAATAACAAGCAGCTGTTAATTAGCACTCTGTAATGAAACAACTTGTTTTCCACAGAGTTATGCAACTTCTACCACTCTCAAATTGACAGTAAATTTAAAGAAGAAAGCTTTTTTATCCAACTTGCTACCTGAAAACGTAGAAAATCCTTGTGTAGAATATGAAGACATTATCTCCTGACTCTTAAGGAGCAAATTGATTTACTCAACACTCCCAAAAACTGAGTTTAAAGAGAAGGCAGGAAGAGAATTCTGACTTTATAGATTATTTATTTTGCTTCCCTCTGTCTCTTTCCCTGTTTCATTTTACAACAATAATGGACTTTGTTACTCCAACAGATGCTTCAGGTTGCTCTGGAAGCCTCAGTGGCCATAGACAATGCCCTCCTTGACTCCTCATCCTCAGTGCAAGTGAGGTGCAGGAATCTCCGGGGCGTGGGGTTCTGGAGTGACTGGAGCACACCCTACAACCTGACTTTGGGAGGTAGGACACCTGCAGGCTCGGGAATAAAGCTGATTTCCCAGTTTATTTTGTGGAATTGGTGTTGGAGAGCCCGTGTTCTGCAGGGAGAACAGGAGCTGGGATGAAAAATCCCATGGAAGCTTTTCCCTTCCGCTCTCCCTGCCTGGCTGTGCCTGGGGCTCAGCTCTTCCCTGAGCAAGGCTGGCACTGGGAATTGTGGAGAACACACCTCTGTGGCTGTCACTCCCTCACCCAGCACCTGTTCACATCCAGAAAAAGCTCTTTTCCTCAGAGCTTCTCCATATCCATTTCCATTTGGCAGCACTGAACCTCTCCTCAATTCAAGATTTTTCTCCTAATGCATTCTCTCACTTCTTGTTTTGGTTTTGTAGCTGAACTGAAGGCCCAGAGCAGAATGAAATGGACTTTTTATATTGTTCATCTTGTTTTTTAATGATGAGCCCTGTGCAAAAACTGACTTGCTGATTATTTTGTTGTATTTTACCATGCTCTGCTTGGAATTAACTGGGAATATTTTGGTGCCACAGGAATTCTCTGAACTCTGTTTTTCCTGGGCCTTTACATGGGCACCTGCACTTTGTGTGAAACTTTGATGTGTGTGCTCAAACCAAGTTCCAAGGAAAGAACTAAACTTTGGGAAAAAGCTTTTTTCCTAAGAAAATCTTCAACCACAGATCCTAAATCTGCTTTATTGCCTGAGAAGGGGAAATTTGGGGGAAATCCTAAAAACCTCTGCCTGGTTTCTCAGTATGGGAAGCAAACCTGGCCTTTAAAGGATTTTCATGCCGGTTTTGGGGTGATCTTTGCAAACAGCTCCATTCCAGCTGCACCTGAATCCCTGAGTGATGGGGGCTGAGCTTACACTTCTTGAAATCCTTGGAAAATTCAGTGTCTTTAAGCCTGGATTGTACCACTGCTACAATTTGGTGTTGATTGCAGTGTAAACCCAGTTTTTGAGATTTTAATCTCCTGCTGACTTCTGGAGGAGGAACAGCAACTCCTGAGAAGTTTAATTTTATTATGTTCCCCTTGTGCTGCTGTGTGTTGCTTGCACTGCACCCTCCAGTGATTTCCTGCTCGTTTAATTCAGATTTGCCTGGGGATATTAAAGATTATTT
>VZTJ01005976.1:0-61485 GCA_013397795.1 Orthonyx spaldingii
GGGCGGGGGCTCCGGGAGCGGCGCGGCGGCGGCAGCGCAGCCCCTCCGGCCGGGCCCCGCGGCCTCCCGCACCGCCGGGCTGGGCCGCCTCGGGGGGACCCCGGGCACTGGGGATCTGCTGCTTCGGACGGCCCTGGAAAGGGCACGGGCCCATCCCCCCGCGCCCTTGTCCCGCCTGGCTCGGCAGGGCCGGAGCGCTCGGGCACGGCGGCCCCGGGGAGCGCTGGCAGCACCTGCGGGGATGCGGGCCGCCAGCTCGGATCGGGAGCGCTGGCAGCACCTGCGGGAATGCGGGCCTCCGACTGCAGGCCGCGGGCTGCTTGGCACGGGTCTGGGCAGCGCCGGCCCTGCCGCCCCGGGGTTCTGGGCTTGCAGAGCTGCGCCTGCCGGGGCCGGGAAGGCAGACCTCGTCCCGTCTGCCCCGAGCTGCCATGGAGGCAGGTGGGGGTGTTGGTGATGATCCTGGCTTCCCAGAGCTTGTGGGCCAGGAAAGTCTGCCCGTGGGAGGCATCTGAGCTACGGTCTGGTGTTCCCCCAGTATAACCATGCTAGGGTAGGCTGAGGTGTGTGAGGAGAAAGGGTCTTCCCGAACCCCTGTGTCTCATCACTACTCAGATATCCAAAAATAGGTGTGCCATGTTAAACACAAGTGTGAGAAACCTGTTACTGTTTCCCCCTGAACAGTGACACGCTGTACCCATAGTGAAGAGGTGCATGGTAATCAGTCCTGTGCATCTCCTCAGGCTGTGGAACCAGCAGGTGTTGTGCTCCTCAGACGCTGTGCAGTGCGAGCCATCTCTCCCAGGAATGGTGATGGTTTTCCTGCTGTCACTGCTGGCATGGCCTGTGCTGCCCAGGGCTAGCCTGAATGCTTTGGGAGCTCTTGGGATGCACATGCAGCCTCTTACTAGGGTGCGTGAGGGTTCATGGTCACATACCATCGAACCATACATACAGCACCTTTAGCTTTTTCACTGGCTACAGCTGATATAGGGCATGTAACTGTGATACTTGCCCATGCAGCACAGCAGCTGTTGCTGTGGGGTGATGGTTGTATGTGTGTATATATGTTAATTATGTCTTAGTTTGCAGATTTGAAATTAATGGGAGGAGTTTCAGTACCCTTAAGCAGTCTTTGTTGTCCATTTGGTTTATTGTCCTCACCAGAAGAGCTTGTCTCTCACAGCTGCAGAATAACTGGGATATCATGTACTGGCATGTGCCCAGTAAAGGGCTGATGACTAAGGGACTGCAGCATCTGTCATACGAAGAGAGGCTGTGAGTGCTGGGATTGTTCAGCCTGGAGAAGACTGCAGGGGATTTCGGAAGCATGTGTAAATACCTGGTGGAGGGAATAAAGGAGACAGAGCCAGGCTCTTCTCAGTGGTGCCCCTGGTGGGACTCGGGGCATTGGTCACACACTGAAACACAAGAGGTTGCATTTGCATGTAAAAAACCACCTATTTTTCCTGAAGGTGGTCAGATGCTGGCAAAGGTTGCTCACAGAGGTTGTGTAGTCTCCACCCTTGGAGATATTGAAGCCTCATCTGGATGCAGCCCTGGGCAGTCTGCTCTGGTTGACCCTGCTGGAGCAAGGGTTGGCCTGTGCCCACCAGCTTCAGCTCTTTTATGTGTTTGGATCATGTTGTCTGAACAGAATGAAGCACGTACACATTGTGAACTGGGTGCCCTTTGTCATTATGATGAGTGTTAACTGTGTTATGCACCATCACAGCATTAAGAATAAGATCTAGGGTGCAGATTGAAGGTAGTGTTGACCTCGTTACCTTCTCCTGCCCCTCACACTCCTGCCAGTGCGAAGGCAAGGCAGGGAATGCATTATGCTCCTTCAGCACAAGGTGGTGACTGCTCAGAAGCCTCAACAGTGATCAGAATGTGCCACGCACTGGAAACTGAGTTAGAGAAGATGGGATTGTCTTGTAGCCACTAACTGCCTGCCTGCCAATTTAGAGTCTGCCTGTGAAAGGCCCTTTTCACAGGAGCCTGCCTGTGAAACTGCTCTCCACCTCTAAAGGTGATAAGGGAGGTGGGATATAGGTTGAGCAGGAGGTACCAGTATGGTGTGGTCTCTGTGACTGACCTCCCCTTTTTTAAAATTAAAAAAAACCCCAACAACCAAAACCATCTGTTAAAAAAATATTTGTACCATTTTTAAAACCACAGGCTAGTCAGCCTCGCCTGAATCCCTGGAAAAATGATGGAACATCTCATCCTGCAGTCTGTCTCTAAGCACATGGAAGACAAGACAGTCATCAGGAGTAGTCACCATGGAATCACCAAAGGGAACTTGTGCTTAACCAGTCTGATTACCTTCTGTGATGGGACAATTGGCTGAATAGTCAAGGGAGAGCAGTGGATTTTACCTACATGGGCTTTAGCCAGGCTTTTGCCAGTGTCTCCCCTGATACCCTCATAGGCAAGCTCAGAAAGTTTGGCCTGGATGAGTGGATGGTGAGGTGGATTGAGCACTGGCTGAACGGCAGAGCTTGAAGGGGTGTGGTCAGCATCACAGGGTGTAGTTGCAGGCCTGTCACTGGTTGTGTCCTCTAGGATTCAATGCTGGGCCCAGTGTTGTATAACTTATTCATCAGTCACTTGGATGAAGGGGCAGATGCCTCCTCAGCAAGTTCAATGATAGTACAAAGCTGGGAGGAGCAGACGATACCCCAGAGGGTTGTGCAGCCCTTCAGCAGGACTGAAGAAATGGGCAGAGAAGAACCATCTGAAACTCAACAAAGGCAAATGCAGGGTCCTGCACCTGGGGAGGAATAACCCCAGGCACCAGTACGGGCTGGGGGTGACCTGCTGCAAAGCAGCTCTGCAGAGAAGGCCCTGAGGGTCCTGGAGAACAAGCTGTCCATGAGCCATCAGTGGCTGGGCTAACAGGGAAAACTTTTGCAGTGTTTCTCTTTTCAAGGATGACAGCTCATGCAGAAGCAGATGGAGTTGTTGGCTGCATGGCAGGCCCTCAGAAGGTGTGTGCTAAGACAAGGTGCTGAACCTGCCAACCCCAAATTCTCCCAGTTCCAGTGAGTTACTGTAACCATCTTGCACTCTCATGACCTTCAGCAGAGACTCTGCAAGATGATGCTGGGAAATCTGTCTCCTGTATTTGAGTAGTATTTAAAAATGTAATAAAATGGTAGAATTGTAATCCAGAATGTGCTTCCCTGATGTATGCATTGGGCATCTGCAGTATCTATGCCAGCTGTGCAATGTGCATGTGTGTTTGGGTTTTGTGCATTTTTAAAAATGTGAGTGGCATTATTTGTTTGAGGATACTTTCCAAATTGAAGTAAAAGAATGCTTTTTATTATATGAGTAATTACAAGCAGACTGTGTAGGGAAAGGAGTTGGACACCTCCAGGAAGGTGGAAATAATGGTGTTCAAAACCATCAGCTTCCTTTCTGTGCTGTGTTCTACGTAATACCTCGTATACTGCCTGTGGTTAGTTACCCTCTACAGCAGTGTCAGTGGGGGCTCAGAACCAACCCAGAAAGGCATCCTGCTGCCTGAGTTTCTGAGCAGTGTGAGTCACCAGCCCTCCTGCAGAGGTTACAGCCTGCTGTCCTGACAGCTCTGCACAGCAGTTGTTTCTAGTAGGTGCTTGGTGACATGTCTGCAGGGATGCAGGGACTGATCCTGGGAGCAGATGTCCCCAGCCACAGGTGAGGTGAAGGCCCTGCTCAGAGTGCCCTCTCTGCTACTTCTCACTGGCCTGTTCCCTAAATGTCACCTGTCCCCACCTCCCCACCTCAGCTGGGCTGGGAGCTCTCTGAGAAAGAGCTGTGCACAGATGTCCTCTGGGAGCACACACAGAAGGATCAGGGTGGAGGTGGGTGACTGCAGGCAGAGGTTTTCTTGCTGCCAGCTGCTGGGAAGAGGCGCGTTAGCTTCATACTGGCACTCGAGGGAGAGCTTCCAGAGCAGCCTCCAGACCTGCGCTGGTGTGTGGGCTGCCCTCACAGATCGCGTACGCAGCCCTCTGTGCTGAGACTCGCTGTGGCACAGGGATTAGCTGCTGTGATCTCATGGCTTTCTTAAGAAAGTCCATCCTGGTCCTAATGGCTGAGTGTGAAGCAGATGGCTGGGAGGTAGCTGGGCAGTGGGCCTGGCGGAGCTGTGCTGGTTGCAGGCTGCAGCACCGTGCCGTGACCTCACACATGTGGTACCCCAGCGGCTGATGTCTCCCGGGGCAGATTTCCTCCTCGTGCTGCAGAAGGTTTTGTCTTTGGCACGCAGGTGTGGGGCACTTCCTGGCGCTGGCACAGCTCGGGAGGGGAGCTTGGTGTGAGCTGAGCTGGGGAGAGCCGGGGGACGGGCAGTGCTGCCAGGAGCACGGATGGAGGGTGAGGGGACACCAGGGATGGGTGGTGTGTCCACCCCAGCGGGACAGGTGAGTGTCTGTGAGACACAGGTGAACTTCAAACCACACCTTTAGGATAGTGTGAAGTGGAGGAATAAATAATAGTAACTTTAACCAGAACTGTGCTTTATTTTCAGAGCTCATCGAGTGCTGCTGAAAATGGCTCGGACCTTGACGAAGAGCCTCTACTCAGAAAAAATCACCGCCGGTTTGTCATCTTCCCCATTCAGTACCCTGACATATGGAAGATGTATAAGCAGGCTCAGGCCTCCTTTTGGACAGCAGAAGAGGTGAGCCCTGGGCCAGTGGGTTGGCAAAAGGCAGTCAGACCACCGGGGTCCTGGCACATCTGTCCTAATTCTGCTGCTGGCTTCTGTGTTGCAAAGGCTGGAGTCAATTGGATCAAACATGAGGTGCCAGCACCGGAACAGAACTCCCTTCATCGACAGTGGAAAGCAGGCTGTTTCCATAGGGTGATTCAGCAGAGCTGTTTTAGATGCTTAGTTTAGGATGAGATGGAATTGTGTCCTGGGGTGCTTCTCTGGTTACAGAGAAATCCTAAGTCAGATTGCTCTGATTTGTAGTCACACCGCTCCTACCCTGCTGTGATCTTTGAACCTGCAACTAACTCCTTGCCCATGTAAGATGTTCTGGGAAATTTCATGCTGCTCCTTAATATTAGGTACCTGCATTTCCAGAGAGATGGTGTTAATCAGGGACGTTTGCTAAAAATGCATTTAGGTGACTCCTGATTGCCCTGGTGAGGTGCTTGCCCTGGTGAGGTGCTTGCCCCACGTTACAGTGCAAGCTCTAAGTTCTTCCCCGAGGTTGCTGGTTAGCTAGACCTGAGCAGTGCTTGCTGTGCTTGCAGCAGTGCAGGCTCAACACTACACTGCTTTGGAGAGGTCGCCTGTCAGGGGAGCTGGTTGTTCCAACTCAAAGCTTATGCACCCTTGGTTTGTTTGTGAGCAGTGGTCTGCAATTGCAGAGGAGTGAGGTGAAAGCACTGGCAGGCTCTAAATAGACGAGAAAGCATCATGGGAAGATGAGGAGCAGCTATTCATGGAGGTGATATTTCATTGCCTGCCTGGGAGGCTTACTGCCTTGTTGCGGCAGAGCTTTATTTAAACCATTAAAAAAAAAAAGCATTTGAAGTCCTGGCTTATCAGCATTTCTCTTTTACTGTGTTACTGGTTCCTTTTACACTGTCCTACCACCTGTGGATCCTCTACATTTTTCACATCTGACTACTTAAGTGCTGCTTTAGTTCAGAAATCCTACAAACAAACAGACAAGGCCCACGTGAAGGAAGCTGTGGTTTTCTCTCAAGGCTAGGGTTTGGTCTGATAGACAAGAGCAGTTGCACAGCATTTGCTCCATACAGTTCTTTGACAAGGTGGAGGCTGAACACCTGCCAAAGGCAAAAGTCCCCTCAGTCCATCTTTGGACACACTTGGGTATAGCTTCCTTGGAGTATCAGCATTTATTTCAAGTAAAGTTTAAGCGTCTCAGACTGAGCTCTGGTTACTGGTGTGTGTTCATACTTGTGACAAAAAGACACTAATGCTTTTCAAAATCTCATTTATTTATTCAATAGACACTGATTTTTACTCCAAATTACAAAAGTGTAAACTGTGAAACAAGTACGTAATGTTACTGTTGCAGAGAGAGACAACAGTTCTGCAGTGTATCTGCTGTCTTTTACAGTCACAAGTATTAAAATTCTCTACATGTAAAGATTTGAAAACAAATGCTAAAATTGCCTCAGTCACTTGACTGACCAGCTTCATTTTTACAGAATGACAAATGCAGAAGGACAATAATATTTTTCTTTTTTATTTTCATTAGGTTGATTTGTCAAAGGACCTTCCTCACTGGAACAAACTGAAAGCAGACGAAAAACACTTTATCTCTCACGTTCTGGCATTTTTTGCAGCCAGTGATGGAATTGTAAATGAAAACCTGGTGAGAAAGACTTACAAAGGGCTTGAATACTTAGTCATTTTATTGTCTTATTAACTTTTCATTTTGGCTTTTTCACATTAATGCACAGGTTTATTAAATGTGTACATTTTTTTTCTTTCCATCTCACCTTTATCGAATGGAACAAGCAGCTTGTTCTTCTGGGAGCAGTGTTTGAGTTAAATTGGGTCAGCTGTGGTCATCAGGACTCCACATCACTCTGGGACACTTCTTAAGTTCAGCCCCTGCTTGGCTGTGGGATGTGCATTTCTGAATGAATTAATAGAACCCCATATTTTTCCAGTGCTCGTGTTAATTGAAAAGTAAGGAGTATAGACCATGGCTATGCCATGTATTCCTCATTTTGGTAAAATCTGTTTTGTTCTCACTGAGCAGCATTCTGGAATCTCTTAGGGCTGCAGGTGGGTGCCACTAAAAAGGTGGGGAATTCTTCCTATTGAGATCTGTTCTGGGCTGGAGAATATCTCACCGCAGGTTAGCAGTGATATCTGTCTGCAGATGCCCAATTTAGATCTCAAATGTTTGAATGTTTATAACATGTAGAATATATGTGCATGTATTGCATGAACATGCCATATATCATGATGTTTGTATTTTTAATGATGAACAAAAAGTCTGAGGCTTTGTTCAGTACAAAGTGTTTAGTATTGCATTATTTTGCTGTTCTGGTCCTGTGTACCTGTGCCCTCATGCTTCAGCTCTTATCCAATATGCACAGCATAGCTGTGCTTGCTTTATTTTCCTCTGCACCACAGCTCTCCTTATTGACATGTCTGTGAACAAGGTAGGACTGAACTGCTCCCATCCTGTCTCTGTAGCAGAGATCTATTGTCTCTCCTGTTAAGCTCTGAGTAGCGTCATGCAGAACTGTTTTATTGTACTCATTGCCATGCCTTCTGGTTTTGGTAGGTGGCACGTTTTAGTCAGGAGGTGCAGATCCCAGAAGCTCGTTGTTTCTACGGCTTTCAAATTCTCATTGAGAATGTTCACTCAGAGATGTACAGCTTGCTCATAGACACCTACATCAAAGATCCCAAGAAAAGGTAAACCTCTGGATGTGTTACAAACCTGTGGGAAATCTGTCACTGAGGCCAGTGGCATTGTTGTAGGGCAGCAGCAGCAGCTGTCTCCTGTTTCGTATTGACTTTCTGGGCGAGTTGGGGAAGATTCTGTAAAGCTTTCAAGGCCTGCATGCCTCACCCCCAAAATGGAGAGGAGTTTTACTGACCAAGGCTTGTTGTGGGAGTATCAGAAGATTAGTTAATATTAGTATAAATCTTTATTGCTGGAAGCATGGGCTATGTGAAATGTTAAAGGTTAGATGAGCTCCTTGAGGCTGTTGTGCTCCTGCGGTGCTTGCGCTTACATCAGCAAAGGATCAGCCTGAGGAAATCCGAGTGCTCATGATCAAAATGGTGTTCTAATATACAGCAATCAATGTATTGCATTCTTTCAGCCTCTTTGTTGTCAGTGCTTTTTAGTACAACTTGAACTGCTTATTTTTGAATGATTGAGTCCTTTGGACAGCCCTATCTCCTTTGTTGTCTGAAGAACTTCCTAGTCCAAACAATACATTTGAAAAGCAGCACTTTCCCTCAGAGACTCTACCACAGTGATGGTCAGGCAGAGCTTGCTTTCTCATGGTGGCCTCCTGTGTTGGTGACGGTGGGAGGACTGCAAGGTTTCCTTTCAGGTGTTCAGCATGGGAACAGAGTCTGTGCACATGGGAGTTGTCCACTTCCTTTTGTGGAGTTGGGCAAGATGAGGTTTTGCTCCGTGGATAGACTGAAGTGGCTGGTTTCAAGTCTGAGAGGCACTGTGGTCTGGTGGGTGAGCACTCCTGGGAGGGGATGTTTGAGCTCACAGCTTGCCTCCCCTGAGCCCTTGGGTTTGTTGCTTTCTGCACATCTGCCTTCCTTTGCCCTTGTTATCAGAGATCACGTTGTGGTTTAACCTGGCAGGCAGCTAAACACCACACAGCAGCTCACTCACTGCCTGCCCCGCCCAGTGGGGTGGGAGAGAATTGGGGAAAAAAGTAAAACTGAATGGTTTGAGGTAAGGGCAGTTGGATAGGACAGACAAGGAAAATGGTAATAATAATGATATACAAAGCAAGTGATGCACAATGCAGTTGCTCACTGCCTGCTGACTTATACCCAGCTAGTTCCCAAGAAGCGGCCCCTGGCCAGCTTTCCCCTTAGTTTATATTCTGAGCGTGACATCGTGTGGAATATCCCTTTGGCTGCTTGGGGTCTGCTGTCCTGGCTATGTCCCCTCCCAGCTTCTTGTGCCCCCAGCCTGCTCACTGGTGGGGTGGGGTTAGAAGCTGAAGAGTCCTTGACTTCGTGTAAACGCTGCTTAGCAACAACTAAAACATCAGTATGTTATCAACATAATTCTCATTCTAAATATAAAACACAGCACTGTACAAGCAACTGGGAAGAAAATGAACTCTATCCCAGACAAAACCGGGACAGACCATCACTCCTCTGGGGTGGGAATGGTCTCTTACTTGGGTTAGTTCAGAGCCTTGTGTAATGGGATCACCTGTCTGGTGGAGCTGGAAGGGACAACCAGGGCAGATTTACATAAATCACTCTTTTGATGTTTTGTCTCTGTTTTCTTCTGTAGGGATTTCTTATTTAATGCTATTGAAACAATGCCTTGTGTTAAGAAGAAAGCAGACTGGGCTCTGAAGTGGATTGAAGATCGAGAATCCACTTTTGGTGTGTAGCTTTTTAAAAACTTGTTTCTGTTGCATATCACAAACTGATCTTCTGTGAGTAAGCTGCACCCCTGGAACATGAAATGAAATTCTCCACTGATGGAGTGATTTCTGGGTCTCTGGTTTAGCTAAAGAACTAGAAGTAACTTCTGGTAAGCATGCATGTTTTCACATTCAGCTAGAGAAATACAGTAATTGCACTGCCCCCTGAAATCATATTATGAAAAATGCTTGTAGATTTCTGTCTCTTTTTTGGTCTTTATACTGAACAACCCTGGTTTCCTCAGTTTTTGTTTGTAGACCTTGTTTTCTAGTTTAGATTATTTCTTCTAGTTGGTTCTTATTTTGTACTCAGTGTTCACAACTGGGCAGCTGAAGTCTTGCAAGTCCAGGCATTTTCTGTGTTCATGTTCATATAGACAAATCCATGGGTTTTTTGTAGCTGAGGCATGACTGAGCCTGGACAAAAAAGTTTCAAGAACCATCTGTTTCTGGTGTTTCTGGTTTGCTGTTGGGACCAGGTTTCTAGTTTTTGTATCTCATTTCAGAGCTGGGGCACTAGCTCAGCTTCCATCAGCATGGTGCAGGGTGTCCTTGCCAGTGTTCTGCATTCTTACAGTGTTGACTCTGAAGGGTGTGCTGTAGCTGAAATGCATAATGTGTGCACTCTGGTGAATTTTTTAAAGCACAAATCCTCTGTATTTCCAGAAAGTGTAGGAGAGATTCAGCCTGGTGAACAAAATAAATCTGAACATCATTCTTTTGTGGCATCTGTTTACAGCTCTTGTTTGAGAAAGGTTCTTTTTGTAGCTGTACATTGTTCTGTTCTGGAGCTCCCACTGCCTCCCCAGTCTGGCTTTGCTTGCCGTGTGTGGAGCCCCTGCATCATCCCTTTGTTTGGCTCCCAGCAGTGTGGGGTGTGCCAGCAATCAGAAGGTTCCCTAACGCAAAAAGCAGTGTACCCCCTGCTCCCTGCCCCCAGACTTCATGCATTTTATTCAAATACAAAATCGGGCTTGTGCTTCATTAAACCTATATTTTATGAACAGCCTTTCTCTATTCCACTACAGAAGTAACCTATGAGATTTTTAGTGTTGTCAGAAAAATTCTTTCCTTAATAACTTCTGTGATACTTGTAAGTTGGTATTGCTCTTTGTGCTTTTTTCCAAATTCAAATTTCTTCAGATGAGCCAGCGGTTGGCATTTGTATCTCATAGAGGAAATGGGACATCTAGCTATTTTGGGTTATTTTATTTTTTATACAAAATTCTGTGCAGTTCTTATCGGGGAAAGGCACCAGAACTTAGTGTAAAAGCTCTTGATGTTAGAACATACACAATGAGCCTGTGAAGTTGTTTGAAGTAGTGTACATGGAATGATGTGGTTTCACGTCATGAATGATGTGGTCAGATGGTCTTGGTGTCTGAAGAAATACATTCATGTAGAGAATAGGGAGAGCTGAGACCAATAATGCCTTGCTTTCCTTGGATTAAAGGTGGGATGACAGGTGGGATACCACAAATAGTTATTTGTGACTTATGTTCTATAGTCTTTTGCTGTTGTAAGAATATGGTTTTATGTAGATTCCCAGCAAGAAGAAATTGTGGGGTAGGGTTTATTTGTTTAATTTATACAAGATTGGCTCCTTTCTCAGTTTTGTATGTCAGTTACACAGTTGCTTTCCTGCCTTTCAGGAGAAAGAGAGAATGGAGTACTAATGTCTTGGCCACTTTGGACAATTACATTATTTTACTTCTGACCTGTGGCAGTTTCAGTGGGTGCCCTGGGTCTTCATTCTGCTGGGGTTGCCTATGGCTGGGTGCTGTGGGGTGTGTAGACCCTCTGTGCCTCAGGATCTGCTGAAGGATGTGGTCAAAGATAGCATCTGGTGCTGCAAAGGGGATTGCTCCTTTCCAGCATCACTCTGTCTGATGCAAATGGTGCACCTTGCTGATGAGCAATAAAGCAATTTTTATCTAACAAAAAATATATTACATTAAACAGGTGAGAGAGTGGTTGCCTTTGCTGCAGTGGAAGGCATCTTCTTTTCGGGTTCCTTTGCTGCTATATTTTGGCTGAAGAAGAGGGGCCTGATGCCTGGACTGACTTTCTCCAATGAACTTATAAGCAGAGATGAGGTAATGTGGCATGTCCTACACACCATTTGGTTAGAAAAGTGAATTTCCAGGGGAAGGGCAGAATTATATTCATGAAGAACCCATAATCTTGACAGAGAAAGGGGAAAGAAGCAGACTTTTACCAATAATTATAGAATCATAGAATCATTTAGATTGGAAAAGACCTTTAAGATCACTGAATCAAACTGTTAACCTGCCACTGCCGAGTCCACCACTAAACCATGCCCCTAAGTGCCACATTCACAAGTCTTTTAAATACCCTCAGGGATGGTGACTCAACCACTTCCCTGAACAGCCTATTCTAGTGCTTGACAGCAATTTCCATGAAGAAGTTTTTTGTAATATTCTATCTAATCCCCTGCTTGATGCCACTTGAGGCCATTTCCTCTTGTCCTCTTGCTTGGGAGAAGAGACCAACCTGCATCTCTCTACAACCTTCTCTCAGGTAGTTGTAGAGAGCTCAAGTCTCCCCTGAGCCTCCTTTTCTCCAGCCTAAACACCCCCAGCTCCCTGAACCAATCCTCATAAGACTGATGCTCCAGACCCTTCACCAGCTTTGTTGCCTTTCCCTGGACATGCTGCAGCACCTCAACGTCCTTCTTGTAGTGAGGAGCCCAAAACTGAACAGAGGATTCAAGAAATGACCTCACCAGTGCTGACTACAGGGGGACAATCACTGCCCTGGTCCTTTGGCCATGCTGTTCCTGAAACCAGCCAGGATGCCATTGGCCTCCTTGGCTGCCTGAGCACACGCTGGCTCATGTTCAGCCACTCTCAACCAACACCCCAGGTCCTTTTCCACCAGGCTGCTTTCCAGCCACTCTGCCCCAAGTCTGTAGCACTGCATGGGGCTGTTGTGACACAAATGCAGAACCTGGCACTTGACCTTGTTGAACCTCATACCATTGTCTTCAGTCCACTTATCCAGCCTGTCCAGATCCCTCTGCCTTCCTACCCTCCAGCAGATCAACGTTCCTACCAAACTTGGTGTCTTCTGCAAACTGACGGAGGGTGCACTCAATCCACTTTACAGGTCATTGATAAAGATATTAAACAGGACTGGCCACTGAGGCCATATCTGTAGCATATATAACATAACTGAGCCCTGGGGAACACCACCTGATGTCAGCCACCAACTGAACTTAATTCTCACCACTTTTTTTGGCCTGGCCCTCCAGCCAGTTTTCTACCCAATAAACAGCACTAATGAACTTAAAGCCTGGGTGCTGCTGGGTCCCTCAGCAGACATACCTGTTTTTAAAGGGAGCAAACATAAATACTGGTGTCCCAACTGTGGTTTAACCCCAGCCAACAATCAAGGCCCATGCAACCACTCTCTCACTCCCCCACTAGCAGGATCAGGGAGAGAATCAGAAGGGTAAAAGCTGGAAAACTCATGGGTTGAGATGAAGACAGTTTAGTAGGGAAAGCAAAAGCCACTCACACAAGCAAAGCAAAATAAGGAATCAATTCACTGCTTCCATGGGCAGGCAGGTGTTCAGCCATCTCCAGGAGAGCAGGGCCCCATCAGGTGCAACAGTGGCTTGGGAAGACAAAGGGGATCACTCCAAACATCCCCCTCCCTTCTTCTTTCCCCCAATTTATATACTGAATATTATATCACGTGGAATATCCCTTTGGTCAGTTTGGGTCACGTGTCCCAGCTCAGGACAGGTGTTGTGTCTCCTCCCAGTCTCCCATGCACCCCCAACTTCCTCACCAGTGTGGCAGTACAAGAAGCAGAAAAGGCCTTGGCTCTGTGTAAGTCCTGCTCAGCAATAATAAAAACATCTCTATATTATCAACCCTGAGTTCAGCACAAATCCAAAACACAGCCTCATACCAGCCACTGTGAAGAAAACCAACTCTACCCCAAACCAGCACACCAGCCAAAACCAGCACACCAATGTATATAGTATTATCAGAAAGGTGGATTTTTTAGATTGAAGGAATTGTTTGTTTCTCTGTGCTGTGAAGGGAGGCAAAGGCCCAGCTGCTCAAGGAGTGGGGTGGAATTGCATTGGTCCCCAGCTGCAGTCGGGCTGGCTGAAGCAAGGACCTGGTTCATGTGAGACTCCAAGGCTTGCTGTGCCTCAGCTGCTTTAGGCAGGTTCAAGTGGGCTCCAGGTACCACTCCCCACCTGCTCCCGGCTGTGGGTCCCAGAGCTTGCAGACAGCTGCCTGCATCCATCACCGAGCCAGCTGTGGCAGGGTGCTGCAGAAGCAGCAGATACCACTCCCCTCCATGGTCTTGTGTTGCCACACAGCGATAAAATCTCCTGGGAGAGGGCAGCTACAGATCTGCCTTTGAGAAGAGTGCTTCTTAAGATGTGAGGTGTCTGAGGGGCTGCATGTCAGCACACCAATGTGACAGGCCATGTGCTTACAAGTGCCCCTTCTTTTCACTACTTCCTTTCTTTTTTCTTGCTCCCTGCAAGTTGGAAGCTGTTGTTTAAAGCTGGGAACTGTGCACTGCACTACTTACATCTCTGCCAGCACTGAAAAAGTAGAAAGACCAGTTTTGTATGCAGTATAAACATGCTAGTGGTTGTAACTCACCAGAGTTGGTCTTAAAGTGTAAAGAGCTTTTTCATAATGGAAGTAATTTTCATGCGTTAGATAAACTGCTGTGAAATGAGACATCTTACGATATGTCTTTAAAAGACACGTTTGAAGAAAGTGATATGATGAGTAAGGAAAAACAAATAGTTTTTCAGCCTTGACCTTCCCGGTGTCTTCTGTGAGTCATTATGAACTGATCCATTTGAGTGAGGCAGGATTTGTTACAAGGATCACTTGCAGGTGAATGAATGTAACTGAACTTGTCTGCAGAGTCGAGCACCAAAAGACTAAAATTTTTTTGAGCTCTGCTGGCATAATTCCAACTGCGGTGCTGTTACATAGGTTAAAGCTCGGTGCACAGAGCACCTGCCACAGAAACCCAGTGGCAGTAAAAGAATTCATCATAGAAAACTACAAACTGTTTTTTGATGCACCTGGACAGATAAATGACTAACACTCACTGTTTTTTGAGCTGCAGCTCTGTTCCCAGGCTATTCTTGAGCTGGTGCATCTCTGAGACTGAAAGGTACAAAGCTGTGGGAGCACGAGTCAGCAAAGCACACCGGTTCATGGGAGAAGCCAGGCACGTCCTGCATCCTGCTGGTGATGGTGCCCTGGATAAGACCATGGGAAGCCTTGCAGCAGGCAGCTAATGCTGTTGCTAGAGGGGGGGACATTTCCCAAATTATGTTATTTCAGGGCTGTTTCATGACCTGAATCACAAGGATTTTATAGCGTTTCCAAAATAATTTTCACAGAATCACAGAGTTGTTAGGGTTGGGAGGGTCCTCTGGAGATCATCCAGTCCAACGCCCCTGCCAAGCAGGGTCACCTGGAGCAGGTGACACAGGAACACATCCAGGTGGGTTTGGAATGACTCCAGAGAGGAAGACTCCACAATCTCCCTGGGTAGCCTGTTCCAGTGCTCTGTCACCCTCGACGTAAAGAAGTTCTTCCTCATGTTGAGGTGAAACTTGTTGTGTTTGATTTTCTGGCCATTGCTCCTTGTCCTGTTGCTGGGTACTACTGAAAAGAGCCTGGCACCATCCTCTTGGCACCTACCTGTCCTGGCTTCAGCCAAAGACAGGGTTAATTTTTTGCAGTAGCTGTGACGGGGTAGAGCCTGGAGCTGTGTGGGCATGGCTAAGACCCTAATGTTACTGGGTAACACCTCAGGTTGAAAAGGTCTCCCTCTCCTGCTTTTGAGAAGAAGGCCTTTCCTTCCAGTGGGAAAAATGTAATTGGGAAGAGCATTGGGTATTTGTTGCAGGCTTTCCATGTAAATAAGTTTCTTTGTCTTACACATTTTGTTATTCATATTGGTGTTACTGTTCCTTTTGTTATCTCACTGCTGTTTCCAGTAAATTGTCCTTACCCATCCCGAGATTTTCACCTTTTGTGCCTCCATCACCAGAGCAGGAAAAGGCAAGGGGAAGTGGGCTGGGGGGGCAAGTGGCATCTGGTTTGAAAGAGTCTTAGTGGGGGCACTGAACTGGGGAGCACCATTCCTAAACCACTACACCACCTTTGGGATAATTACGTGCATTAATGAGATCCCCTCTCAGTGTTCCTTTCTCCAGACTAAACAGGCTCAGCTCCTGCAGTCTCTCCTCATAAAAGAGATGCTCCAGACCCCTCGTCATTGTTGTGACCTCTGCTGGACCCTCTCCAGTACCTCTTTGTCTCTTTTGTACTGAGGAGCCCAGAACTGGACACAGCAGTCCAGATGTGGCCTCACCAGAGCCAGGCAGAGGGAGAGGATCACCTCCCTGGACCTGCTGGCCACACTTTTCCTGATGCACCCTGAGATTGCCCTTGTGACCCGATGGGCCAAGGGTCTGCTGGCTCACAGTCACCTTGTCACCCACCAAGACTCCCAGGTCTTTTGCAGCAGAACAGCTCTGTAGTCGGTCAGCCCCCAGCTTTTGTTCTGACCCTTGTTAATGATAATGGATTGTCTTGTAGCCCATACAGTCTGCCAGAATGGTCCGCCAGATCATTCTGATTGGTTTTCACTCTGGGTGTGCCCTCTTGGTGCTTTTTGGCTGTAATCACCGCCGTGCTGTCGAGAGCAGAGACGGTACCACTGTGCTCCTTCAGTCTGGCAGTGGTGGGTATGGCTGAAGCCAGAGCATCAAGCTGTACCCAGGCAAGCCAAAGAGAAGCTGAGGCACCTCTTGGAGCAGCTGTCTGGTACCCCCTGCAGACTGTGAGGGTTTGCTTGTCTCCTGATGTTTTCTTACCTTGGCAGGAGACTTTTCTGGAAATCCTGGAAAGGAGCGCAGTTTACTAGGCTCTGTGCAGGATAGCTGGGTGAAATGAGAAGGGGAGTTTAGTTGGGGCAGAGATCATTTGTTAATCTTGGATTTGGTGACTTGAATCTGAATCTGCCTTTCTGAAAATGCTGTTGGGAGAAGCAAGGGAAGAAATGCTACTGAATTTAAACCAAGTATCTCAAAACAAAGAGCAAGTAAACAACTTATTTTAACTCACAGGTAGTTTTGCAGGTCGTGATGTAGAAGTCTTTCTGCAAAATCATCCCTGATGGGAGGCAGAGACCAGCAGGGCTCTGTGTAGGATCCCTCACAGTAGAGCAGCCCTCAGAAAAATTTTACCTGAAAAACATGTATGCTGAGCATTATTTTGTCACAGGTGGTATGTGTTGGATTTGAGATGTTACTGGGTTCTAAACTACAAGTCCACATTACATGTGATAACATTAAGACTTGCAAAAAAGCAGGAGGCTGGGTAACTTCAACCCAAATGAGGCTGCCTGAAAATAAGAGCAAACTATGTGGAGGAGTGGAAAACTGACTGTTTTTGCCATTGTTCTCTTATTTCAGGGTCTACACTGTGATTTTGCTTGTCTGATGTTCCATTATTTAGTGAACAGACCGTCAGAAGAGCGAGTCCGTGAGATCATCATTAATGCTGTAGAAATTGAGCAGGTAATCCTGGCTGTGACAGCATTGTGGGCAGCACAGGCCCAGTCTGATCTGTGAAAATAAATTAACTTCTAACTTTGGGGACTGCATGTTTGATACTTGAGTCAGGCTTGGATCCCTGATGCATTTTGTACCATTCTTTCCCTCTTCCTTAATGGTGACAAGAGTCAGAGACTTTCTGATTCAGTTGTCAAGCAGCTGGGGGAAGCTGATGCTGGCAGCTGGTTTTCTGCTTAATGACAGAAAGGAAGAAAAGCTATCTTATTTGGTACTGACTAGAATAGTTCCAGTTGGAAGGGCCTACAGATAACCATCTACTCCAGCTGCCACGGTCTCTTAGAGGGGAGTTTGTTTACATCTGTCCTTTCAGGATCTTTGTCTCTTTCTATTGTATTCACATCTCTGCTTGTCCTCAGGGGAAGGCAGGGTCTGTTCTAGCCACGTGTATCATGCTGGGTTCTGGCTTTTCCTGAGGATGATGTCAGGTTGTTTCATGTGAAGTGCTGCCCTTCTGCAGGCACAAGTTTCTGAGTGTTTGGCAGGATTTTAGTTTGGTTTTCTTTCCCGTTGTCATCTAACTATTGTGATGATGACAAATGCTCCTGCTTTGTCTCACAACACTGGCAGCTATGCATCAGTGTCTCAACATACACATGACTGGGTTCAGCACTCATATATATCACTGCCCTCTCTGATCTGTCATTCTGTAATGGCTGGAAGCCAGGAAAACTGGTGATTTCTGGATCTATCCCTGCTCCCACTAGTATGGTCTGTAGGTTTATTCAAGTTGGGGCTTAAGTTTACATTGAAGCTTATGCTGGGGGAGTGGGAAAAAGAAGGTTAGGGGGACAGTGATAAAAGTTTTGTGCCTTTTCCAGAGTAACAGGCTAAAAATAAAGGAAGATATAAACAGTTATTGAAAACAGAAAATACTTGTTGAATTTAGTGATGCAAGTTATTTATTCAGACAACTTCCTGGAGAGCCTGGAACGTCCCAGATTATGTTACTGTGAAACACAGGTGTCTTCTCTCCTTTTTTTTTCTTAAATTTCATTTCTCTAAATGTCATCTGTATTTTAACTTCTAGGAGTTTCTAACAGAGGCATTACCCGTAGGTCTGATTGGAATGAATTGCACCTTGATGAAACAATACATTGAATTTGTGGCAGACCGGTTGCTAATGGAGCTTGGGTTCTCAAAGGTAAGAGATGCAATTGCCCCAAGTGCTGGCCTGGAAGGCTGTCAGCACAAAGCACTCCCTTGTCATGCCAAGGAACAGGTCATATTTAGCACATGGACTTCCTGTGAGTGACAGCTGAAACCACAGCATTAGTACCTGTGCTTCACTGTAAAAGAGCAAGAACAATTTAGGCCATTGTTTCCCTTCAGCTGCTCAGCAGGTTTGTAATGGGAAATGTAAACTGTGCTCAGATCCTGCAGTGCTTGAAGAATAACAAGCACCTTGCACAAGTGAACTTCACCACAGACCAAACTCCTGGGAGTGGCAGTACTGAATTTTCTTAGATAGGTGTCCATAGATCCTACAGGATGCTGCAGCCAGAGGTGGTCTAGTTAGAAAGAGTTTTGACTGTTTTGTTTGTTATGGGGTTTTAAAAGCATTATTTCCCTGTCAGAATTACTAGTGTAATAGTGTTTTCCTTCCCCAGGTCTTTCATGCAGAAAATCCTTTTGATTTCATGGAGAATATTTCTCTGGAAGGAAAAACAAATTTCTTTGAGAAGCGGGTTTCGGAATATCAACGTTTTGCTGTTATGGCAGAAACAATGGACAATGTCTTCACTCTGGATGCGGATTTTTGACAAATTGGCAAATGAGTGGTGGCTGTTTCCCTCTCCTCATCTCCCTTTATGCTGTGAAGTTGACTCAGTTTCCTCTCACGGAATCAGTCTACTGGGATATTTTTCCTGGGTTTTCATGTTGTTTGTCAGATGAATAAATATATTTCTCTCTATGTCATTTGAAAAAAAAAAAAGGGGATCATTTGTAAAAAATTTATATGGCTTTGTAAAAGGATGGCCTTTTTAAGATTCCCTTGACTCATCTGCTGTCAATGCTGTCTTTAAGAATGACATGGATACTACTACTTTTTTAAGACTTCGGTAGTGTTTTAAGAAAGCAAACTACATATTTACCTCATGTTACGGTATTTTAATCTGAAAACCAGATGAGGTATCACTCCATGTAAAAATGTTGCTATAAATTATTTTCCTGGTTTCTATTTTCATGTTTATAGATTTGCTTTAGAGCGAAAGCTCTTCTGTTTCATGCTGCTGCAGATACAGTAGTAATTGAATGTGGGAAGACATTTACGAGGTCTGAACTATAGAATATTATTAAACCCAGAAATTAAGTTTGACCTCCCCATTAACCTGGGTTCTGTATGAAAAAAATTTTACTCTGGTTGGAAAACTGATGGGTCTTGGTAGGCATTTAATTCAAATACATGTGATTCTTGTCTTACGGCTGTTACTGAACAGGTCAGTGGACTTTGAATGATCCTTGGAAAGGCACACCTGTTAACAGTGGAGAAAAACCACATCCTGTACTTCTTTGGCTTGTGCTGCCTGTGTTTCCTTGCTTCACTGATCAAGTGCCTTATTAAACGGTCTGTAGCTGTGTTGTCTTTGTAATCATCTGACACTGAAACAGCCAGCTCTGGGTGTTGTCCATCTTCCCACTGTAGTGCTGGGTGATTTGATATTCTCTCCTTCTTGGTTGCACTTGTGCATTGAAGGGGTGAGAAGACATCATTCCAAGGGATTATCCCTTGAGGTGCTACAAACATACTACTTGGGCTGTAAGGAAGCACCCAATAACATATGAAGGTATGTCAGGTTGTGTGTTTAATGTGAGCCATTGGAACCATTGTCACAGAAGAGCTTCTGAAAGAAGGTATTAAACCTTTCAAAAACGAACGCAGAAGCAGTATGGAGTAGCAGCATCTTACAAAGGACTGTTGTTTGGTTCTTGGTTGTGTGCCTGAAAACTATTTGTAATTTTTTTGTATCACACGCAGAGAAAGGAGCGATTGAAGATTGGCTGACGTGCTGCAGTGGTACTTGGGATGGAGGGGATGCTATTCAGCTGTACCTGGTTTATCTGCAAATAGATAGGCTCTTTTTTTTTCAAAGTTGAAGTGAGCGTACAAGAGCTAGACAAAGGGTTCTGCTTTATTAAACCCAAGCATTTTTCATAATGTTCAGCATTTTGTGAAAGAGCTTTTGTTAGTCTTACTGTTGCAAACATCTTCTGCTGCTTTTGATATACCTGGCAGGAGCTGAGCTTGCAGTCCAGGGTTATCAGTGATGGGGTGGTGTAAGTGTTATTTCCCTGCTAGTCCAGATCAGCCATAGTCCTGGGTACCTGAGTTCCATTGAATAGGTCCAGTGCTTTAGCATAGTTCCTAGCGAACAACTGTCCTTGCTGTAAAAATAAGCAGCAAAATTGACTAGTTTTTTCAGTCTCTGTAAAAGATCAGGAGTATGTACTGAGCATGGAAATGGAACAGCTTTTTCTTTCCTAGAGAAGAGCCTGCATCATTTGACATAAGGTACTTGGAAGAGGGCAGAGGGGAACCTGGAAAATGCAGAGAAAAGCTGGAACTGGTGGCCCTCACTAACATCCTGCAACTGCAAGAGAACTGTGGACTCAGAGGGAAAACTCAGCGTCTTTTGGAAATACTGAGTTGATAGGGGAGAAAGAGAAAATATTGTAAATGGGTCTGTTTTTGGAGTAATGGAACCTATTATGTCACTAAAAGTACTAAAAAGCATTTATTTTGAGTCTTGTGAATTATGATGAGAGTATAGAGAGTATTCTAATATGAAACTGCAGTGTGCTCAGGTTCTGTAAATGTATATGAGATACCAAAGTCTGGTACAACTGCTCCCACTCAATTTGTGTGTAAAATATGTGTGTAGTTTCAATAAAATTTGAGTGTGGGGAAGCCCATGCCTTCATTTACAAGTTACATGCTTCCTTGTGAAATCCAAAGTGATAAAACTGGGATGTGACAGAGTAAGTCAGTATTCACAGCTTTTGGGTTGTGGGAGAAAGTTACGAGTGCTCCATATATTGTCTTGCACCTTTTGGAGCTATTGACTTGCTCTTTCTTGTTCCTGGAAATAGGTTTTGTAGTCTAGTGAGCAAACAAGTGGGTTTGATTTTTGTTTGTTTGTTTTTAATTGGGATTTTCTGCCTCAAGGAGGGATCTTTTGGGAGTCTGTAAGATTCAATGAAAAAAACACTCCAAAAATGTATTTTCAGTGGGTGGTACCTGATATATCAAGGGCATTATGCCCTTGGGACAGGCACCCTGACTGCCTGGGCACAGCATCATTGGGTTCAGCCCCTGAGCTGGGGCCGGCCAAGCACCTGCGTGAAGCCAAGCACTGGTCAGCTGGGTCTGAGCACTCTCAGGGCTGTGACTTCAAAAGACTCGTCCTTGCAGCCCCTTTGTGCCTCCGTGAGACAGGCATGAAGGGTATAAGGTCCCTTGTTCTCCCACCAGTGCTGGGCACTGGACAGAAACCCAGTAATGTGCCTCTGAGGGCTCTGTGTGTCTCACGCTGTGGCCATCACGCTGATGGGGGTGTGTGTGAGAGAGAAGGTGCAAAGCATCCCTTCAGTCTATGTGGTCTGTGTGCTCCGAGTTGGAGAAAGGCTGGTATGTGGCTTCCACTGTAGCCAGTGTGACAGAGAAGGTGCTTCCTGGGGCTGTTTGTCTCATGGTGAAGAACATGTCTGCAAGGGTCAGATGAGCAGAAACCTGGGAACCCGTGCTCTCCGGGAGGGTCGGTGTTTCAGAGCGGCAGTTCGCCTTCCTGGTCCACCTCCAGCTCGGGGGTTCGGTTCACCCGGTTCGGCTCTGCTAGCTCTTCCCACAGCCCGCCGGCTCGGCACGGCTCAGTCGGCGAGAAACGAGAAGGGACTCCGCGTGGAAGTTCCGAGTGGATTTATTGTCAGAGGGCAAAGAACTCGGAGAAGTAAACCCACGCAAAGGGAACCAGGAACGGAGACTAGAACAAAGGAAGGTCGGGGGGTTTTTATACCCTGCGGACGAAACGCCCGCCAGAACTGCGGGGCGGGGGGCAGAAAGAACCCGCGTGGAGGAGCGAACCAACGGGCGCGGGAGTGGGCTGACAACAGCCAACGGGGGGAAGAAGAGACCTGGGGTACATGAAACATAATAACCCTGAGGGCTGTGTGAGGCTTTCCCCTTGCTAATAAGCTATGGGATGCTATCGAAGGTATATTTCTCCCACCAATGAAATCTCAGATGGCCGGTAGTGGAAGGCAGGTTTGCCGGGGAATGCGTACCCACTCCCACAGACACCTGTCTCTGGGGGCTGCCATAGGAGGTCATGGGAAGAATCCCCCCTTTTAAATTCCGAAGTGGCCTCTGTAGCTCCCTTTGTTCCCATTCAGGCAGACACGTGCCTCCCAGCAAATCCCATGAATTAATTATTAGTAGCCACAAGCGGACATCGTGATCTCAGCCCTGCGCTCTGGCTGTGGGGCAGTGAGTATTCCCCGCCCTTGCTGGGAATTAAAAGACAGTGGGTGAAGGCAAGGCAATTAGCAACCTCTTTCTTAGTGTTTCTGGACTGGTAAGATTTTTGCAGCAGATGAGGATGCTGTGTGTGTGGCAGCACCCTCGGAAGTGCAGCCCCTGGCTGGCTGACACTGCTGATCCACTTCCATCACATTTCCTGTCCTTGTCTTTGAATGACGAAGGCTTTGAAAGAGCAAGCATGGCCTCCCTGCCGGTCACCCAGCCTGCCAGAGGAGCATCTTCCTTCTAGCTTTCCTAAGGGGATGATCTGGGCTGGTTTTTCCTCCTGGTGGAGCCCTTGAGTCAGCAAATATTAATGTTTCTGTCACTATTATCTAGAGCTCATTCTGGGAGCCAGTCACTGGCAATGCTGAGGCATTAATATTACGTGTAGCCGAGTTTCTGTTTGCCAGGAAGATGCTTGTGTGCCTGGGGCCCTCTGTCCGCACTGCAGGAGCGTTCAAGTGCATGTACAGACTCCGTGTTTGTGTGTACGGGTGTGCACGTCTGGCACACAGGGATGTGCACACACGCACCAGCAGAGCTGAGGGGAGAAGCTGTTGAATGTCAAGCTTTAGCAAACCCTCTCCCTGGAACAGAAGGGCAAGGTGGGCACTGTAATATTGCTATTAAGACATGCTATTCCAGGTTTGCCAGCAGCTGCTGCCTTGCCCCACTTCCTGCTGCCTGGGCACAGATGGACAGCAGTCCCATCCCATCATACATAATCTGGGTCTAGGAACCAGGGCTGCCCTGAGGATAGAACTGTGCTCTGCTAACTTTAGCTAAAGTTTTTTCAGCTTGAAATGCAGGTAAATCTCAGGAATGGCTGTTTTTGGCCAGTGTGGAGCACACATTTCTGCTTGAACAGTAACTTTGACATTTGGCTGTTTGAATGTATTCATGTGGATAGGCTTGGGAATTCCCTGTCGAATTTTGACCTTTCTAATGAAATAAGAAGATTTGTGAGTGGCAGACATGAGATTTCCATGACAGGCCGCAGTGCTGCCAATATTGCAGCTTATTGTGGAGTGCTGCTGACCAGGGGCTCCTGCCCTGATGATCCTTTTTCACACATCTGCTTGAAGGGCTTACCTGGGAAATGTCCTTCTCTGAGGACTTCTACTGCTTTGCCAGCACCATTCATCCCTGCATTGGCTCTAGTGTGGCTGCTGATGGGACAAATCTGTATCATCAATCCCTTTTTGTGCTGTAGTTCAGTTTGGCTAATGTTACTCTGGGAATGGCCTTGCATAACTGCTGCAGCATCTCCAGTGAGCTTGTAGAAGTAGGAGAACTGCCACAGAGAACTGTGTGGACCAGCCTGGCATCGAGGGTGAGGTGTTGACTCCTGCCATGGGGACGGGCCATCTTTGGGCCTTGTCTGTTCCTTTAGGAAATGCCTCTTGCTGCAGAGGCAGGGGGAGGTCCCCACCAGCAGATAATGAGAAAAGATCAACAGATGGATGAAAAGTTATTTTGGATGCTTTCATGATTTCACCAGCAGGGACTGATTTTGGATTCTGTTCCTCTGGTGCCCAGTGAATGTCAAAAAAATCTGTGCCAGCACAGTGACAGCTGGATGGCTTCTGATGTGATCTGCTCAAAGGCTATCCTTGAAAGTCTCTCCTAAATGTCATATCCTACTCCTGCTCCTAGTCCTACAGAAGTTAGGCTGCTGGGATGCTGTAAGCAGTTCTGCTGGTCGCTGCTCTGCCCATGCTGTGTGATGGCTGGCAGGGTGCTGCCGTGCCCTTTCAGCTGTGGCTCAGGCTGAAGTCCTGCCTGGCTCGGACTCGGCTCTTGCTGACCCCGGTGTGCAGTGCCAGAGGAAAGGCTGGCAGTGAAGCACTGGCCTGTCAGACTGGGGGCAGATGCTGACCAGAACCATGTTTGCTTGCCCCAGCCTGGGCTCAGAGGGGGCTGCATGCTCATGAGGCTGGTGTGGTTTTTATAAGCCCCTCAAACAAGGTCCTCTTTTAGGTCATCCATAAGTTACTTCTTTTAGTGACGAGGCTCCCAAAATCACACTGGAGGCTCTGAGTGGACAGCAGAGGAGTTGGTGGGGTTTTTTTTCTTGTCAATTGGCAGATCCAAGAGACGTGTTAAGAACAAGTCTCAACATCCAAATACTTTTTACTGATCTGACAAAAGCCTCTGGCACTGCAGGCTAAGCTGAACTTGAGAGCTTCAGGGAAAGTCTGTCTTCCCATCACTATTCCTTAGCCCACAGACATGGTTCTGAAGAGATTATACTTGGACTGTTTTATGAGGAAATGCAAGAATCCTTCCCACGGCTGGTGGCCTTACCATGCAGGAGGTTGTCCAGGCTCTCCACCTGTGCTGTGTCTCCAGGTCTGTTACCAAGCAGCCTGTCCAGGGCCCATTGTGTGCTGATGATGGTCACCACCGTGGCCTCTGCCATGGGAGGTCTTCAGAATGGGATGGACTGTCTGCTGCTTCACAGGCAGTTTTGAAAGGTTGATTGAAGGCAGACTGAGGTGGCACATCAGCCACCTTCTGAGAGACTGAGTACACTCAGGGAAGGCCTGGGGAACCCTGAAAGCAGTGATGGCAGAATGCCTGGGGTAGGAAAAATATGACAGGCAAAAAATGTGCTGGTGGCAGTGGGAGTGACAGCCCATTCACTCCTCATTGCTTAGATGCCAGCAGTTGTGCCACAGAAGTGATCACCACGCACAGACTGGCGTGGTCACTCATGTCCTGCAAAAGCTTTTCTGAGGGCTTCCTCACCCCAGCTCTGGGGAACCGAACCCAATGGTGAGCAGCACAAATACTGACTAATAAATATCTAATAATACTACTGAATAATGACACCAGTACTACCATCTGCTCACTTGGAAGTCATGGCACAAGTAGCTTTGGGGGCCTGGAAAATCACAAGTACTGGGAAGATTTGCTGCCAGTGTTAAATAAACATAAGGAGCTCAAAGCTGACCTGGGGAGGGCTGAGCACTGAAAGTTTCAGGCTCACCATGGGTGTTGCCATTCTGACCTTGGCAGCAGCAATGCTAAGGACTGAGATCCCTCTGCTCTGAGCCACAGCCCCTCAGTGGAGAGATCCTCATTCCCCAAAGCAGGGCCTGTACATGAGGGCAAGCCCTGGCAGACGCAGGACACAGAAGGCTTTAGATCTCTTTGATGAGATAGTTTACAGCTTTGGAAAAAGTATGATTCTTGACTAGATTGAATGTTTCATTACTAGGTCTCTAGCATTTGAAAGCATTTCTATGAGCCTTTACTGGTTTATTTATTACTGGGTTAACTTTTTCTCAGCTCAGGCTTATTTTGATCCTCATAGTATGAAGCATGACTTGGAGTATCTTTTGGGAAAGTGGCAGCTCTGGAGAAGATCTTCCAGACCAGAGTTGAATCCAAGGACATCTAAACCACCTTTTGATGCACAGAAACTCCCCCAATACCTGTTTCTCTCTCAGACATCCCAGCTCTGCAGTTGGGAGGAAGTCTGGATTGCTGGGACTATAGGGGAGAATGGGCCTTAAATGAGGTTCCAGGAAAGCAGGGAAGTTTCTTTAAAATTTACCTCAGCTGGTGAGTTCCTCTTGGCTAGCTAACTATGGAGAAGAGTTTCCTTTAATGAACTTAAGCCAGGTTAATAGGTAAAAGCTGTTCCAATCTTGGTTGCAGGGCTCCAGGGCAGTGACAAAACCCATGGTGCAGAGGAGTACCAGTTTAGGGTTGTTATAGGAAGCATTTCTGCCCTGTGAGAAGAGGCTTGCCTATCAGTTATTGTTTTCTTTTTTCTTTCAGTTTGAAGGGAAATAGAGTTAGATTACAGCCTATTAGACTGACTGGAGAACTGAATGTTTTCGTTAAATTGCTTCAGTCATAGTGTGTGACTTTGCTGGCTTCAGAGACGGGTGTTAGGATAAGCCCTGCCAGAGCTGCCTTGCTCCTTGCTCAGTCATCCCTCTGTCTCCTGCTTAGTCATCTCTCCGTGGGCTGAGGGACCGTGTCTGGAGGGGCACTGCAGCCACTACCATGTGTGCCTCGTTTTTGGATCAACATCATCATGGAAATAAAGCATTTCTTGGTTCGTTTCTCCAAGATTCCTGTTGTTAAAGCTCCTTCCATGAAGTTGATCCAGTTTGTTAGCTCTTCATTAGCAGAGCAGGGTGTAAAGCCAAAAAATGCTTTCCCAGTTTCTCTCACACTGAGCAGGGTTTGAGGGCAGAGTGAGGATGTCACCTGCCTTTGGAGCACTTTTGAAAGGACAGCAGCTGGCCAATGCCACAAACCCTGCACCCAGGCAGAGGTACAAGGTGATGAGTCTTCCTCCTTGTAACCCCAGTCCTCTCGAGCTGTAAGGCTGTAATGTAGTGGCCACGTTCATGGGATGCACACTCTGCGTCTGGCACAGGCAGAATGTTTTATGGCTCTCAATAGGCTGATGAGGCCAGACAAACTCATGGGGAAACACTGTGTGCTGCTGAGATAAATGCAGGGATTCTTACAGTAGGACATGGCCTACTGCAGTGCCTGTTTGCAACACAAAGTCACTGGATAAGAATTCCTCTGCATAATTAAAAAATAACGGTGTTTTTAGCTGTCGTGATTTTTTTCTTTTCCTTTTTTCCCCCCACTGACTGATTTTATTCACCTTGGGCCCATTAGATTTGTATACTTTAAACACATGAGGTTCTTGAGAGGTGTGTTAAAGCTCTTCTGTTACTTAGAATATTAACCTACATTTACTCTTGGTGCTGCTGTACTTTATGGTATGATACTTGCATAAGCAAATCTTTCTCTTCTACATCCATTAGATGGAAGTAGCAGCATTGGCACACGCTGATTGTATTTTAAGTTCAAATGGTGTTACCCAAAGCCCATAAAACAGAGACCAATTGCTGCCACGTCTGTTTCATTTGTGTCATGGCTGCTGAATTATTTCCCTGTTACTGCTGAGTGTAGGTCCAAGTTAACAGGGTCTGGTCAGTCTCACATCAACCACACAAAAAGTCGATTTTTTGGTCAGGAGTAGGAAAGCCAATTTTTTCCTTCAAACATTTACTTTTGTTTGTGAGGCTGAAAAACGGAAGTTTACCACAATTGCACATGCATCAGTGATGTTCAACACAAATACTGCTTGTGCAGATGGATGGCTGTGGCTGGGGTGAGAAGCATTTTCCATAGACCTCAAAGATGGGAAGGCAGATCCTTACAGCAGCACAGAAGCACAGAATAGTTTGGGATGGAAAGGATCTCAAAGATAATCTAGTTCTAATTCCCCTGCTATGGGCTGGGACATTTTCCACTAGACCAGATGGCTCAAAGCCTCATCCAGCCTGGCCTTGAACATTTCCAGGTTGTTTCTCCTGGCAACCTGTTCTAGTGCCTCACCACCCTCGCAGTAAACAATTTCTTCCTAATATCCAGTTCAAGACTACCCTCTTTCAGTATCATGTGGAGCCACTGGAGACATTGGACCCAGTCAGTGGCTGATAGATTTGAGACTGGAAGTGTGGCTTTGGTGTGCTAAGCACGTATAAAGTCCCATTCTCTGCTCTTTCTGCATAAAGTAATACTTACACACTGGTGAGGTGGAGGGTAAGTTAGAATGAAGGTGGAGTTTGTGCCATGTTGGGCAGGTATTCACCTTCCCTGAAGGTCAGCAGTGTTTTAGACTACACTGGAACAAACATCCGTTTAAAGTAAACCCAGAAACCTGTGAAGGTGCCGTCCGTTGGCAGAGTGTGCCAGCTCTTGTGCTGTGCTGTGCTGGTGGGGATCCAGCCCTGCAAGCAGAAGCTGGTGGGGCCCCTTTCTTGACTGCCTGGTGCCTGCTGGCAAGGTGAGGGCTGGCAGAGGTTGCCAGGAGGACTTCACAGTGCTGGCTTAAACTGCATTCATTTATTTCCCAATGGCCACCCTGAAGACCCTATCTGAAGTTAATTAATTGTCAGCAGCAGCTGTCCTAATTTTATCACAACTGCCTGGCTTTTGCAATGAAAGGCAAGAACACAAGATCATGAGAGGGTGGTAGATTTTGGTTCAGAGGCAGCAAATGCCTCCAGGGTGGTGTCCATCCATGTGGGACACTCCAGGTGCCGGCTGGCCTGAGTGCCACCATGGCAGTCATGGGCTGAAGGCAGCTGGTGATGTTTGTAGCGAGGAGCTCAGTCTCTCTGCTCCACAAGTACCCTCCCTACGGCCCCTTGGAGCAGCCTGCTCCACATCCCGGCACTCCTCCTGTTAAAAGGCTGCGGTAAAGCTCACACAGGTTGTTCTTGGCTCCTGGGGCCATTTTGTGGCAGGGAGCATTTACAGGCTCATAAACTTTATTTGAGAGCCCTTGTAGATTAGCCAATAAACTTTCCAGGAGTGAAACATGATTCTACCCGGGAAGGGGTTTTGCGTCCAGAGGTTTTCCTCAGTGGCCAAACGTGTGGTGTTCTGGGATTGTGCTGTGCAGGGATCTGTCAGACAAGGTAAGTCGTGTGGGCTGGAAAGTGCCTGTGGGGTTGCCCCGCAGTTTCTCTTACTCGTCCCCTTGCCCCGGGGTGTGAGGAAAAGGAAGATGTCTCTGTGAAATGCAGGTGGGTCTGTGAGACAGCAACAGCAAGCGCTGCGATCTGCAGCAGCTCTGTGCTATGGCTCAGTCTGTTGGGACCTGAGCGTGCCATTTACTGTCTCTCTATTTACATGTGCTGTGAGAGGGAGAATGAAAGGACCATGTGGAAGCAAAAATATACTTTACAAAATTAAAAATAAACCACAGCCCCCTGCTCAGCTGTTCTTTGGCATCTACTCCTACATAGTAGGAGCATCTCCTGTGACTCCATTAGTGATTGATGGGTTATTTTTCCCAGGGCCACTGGCCTGCATGATGTGGCATCCTCCCACATGGAAGTGGATGCCAGCTGCTCCAGGGTGCCAGTGACTCCTCCTGCTCAGGGGCTGGCACGGCCAATGATGAGTTGTGCCCATGGGAGGGAAATGCCACCAAGAAACCTGGCATCTCTTTCCCTGCCTTCATCCCCCTGAGCAGGGCTTTCTGCTCTGGCCCTGGATGACAACAAACCTCTCATCCTGATCTCCCCTTGGGTGGATGCTGACCACTCCTTTCCTACTTTAGTGCCACTGAAGTGCTTGCTTTTTGCCCAGAGAAACTCCCTGAAGAAGCAGATGGGCGCTGCTCCCATAGCACTGGGGTGTTTCATGCACCGCTTTTGGTTTTGCAGGGGCACTGGGCTGTAGGGTAGAATGAAGCATCTCTGCTGGGCAATCATACTGTAAAGCACTCAAATTGTATTTGTATTTCTGCCTACACATTAGCATGAATCTTACTTTAGTAGTCTAATTAGTGTAAGTTATGAGCTGGGATGCTTGAGGCAGAAGCTGAAGTGAAAGCCAACTCTGCAAGTACCGGAAAAAGTAAATTAGAATAATCTTGATATACCTAGTTTAATTTACACCTTCCTCACATCCTAGCAGCTCTCTTCCAAACCTGCAGAACGTCAGCCACGCAAGTTTAGGCTGCTGATTAATAAAATTAATGGAATCTGTTATGTGCAGAAATCAGAGGAAGATTGCACTTAATTAACTGTGTTCCCTTGGGATACACAATATCCTTCTGGACTTCTGGTAACACCCAGACTGTAGCTCCAGATGATGTTCATTGCACAGGATTCTAGCCCCAAGCTAAGAAGTCCTCCAAAAAATGTCATGGGGACTGGGACATTGGTGGATGCACAGCAAGTTTGACTCTATAGATCTGGTTTTGCTGCAAGACCTGTGTCATCCAATGCTGAAGTCAAAAAAAAGGAGAAACTGTAGAGTTTTCAGAGACCTTGAAGTCCCCTGGGTAAATTTTGTCATTCCTGAAAATGGCCCAATGGAGCAGTTCAGTCACACTTTTTGCGTTTAAAGCTCCAGTGGTGAATCATGAAAGGTTTCCCAAGCACATTGTCGAGTAGGAACTGTAGGTATTAAGTGCAACAGGTAACTACAGTCATGGTTGCTTTGTAGCCACTGCTTTGCCATCATTTCTTTACATGTGCATTCTCCTTCTCTTCTTCTGAGGTCATGAGACAACCTGGCTTGTGCCCATGTGCTGCAGTCTGCTCCCCTGCAACCCCACAAACCATGGCGGTTTGTCTGTCTCTGCACAGAGCAGGCTCTGGTCCAGAGCAGCCGCCAGAAAGGGGCTGGTGTGACCAGCAGGAACTGTGTCCGTTCTGGGTGGTTAAACTCTGCACGTGGCTGCAGGACAGTGCCTGAAGTTGTTTCATCCCCTGTATACATAGGGACATATGATCCATATGTTGGGCATTGGCTCAGCACCAAATCTTGCCTTTCAGCCTTTGAAAGTGGCTTCCTGAGGAGCAATTTGGGTTAAACCACAAGATACTGGACCTGATTTGAGACTTCCTGGGAGTGGTTTTGGCCAGTCATACTGGAAATCAGAGCAGTTGATGAATGTCTGACATTATATTTATCAATTCATGATGAAGAACCTCTGGAAACAGAAATGGTTTATGGTGATGATTCCAAGGCTGTCACAGCTGAGAAAACACTTGGTAAATGTGAGGGATAAAATAATGTTTTGCTTCATCCATTCTAACTAGCAAAAAAACCCATGTGCTCATGTCACCTAGGCAAAGGTGTAGCTAGCAGGAGGCCAGGCCCCGTGAGTGTGAGGGGGAGGAAAAGGGGAGTGAACCGATGCTGTTGCTAGGGAGAGAAGGGGGAAGAGAAAGGAGGTGTTGGTTTGAGCACCGTAGGTGGTTGGAAAGAATGTGAATTCCTGAGTACCCAGACAAAGGGAAAAAGGGGCAGGGACCCCCATGGGCCAGGGAAGGGCATAAAAGTTTGTGCATTTTAGGGGGAGATGTGCCTCCTCAGTGAGATGCACCTGACTCAGCTGACTCATTTATACTAATAAATACTCTTGCTTCGATGACTCAGTGTTTTTTAAACTTTATCAGTGAGTGAGTATTTCTCACAGTAGATCCCCAGCTGCAGGTCCCTTCTGAGGAGCACCAGATCTTGAGTGCAGTCTCATTCTTTCAGGAATGGAAGAAGTCACTTTCTACTGTATGTATCTCATGGTTTTGCTTGGGAGGTAGATAACTGTTCTGGAGACGGGTTTGTTCTCTCTGCCCTGCAAAGCAAAGGATGTTTTTCAAGAAAGAATAAAACCAAACCAGCATGAAATCTCTTTTTAGTTTTCTAAACTGGGCCCACTCAAGGCCAGGCCTCTCTCCAGTTACCAGCTTCACATCTAGGTTCATTATCTCTGTCATATCTGCCTTATCTGGTCTGTCAGACCCACCTCTTGGGATGACAGGTTTGCCTCTGCTTGGTGGAAGGTGCTCAGGGAATTTATTTTTAAGTTTCATGGGATTCAGCACCAAGAAACCTGAAGTCTCTGATCTTTTCATATGCCAAGTGTGTCTCACACTGTGGTGTTAGGAACAGCTCTTCTTGATCTTGATCTTTCTCCCTGCATGTTAGCACAGTGTCTTCAGTGGCTCCTGTGTTCTGGTTTGCTCCTCTGGGGCTGGGAGGGGAACTGGCACATCCTTTGCAAATGATGAATTAGCTATCCCTATTTCCAATTGTCACATCCATCTAAGGAGAAAAGTTCCAAGTCCTCCCACCTCCTTGGAAGGTGGAGATGTTAGTACACTATCTACTATAACAGGAGAAAATAAATGCATGTAAGAGACATCAGCTGAGACCTGGCAACGTCTCATTACACCAGCATAAGCTGAGGGAGAAGGTGATGGATGCTACTGCAAGGGGATGTTTTTGGAAGGGGTTGATTTCTTCTATGTGGAACTTCCATTCATATAAAAAACTCAATCCCAGCTTTTTTAAAAGACCACATACATTACTACAGAGTCATATTACAAAACTGCAACTTTAGCTGTGTATTTGAATTCTCAGATGTTTGTTATTACAGTCTCAGTGTACCTTATTTTCCTCTCAAGTATCCTTTTTGCAAACAATGTCTTTCCTATCTCTGCATGTCCCTTTTCCCTCCCAGCTCCATCTCTTGCTCCTAATATTGCTGCCTGGTGTAGTAAGCACTAGGAGGACACATGGGCAGGTACAGATATTCTGATGTTGTTGGGATGTTTTCAGGACTGAATTTACTTTAGTAAATTGAGAAGGGTCTCAGGTAAGTGGTAGTTGTCTCTAACAGTGATGAATTGACTGCCTCAGCTGATTGTTTCCTCACTGCCTTTAGGCTGGCACAAGATAGTTTAGTCTTGCTTTTAGGGTTATCCTTGTTATCATTCACATAGAACAAGCCATGTAAAATGATGTTAGGTAAAATAAAGTGCATCAAAGAGCTATAGTTCTTTTCGTGATAGGTTTTAAGGTAGCAAAACCACTATAACTTAGAGCAAAATCTCCATTTAATTTTTAAGAAATAACATCCATTTAAAAAAAAATCTGTGCCTGTTCTTGATTAAATTTTGAAGAACTGTGTGTACTGGATAACAAGGTGTAATTGCATTAACATCCATAATTTCATTTCTTATCAGACTTCAAAAGAATTTTCTGCTCACGTGAAGCAAATTTCAAAGTTGCTATGGTTCATCTTCCAAGAGTTCCATCTTTTTGAGGTTAGTGTAAAAATGTATTGCACAGAACATGAGACAAGCAAAGTATGAAGTAATTTTCTTCAGCATCTTTCTTAAAAAGCCATAGAATTTTGACTTGTTTGTGAACAAGCATATGCCCAAAGGAAAATCTTTTAGTTAACCCGAGCAAAAATATTTATTTATATTATCCCTTTTACCTAAGCTGTTTTGAAATATCTTATAAACAGGTTTAAAAAGGGTATTTTCAATCAAAACTGTGTTAGTTGAAAGGTAACCTCATCAGTAATGTATGGCAAAAATATTGGAATTATCCAGAAATATAATTCAACAGTTTAGTGTTGGTCTGAGCTTTAGTTGCCTTCAGGAAATTTAGAGAGGTTCAGGAAGCAGGGTCTTAGATACAATCTCAAAGGATTAAATCTAGGCTTCCCTGTTTTTGCCAGGTTTCCAATGGGTCTGTAACAACTCTGCTGATAAGAATGTGTCATTGTTGATGCTGTCTTGCCCAAAACTAATAATTCTGTGGTTGTATTAAATTAAAGCTCTTATCTGTCAATTGCTATCTTAAAAAAAAAATTGTTTTGTTCTCAGCACTGTTCTGAGGTGCAAATAGATAGCAGGAAAGACAAACAGTCTCAGACTACAATAAAATACTGGGAAAGAGGAGACAAAATTAGACCTTGTATTTAGAAGGAAATAATATGGTGGGAAAGAAATACATAAAAGAAAATAATTTTGAACACATTTGTAGGGTTATCAATTTGCTATTGGTAATATATTATTCAGTAGCTTAGTCTAAAGGCATTGTCCAAACCCATAAAATCTGTAATTGGAATTTGTGGGTTGATTGAGACCTATTTTGGTCTGTAAGTGTGAACTGCTCTTGTTGTATAGAGAAGATAAGATTATTTGAGAACCCCTAACAAGAAGACTCATTAAGATAATTCTAACTGGCTCTAAATAGCCAAGAAAACTCATTAAGATAATTCTAGCTGGCTCTAAATAACCAGGGGTGTACCAATTGCTTTGCTAATAAATGTCATGACCATGAAGACTTCTATAATCTTCAATGGAGTGTGAGTCACAGAACATTAAATTTTCATAACAAGCAGGTTTGTACTTCCTAAAACAAATTATACAGTGAGTCAAATTTCAGCTTTGGCTACACAGCCAGCCTGTGCTCATGTAGCATGGGTCAGTCACTGATGCTGCACTGTGGTGGTGTGGAGAGGATGTTTAGCTGAGAGCCAAGGTATAGTGGTACCACATGGAGGAGGGTGACAGCCCCTTCAGCAGCCACTGGGAAGCTCTCCAAATCCATCACCACAAGGTAAATAATCACACACCTGCTCCTTGTGGCATAAGGAACATATGTTTTGAAGTCTTTAGGGTTTGCTTCATATGAAGTCCAGTGAAACCTGCTTGCTGCATGATGTCATTTGTCTTGAAGCTTTATTTGATTTTCTAGATACATGCTATATATAACTACTTGGGATAAATAAACACAGAAATTCTCACTTTTCTTGATCCTGTGGTGGACATGTTTCAGTGTGATGCTGTATAAATCTTTTGGCTTTGTGAAGTTCACCCGTTCCATCTTAGACTTCCAGGCCACACCCACAGTACTGAATTAAATGTGCCCATGGTTTTTAGCTGTTCCAAGATCAAGTTGAATGGGGCAGCCTGGTCTTGCACTTTCATCATCTCACCCTTGGAGTGGGGCTGCATTCACAGCACCTGCTGGGACAGCACTAACTCCCACATTTGGGGTTTGTTCGGAAGAGTACCGCGTGGATACTGCCAGGGATTCTAAAATAATTGAACGTCCCATATAGTGTTCACAAGGCATCCCTCAGGAAAGTGTCTTGATGTTCTTTCTATTTCCAAGTAAAGCTGCAGCCTGTCAGTCTGAATGAGAGTGGTCTGGAACAGGGTAAAGATCAAAGAATGGCCAAACCCATCTGAGGAGAAATGAGGCCCAACTCTTGCAGTGTTACATCAATTATGTTTTCAGTTGCTGCTTAATGAAAGTCAGTTTCGCAGGGGGTTTAAGGCATTCCTCCCACCACTCATGTTTTATGTATTTATGTATTTGCATACATGTTTGTGCCTTTTTTGTTTGATTTGCTGCCTATCAGATGGTTTCTGATGTCTTCCATGTGACCAGATTGAAAAAAAAGTATTTATGGCATTTTTTCTTTAATCTTGTTAAGTCTTCATCACTGCACATTTTCCCCAGATGTTTTGATTGGTTTAGCACATTACTCAAAGTTAAGAAAAAAAAAATTATTAATAAAGATGTGAGAAGAAATAGTTCAGCTGGACATGGTGCAGGGCAGTCTGCTCTGGGTGGTCCAAGCCCCCTGCTTGGACCAGGTGACTTCCAGAGATCCCTTCCCACCTCGACCATTCTGTGAGTCTTTGAGGGCATGTGGGGAGGGTTAAATTTCATTACTGCTCCCTGGATGTGCCATGGCTGATTAAGGTCATGGATCAACATATCCTGGGGAGAGGATCTTGGAAAGTGTTGAAAGTAGCCCAGTTCCCATCAGACTTATCCCATGCTGACCCCAAGTGCTGCTGCGGATCAAATCCTGTCTTCCTGGTAGGGATGCATGGCATCACTGCCTACTGATTGCCAAAAATGCAACAGGGTTTGGCCTCATTTGACAGCCTTGTGGGTGATTATGCTATATATATATGATTGTGTGAATAATGATTATTTCCCCATGTTTTGTTTTGCTCTGGACTGCAATCTGTTTCCAGTGCGTAACAATATTCTTCTACATATGGACTTCCTATAAATACCTTGCTGCAAGTCTTTTCTGCAGTACAAATACAGCAGAATCCCACTGGTATGCTGGCCAGTCTGTGATCAACAGAGGCTTGATTTTTGTGCAGTTCAGATACAGTGCAGAGAAATATGGCAGGTTAAGGTCAACAGTCAGGAGTAGGATTGCATTATTGTAACTGGGCAAAAGGAATAGAAATAACAATTGTGAGGCTTGGAAGAACAGTACTGGTAGGGTCCTCAAGAGACCACCCCAACCATTCCTGCTGGCTAAGGCAACATGAATCACACTTCTGTCAATCCTTATATGATAGCCAAGCCTGTGCCTGATAGGATAATCCAGGCTCCAGTGCTGGATCCCACCATCATCGCAGGCAGTGAAACCTGGTGCCTCACCTTAGCCAGTCTCATGCAAGCCTTTCTTCATAACATTTTAAAATTTCTTTACTTTCTCCTCACCAGGAACGCAAAACAAGCCCCCAAAAACATATAAGAAGTTAACTCGTTGCCACTGTGTGTTTTGTGTTGAAGAACATTCTGAATAAGGTATCCAACCTTGTCTTTCTTGCCTTTCCCCTTGGGTTGTGGTGAAAGACCCAGCTGCCTCAGCAGTCCTTCCTAGCCCCGGCCATGCCTGTCAGTATTTGGTACATCACAAACCATGAGTCTTAGGGATAAATGTCACAGGTGGCATTGCTCAAGACATCTGGCTCCTCTCATCAGCGCCGACAGTGCTCTGCACCACATGCTCTGGCCACGGTGGTTGGCACCTATTTTCTGTAGGCGATTACCAGAAGAAGCCTTGGTACAGGAGAAGAAGATGAATAATTTTCCACACAAAACAATGGAAAAGACAAAAAATCAACAGGGAGAGAGGACAAAAAGCATCTCCAATTCAAACTGCCCAGAATGAGTTCCTTCATAATTACAAGTGGCCTAATACTGGTCCTAGGGGAGCACCTGCCACCTTGGGCTGGTTTTCTCAAAAATAAGTAATTTTCTGGGAAGGGAGTCAGCTTCAGGTGCCCTCTGTTGAGATCCTGTTTGGGGATTGAGGGCATTTAGGCTGTTTCAGACAGAAATTACCATCCTGTTATTGGCTGCTCACCACTAACTCACTCCTAAAGCTGACTCAAGCCATTGGTACCTCACAAACAGAACAAGACTGTTGTTTTGAAAAACATAATTTCAGGTGTTTTTCTGGAAGGGTTTCTGAAAGAAACTCCCCAAAAGTCTTCCTCTGTTCCCATCTCTGCACCTTGCACAAGGACACTCAGGTAACTAACCTTAACTGCTGTCCCCTGCCACTTTTACCAAAACACCTTGATTACTAGAGTCAGACTGGGTTCCCAGTGACATGCAGGTATCCTTGCTGAATTCAGCTGGAGCTGCAAGGCACCTCTGCATTACTTCCCCGTTCTTCCTCTTTGCTTCATGCAGTTTCATCCTGCACAGATGGTACAGTGCCATCCATGACCATTGCCACTGCATGGTGGTGGCTGCTCAGGGATGCTGCTCAGGGAGGCCAGGAGGAGAGGATGCTGCACTGGAGAGGATGCTGCACTGGAGAGGATGCTGCACTGGAGAGGATGCTGCGCGTGGTTTACCCGCAGCTTTTGGAGAGGTTTGTCAGGGAAAGCACCATGCGCACATGCGTGGTGCTGCTCTGTGGAGTCTGCCACTCACAGGCGCTTTGTTTTGTCATTCTAGGGACACTATTGGAAGTGACATTCATTGTAATGTGTTCATCCTACTGGATTTAATTAGAAACACTCAGCTTTAATTGTTTGTTTTGCAGTCCCAATAGCTCTATTTTGATAAGGCTCTGTCATGCAAATGCTAAATGAAGCTGAGGAAGTAGATTACTGCATGTCATAGTTTCTGAGTAATGATTAAAGACAATGCAGTGTGAGATACAGTTGCTGAGAGTGGGAGGCAACTCTGTGCTTTTCTTCAAGTGTCTACTTCAAGCTTTTCAGGAAGTTTCCTGTACTATTAGTTCTCTGCATCCTCAGATACATTCTTTGCTTTCCAGCATCCTCTTCCCACAACTTTTTCAGGGACTGACGGGGGTGCACTGGGGACAGGGAAGGTTGTGCTGTGCCACTGACTCCATTCTTCCACCTAGGACAGGACACCCAGGAGAGCAGGAGCAGGAACAAAACAGAGCTCCAAGCCAAAACTACAGCCCTTTTTTTCTCTCTCCTTTTCTCAGTATACCTGCAATTTTTCCTTTTAATGCAGAATTTGGGTGCTAATGCTGCAGCTGACTTGCCCGTGCATGGGCCACCTCTAATATATAAAAAAGCTGCATATTCTGTAGCTCCTGCCTGTGTTAACGGCTTTCTCTACTTACCTACAAACATTTATTGGTTGAAGTGTAACTTGAAGCTTGCCAGAGAAATAGGTTCCAGTTCTGGTTAACACACAGGGAACAGACCTAAGCAAGAGTTTTCCCACAAAATCATACTAATGTACGAACTCTTGCTTTACAACTTTACAGATAAAAGATGTTTTTCACATCAAATGTTGTAAGTACTAGTTTGGGGTTTTTTTTTGAGAGTGTAACAATGAACAGAGAAAAGAATTCCAAGCCGCAGACCCAGAAACATAAATCAGCTCTGAGCAATTTCTACCTGTGAAGAGCCAATGACCCACACCACTCCATAATGACATTCTCTCTTTCCCTTGATTAGGTCATCATCAAACTTAACAACCCTTTATTGTCGGCCCGGTGTCCTCCCCTTCCAGAATTTCAGTCCTAAAGGAGATGAAAGGTTAACAAAGAAAGACAAATCCCTGCTCAAACTGATTTTGCAGCCAGACTGTGGTTTGTGAGCAGATGAAGCAGCTTTGTGCAGAGCTTCTGAACTTCTGGAGGTTGCTTTCCTGGGGAGACAGAGCAGGTTGAGCACTGGGGGCAAGACACCCTCCCCAGGGCAGTGTCCTGCAGGTAGAGCTTGCCTTTCCCTTGGAAGTCCCCCTGTCTCTGGGTAGGTACACAAGCAGGTTGTGATTTGCCTTCTCTGCTCTCTCTTTTCTGCGCTAACAGCCTCTCGCCCAGTCTTCCTACTCTCACCCTGTCCTTGAATCTCTTCATTTTGCTCTTGGAAGTTTTTGTCCTTTTCTTCTGTCCTTTCCCTTTTCCAGCTTGATTTTCCCAAGGTGATCTACCTTCATTAAACAGCTGCTGAGCTCAAGAACCTGCCATTGCTCCTGGCAGAGACATCCCATATAAACCACAGACACATATTCCCCAGCCAAGCAATTTCCACAGTAGGAACTTCACGACATTGGTCAGAACCAAATCTCCAAATTTAAAGATATTAATGCAAAAACTATTGTTTAATATGGGAAACGCTAATAGTATTTACATTTTATGCCATAGCATTTTAAGAAATGCAAATTGCCTTCCTTGAGTTTATTGTATCTCCTGTCCTCCAACAATCCATCATGAGAAACAGGCATGACAAACAGCCGCAGAAATTCCTGTGGTGGTTTGAAGCCTGCTAAATACACCACGCACAGCAACAGAAGCCTTGAGAAGTCAGCTTTGTTGCCAGATTTAAAGTGTCCCTTGTTCACACAGCTCTCTGAATGCTGCTGGCTCCTCTCCCAACCCCACTGGAAAGCAGCCTCATATGGGTTACACACAGGAGCCAAGCAGTAGCTCTTGCTGTTGCAAAACATGGTGGGAAGAGAGAATCTCCATGCATGGGGTGTTGGGATGAACACATGGGCTGTGGACCATCCCCACCTCACCAAAACTCATGCCAGAAAATGAGCAGACCTGCTTGCCTTGGCTGTGGCTTCCCTCCTCACAGGGACTCATTGAGAAACAAGCCATACTTTGTCTCTAAGGTACAAAGAAGTGAGGGAGAATGCTTGGAAAAGTGGGAAGTGAGGACTACCACACAGCTGCTCTGCCAGCTCAAAAATGTTTTAGTGCTATGATAACAACACCCTTATGAGTGAAGCCTTGCCCTGATGGAGCCTGAAACAACTGTGCAGCTGGTCTGGGGAAATGGAGGAAAGATGTAAGCCTGGGCAAGGGCTTGGGCAGGAGTGCCTCCTTCCTCCTCACAGAACATGTGATGCTGCGAACCTCCCTGGTGGATGTGTTGAGGCTTTATGAGGATGCACCTTGGTGCATTCCAGGGGTTGCAAATAGCACCTGAGACACGGGAGGCGACCTTTGCCACAAGGCAGATCAGACCTCTTTCTACTAAGTGAGAGCAGTGAAACTGGTAGGGGACCTGCGTGGAGACTGTGGCACAACTGAAGAATGTGCCACCTGAAGTGCACAGAACAGTCATCCATTCCCACCTCTTGCCACTAGTCTGGGGCGTGAGTGCTTGGACATCATGCTTAGGAGAGTCAGGGACTGTGTGGCACTGTGGTTCCAGAATTGGAAGCCCTGAACTTAAGAGTGAGGGCAAGTAAGACCTTTCTAAATAATACTTGTTGTCTGGAGCTGACAAGTGATCTGAAAAAACCTGAAGCCTTATATAACTCCATCTGGGTAGGTGAAAGTTTTCTCCTAACTCCAGCCTAAAGCAAATTGCTTGCCATTTAATTTCTTTTTGACCTGACAACGTAGTTGTTATTAAAAGCAGATCTTAACCATGAAGAAATGCCCTTTGCATTATTGTCTACCCCTTCCCATGCTACAGAAGCATGATTGGGGCATTAGCCCGTCTCTCCCTCCTCATGCTGCCTTCCTCTGCTTGTCTATGGGACACACTTTCCATAGCACTTCTTCCCACACACTTCAGATTTGCTCTCCCAGCAGTGTAGCAGTGATTTATGTGCTTCTGTGCTAGCAGCCCACCACTGTGTATCAGTAGGATTACATAAAGATGGGTGACAGGGAGAGCTCTTAATCACCACATAAAAAAATATTTAACTGTTACCTGTCTTGCAATGAGGAGCAGCACTTTTAAAGCTCTTGTGACATTTCTATGCTTCAAGCTCAGGGTTTTATTTTAAATCTTCTGTCATCACACATGAGCCTTGATATTTGGTAAAGGAATTAAAAATATTTATGTATCAGCTTTCAGGGAAAGAACATGCAGAGTGTTAATGGCCTTTCGAGTTCAGGCTTTGGCTCCCATTCTGAGTTCCTATTCTCTCTGGATGTCCTGTATCAAAAACAAAGTCTGATTCTCTTTTGATATGCACATAGATACACACAAACACTGAGAGGCAGCTTGCAGAAGTGAACGGATATGTTGCCTATTTATGAATGCCCATTTCTCAAAAGCACTCTGCAATAACTTCCTCTGTTAACTATTATTCCAAAATAGTGTTTATACCAGTGGGTTATAACTGAACACACTAAAATACAGCAGGGTGTTTTTTCCCCTCATGACAAGACTTAAATATGCTTCCTTCCTATTCCCAATGTGATTTATTATATGTCTAAATGTACAGGCCTCACCCAAGGCAGACACCTTATCTTCTTTTGTATCTTGAACACACAGCAGATGTTTAGGAAGTAGCAAACTTATAGTGTAAGAGCAATAGCTAGAATATAAAGATATGTGACTGTAATAAATGCTGTGGTAACAATATTAGATTTTTGCAGTTCACAGTTTCAACTTTGGCTTTCAGAAAGTGACATTTATATGTGCTCTGGGAATGTGATAGTAATCTTGGTACTCCAAAGTAGTTTTCCAGTTTGAAGGATAGTATAAAGCAAATTAATTTCAGTTCTTAGATTAAGCATCTCCCCTTCCCTAGATGGTAATGAGTCAAAGCTACTATAATAAAACTTAATGTCTGCTGTCCTGTTTGTGAGGCTTTTTCCTTTAGCTCCTATGCTAAAGTTGCTAGTAAAAACACAAATCCAGAACTGTTGATTAAAGGTTTTTGCATACAAAACTAGCTCTAATGTTGACCATTCTGTGCACTCACAAAGTAATTATAACTGTAGTGTTTAAGAAACAAACCAAACCAAACCAACAAAAAACTTTATCATGCCACATCTCTGTTTGCACAGACTCCACTTTTTCCCTTTTCAAATATTTACAAGGACATTTTCCATTCAGTATTTTCAGTGGAATGCTGCCCAAGAAGTGGTGCAGAACCCAATGGATGTCAACTGCAGATGCTACTGAATTTGATGAAGATGGAATACAAGGTAAATGCAAAGAAGACTGATAGGTGCATTACTGGCTGAAAATAGAAAGTCCATTTGAAACACTGATGTTTTTTAGCCTCTCATCAGACAATTCAAATCTGGAGCAGCAGAAGAGGTAACAAAAGTGCCCTAACGAAGTATCCAGATGACTATGTTAATAGTCTGATCTTGGTTTCCAAGGAAGCCTTTTTTGTTTCAGTACAAAATGCTATTGGAAAGACCATCATAAGATTGTTGCTCCATTCTGGAATGAAACAGAGGTGTTCTGTCCTGGGGAGAAATTCAGAGGGGATGTCTTCAGTCCAGAGACTCTGTGGGGAAAGGATTGGTCCCACAGGTGTGTGGGTCCCGTGGTCCTACCAAGAGAAGCACAGATACATTTGAATATCTTCTAAGGTAGTCACATATGCACACACAGAGCTCTGGAATCCTGTGCTCAGTTCTGGGCCCCTCACTACAAGAAAGACATTGAGGTGCTGGAGTGAGTCCAGAGAACGGCTGACTCCCTTCCCAGAAAATTACATATTTTTGAGAAAACCAGCCCAAGGTGGCAGGTGCTCCCCTAGGACCAGTATTAGGCCACTTGTAATTATGAAGGAACTCATTCTGGGCAGTTTGAATTGGAGATGCTTTTTGTCCTCTCTCCCTGTTGATTTTTTGTCTTTTCCATTGTTTTGTGTGGAAAATTATTCATCTTCTTCTCCTGTACCAAGGCTTCTTCTGGTAATGGCCAACAGAAGGGTCTGGAGCACAACTCCTGCGATGAGTGGTTGAGGGAGTTGAGGGTGTTTAGCCTGGAGAAAAAGAAACTCAGGGGTGACCTTATTGCTCTCTACAACTGCTTGAAAGGAGGCTGTAGCCAGGTGGGGATCAGTCTCTTCTCCCAGGTAACAGGCTGTAGGACAGGAGGCAATGGCCTAAAGTTGCACCAGGGAAGGTTTAGGGAAAAATTTCTTCATGCAAAGTGTTGCCAAGCACTGGAACAGGCTGTTAAGGGAAGTGCTTGAGTCACCATCCCTTGAGGTATCCAAAAAACATGTGGATATGGCATCTGGGGACATGGTTTATTGGTAGACTCATCAGTGTTGGATTACTTGATCTTAAAGGTCTTTTCCAATGTAAATGATTCTATGATACTATGAAAAGATACTACTTTGGATTGGGGGTTTGACATTGTCTTTCTGATGTGCTTCCCAGTACAAAAAAATGTGTTTATCAGCAGAAAGATGAATATTGAGGATATTTCATAGTCATAAAGCAGAAGCTTAGCTACATTAATAAACACAAGCATCCCAGCCAAGGCAAACAGGGAAAGCCTAGTGTTTTGTTTACAAAGAGATAGCTGCCCTTCAAATATTTACAAAGAATGAAGGCAAATTCAAGAGCAGTTGGCAGAGGATTGGAAGTAGTATTGAGGATCTTCATGCATGGTTATTGTTCTTGGGGTGAAAAAAGACTTTGCAAGAATAGTTAAGCCTGAAATTATGAATGTAACTATGAAGAAAAAAAAGAATTTAAATACAATAGATGCCAAACAAGTTCTGGATCTGCAGTTACATTATTTGATATTACTCTTTCAATTTCTTTGATTAAGGAAGATTATGTGCCTGAGGGAATAAGTGCTTGTGTTAGCAAATGTGAGTTACAGAGGTTAGGAATGTTCACACCTATCTTTGGACAGGGACAATATGTGCCACACATTTTATTTAAAAAGGCATGACAGGTAAGAAGAGAGGAATGTCTATTTACCTCAGCCTGGCTGAACAGGTTGAATTTCCATGTCTGTGGATGGAAAGATGTGCCTCAGCTGAGAGAAGTGTGGGTAGTTTAGGGAGGGCAGAGAGGAGGGGAGAGAGTAAGCAAACAGGGAACTCAGAGTGTGTGGATGGACCAAGGGACTTGGGGAAGAGCAGATCACAGTTTGGCCTCTGAGATGATGGGAAGGAGGGGACATGCTTAGGGGACCATGTGGACTAAGCTGCTGATGGACAGAAAACAGGACACTTTCTTCACAAGGCCAGAACGGACTGGGGGAAATTTGTTTTCTGGTCTTACTTACTCAGCAAGTTACTTCCAGCAATTCTGGTTATTGGCTTGCTGTTGTTTTTGTATACAGGCAGCAACTGTTTGCCTGGCTCTAGTTCATGATTTTGCCTTGTGATGAGTCATTCCTCCAGATGTCAGAGGCATTTCAGTGTTCCTGTTTGAAAGCACAGGTGAGCCAGGTCTGTCCTGAGGCTCTGGCCAACACGAGGGCTCATTGTGGTGTTTTGGCCATGCTCTGCTACCCTGTGTGCAACTTGGCAAACTAGGTGCTATGTCTGCCAGTCTTACTGTGGGTGTCTTGCAACTGTTTTCTCGTTCAAAGACTTTGCACCATGATAAAGGGAGTGAGAGTTATCTGCTTTCCACGTCATGTATAGATTTTTCAGGGCTTTGAAACAGGACTGGAAAGTGCTTGGCCATCTCATGTGGCTCAGGCTGAGCTTTTTTGTATAGCAGTGCCCACTGGGGAAACATCTGCATCTGATGGCTCTTCATGCTTTCAGGAGCATGAACAGCTGATGGTCACAGCCTCCTTCAGTTCTGCCTTGTGGCAGAGGAGTTGTCACTGCACACAATTTGTCAGAGACTAGTTCCATTTATATTGTTTCAGGATTGTTGGACTTTTTCCCCAACAAATTTAGAGGAAGAGCTTAATCTTCCTCCTCTGGATTTCCTTGAGTTTAAATTGTTGGAATGAATTAAGGACAGAGGGCATATTCCTAAACATTTAGGCTGTGAGATTAGGTGCTTGCCTCAGTACACTGTTCACAGTCTTGCTAGTCCCAGATCCTCATGACTGCAGTGGTTAAAAACTCAATTTCTATCCTAGAACTATATGAGGCCAATTTATAACCATTTGTTCCTGTTCCAAAGCTGTCTTGAAGTTTGAGTAGCTCTTTTCACTCCCTGGTATTCCCCTTCCTCGAGGGATATTTCTAAAAAGCTATCCTATCACCTTTCAGCTTTTGCTTAGTTAGAGGCTGAGCAAGGACATCTTCCTTAATCTCCTCTGACAATTCTGGTAACCTTTTTCCTGCACCTCTTCCCATTTGAACTTTTCTTGGATATGGCTGATTGAACTGATCAGCAGTAGTTTACTATCTGAGCTGCTGTAGGTTGAGGAGTGCTTGATTTAAAATCTGTCTGCTAGAGCTGTCTATTCACTTTGAACCCTGTTGTGCAAGTAACAACAAGAGTGCTGTGGGAATAAACAGCCCCACTCACTGCTCTGAGGCAGATACATCCATCTCGGGTATTGGATAGGGCAAAGAAGAAAAAAGTATATAATACAGCTGACACAAGCAGATCTTCACAGAAACATCTGGAGCCATTGGATCTTGCAAAAAAATTACCTGAAATCCGCACCCTGATGAGCAAGCCTTGGGTAATGCACTTGATAAACAAACAAGACGTGCAGGCCTGTCTCATGTGACTGGAGTACTCAAAAATCTGAAAATCAAGCTCTTAACACAGGGAAACTGCAGCACATCTTCCTCTTTGGGGGTCAGGAGCATGAGACAGCCTTCTTAGGCCAATAAGTGGTAAAGCAGAGATCTGCCATGGAGCAATCCAGACCTGTTTCCCACTGACACCACTGCAAACACCAGAAGTCCTGTCAGCAGATTATGGCTCTGCCCCTGTACAGTGGCTCACTGTGCCCTGATCCAAAGGAAGAGCTGCAAAAATCAGGCAAGATCAAACCATCCTCTGCCATAGATGCATGTTTTCAGAAAGCTTTCAGTGTACTGAGCTCTGAAGGTACAGCACCATGGCAGATGCTTGCCACTGCTCTATACCCTATGCTCTGACATCTCCTTTCCTGCTGCTAGGCCTTGCTGCTCCATGTCCAGCTGCTGGTTTTTGCCACCAAGCCTCAGCTTCATACCTTACACTTGGTCATGCAACTATGGACCCCTTCTAGCCACGGCATGGAAGACAGGTTTGATGTTGATGAACAAGTGTGGTATGGACCAAGGTGGAGAGTGATGCAAAGACCATAGAAGACATGTTGCACTTGGAACGGGCCAAGATCCTGGTTGACTTCCTGGTGCTCAGTTGTCATCTCAGGATGCAGTTGTGCTTGGTCTAATATTTGGTGCCAATATTTTTCAAGGTTTCCTTGTTCCCAGAAAGTTACTGTGAGAGATTTTCATACTGTGGAAGTGATACTAAACTCTGTTTTGAGAAGCTGCCAAACATTGCAATTTAACTGCTGGATCAGTCCCCAAATTCAGGGGACCTAGGCTGTAATTTCTGTTCAGCCGTTGCCTTTCCTCAATCCTCTCTGTGGAAAAAATTGTACTTCCTAGAGGCACAGTGCTGCCAGGTAATTGAAAAAAGAGTGGCTAATGAAGTCGGAGTGTTTTCCACTGCACTATGCAGTATGGACTAAGTGTGGACTCTCATTGGGATCTGAAGTACCAGAGAAGCACAGATATTGAACAGGCTGATGTCTACTGTGATAAGCTGCTTATTGTACTGCCTGGCTCACAGCATGTGTTGTGAGTTTGTAAACGTAAGTTTTTCCACTCTGACACTCTGCACAATTTTTCTTGGAAATGGCTTTCAAGGCTTCAATACCATGAGCTACAGTAAGGCTGACTTGTCCCTATTACACAATTTTTTTGTCCCACTCTCCCTCCCCACCATACATGACATCTTATTTGGTCTCTGGGAGAGATGAGATTACCCCAGCTTGAGCACCAGTTCTTACATTGTTCTGGTCCTTGGTTACTGGATTCAAGATGTTTTCTCTTTGCACCACACCACACTATTGCCCATTCATTACTTTCTCCTACTTTCCTCCTTGCTCCCTGTCTTTATGTGCTGTATCTTTCCAGTCTTTTCTGTGTCCCTGACAATTTGTGCTGTCAACCTCCTCTTCCAGGTGTGTATTCTCTCCTCTTTTTCTTCTTTTCCCCTAGTAAATTAACATTAGTTTTGTTTGCCTTGGTGTCTTTCACTGCACATAATTTCTTGGTATTCTCCTGTTTCTTTTATCTGCTTGTTCTTTTTTTTTTTTCTGACTGTTGTTTTTCACACATTGAGGGATCTGCTGCTGGCTGCACCTGCCACACTCACTTACCAGTTCCCATGGGCATCTCCTTGGATGCTTTTTACAGAACTGGTCATTGAAAACTGGTTTTGTAGAAACCTCCTGCTCCAACACAGCAGAAGCTCTGCTGTCTCTGTGCAGTGTCCTAGTTTGTGGATGGCCAGGCATCTCCCCTCCCGTTCAGGGGCTGCTCAGGACAGCACTTCAGAAAGCCAGAAATGGGGGGAATAAAGAGCCCTATGTGCACCCTACCAGTGCACGGCACCAATTCTTCCAGCATCCTTCCAGCAGTCTGCAGGAGGTGATGGTGCTAATTAGGACTTTCCAGCATGACCGTACTGCTAGCTCTGTTTGCTCTTTGCAAAGCTGTTTCACAGGCTGACACGGTGAGTGATTTATTGCCAAGAGACAGACTGAGGAGAGAGAAGAGCCTGTGGGTGGTGGATGGAGGATACAGGGGGAAGGATGGTAGACAACAGCTTGTGGGGGTCCTGCCTGCAGGACCAGGCTGTTCTAGAGCCTTATTTCAGGCAAACAGAAAAATAAAAGGGTAACTCTGATTGTATTCATAGAAAAAGCCAACAAGGTGCAGTTTTACTGGACAGCATGTTGGAGACATTGGAGTGGGAAGTCCAGCAGCAAGATGCTTCTATTGGAGATGTGCAAAATATTAAGCAGCTTGGTTAGGGGCTCATGCAGTTTGTCTGAAGAGATGTGTGTTCTCCTAAGGAACAGATCTGCAAACTGGTATGCCTGCTGTCCAAAGTAGCTTTTTCCTTCTGTTGCTGATTTTCTTGACTTTTTCCCCACTTGTCTTTTTACTTACATGTCTACTCTACCCCTTGCAGCTCTTGGTCATACCTTACCCTGATTGCTAAAGATGAAATGCTGTTTCACATAAGCCTGTGCAGGTGCCTTGTGGTCTTTTCCCTTCTGGTTGCTGTTTCAGATGGAGTGGACGTAAAGCCTTGAAAGGAATTTCAATAGAATGAAGTGCTGATAGAAAATGTTCATTGGCTTCTGGGCAAATCAAGAAGCAGGATCTACTGGAAGATTTGTCTGCACGTGAACGTGGCCTGTTTCTGAAATGGGAATTCTTATTTCTGCACTACAATGAAGGTGACTGGTAATGGTGAAGACAGGGAAGTGGGCATTTTTGGTATATACTAGCAGCTCTGATTGGAACCTGTGTATAGAATAGGATTAAATTTGAAATGGTCACCCAAATCAAGATCAGGAGATGTTGCCCTCATTAGTATTTCAACCCAGTCCTTAACAGTGTGTGGCTAATCTAAACTGAGGTATGCATGTGGGTTTTTAACATTTTAGCAGAGGCAGGTGGTTTTCAGATATTTTTTCTGATTATAGCTATCTGCTACTTGATATCAAGGTTTTAGATCTATTTGTTCTGAAAAAGAAATATTGGATTTGAATATAAGATTTTACCTGTTCCCACTGTTTTTCATTAAATCTTTAACTGAACTCTTGCTATAATGAACAGAAACTGTCTTTGGGATTGCTCCAGTTGTTTTTTATGAAAAATGCTTTGTGTTTCCAGGCCAAAGTATGAAATGATCCTGACTCGTGCTAAGAAATCTAAATTGCCATCATTTTAATAAGATTTCAAGGCATTCATCACTTTACCAAAATTAGTAAATAACACAAGAAACATTCACGGTTTTACTCCAGAATTTCACAAAACTGCAATGATTCCTTCCAATGATTTCCTAATGAAAACACCCTGGAGTTTGTGCATTTGTGCTCAAATCCCAACATTTCAATAATCCTGATGCTGTAACTACTCTCTGCCCCAATTTAAATGTCGGAAAAGTTTCAGATTTTACCATGAGAGCTTGAAGCTTCCAAGCACAGTCTCCCAAAAACGTGAAGCACTTTAGGGTTTCTTCAAGGCTTATATCTTAGTTGCCCTCGTCTCTCCACAGGAGCAGTTGCAGAGAACACACATTACTAAATGTCCAGACACATGAGACTAGTTTCTGACATACGCAAATGGACCCCAAGTTTTTCTGGTCTCTAAATCTCACCAATTACTCTGAAGCTGGCTTAGGCCCATAGTAATTAGTGGGCATTTTACAGAACAAAAAATTGTCTGCAAGTCCTACTGAAATACCAGTAAGGAAGAAGTGTTCTTAAAGAGAAATATCTCTTAATTTTGATGCTTTGATGCAAACTTGCCCATATCTACAAGGGTCGTCATGTGATTGTGATTTTTTTTTTTTTCTAAAATCCAGCAAATTGAAAAATTAAGCATAGGGATTATATAGTGTATAAATACAGCCACTAGTAGGACTGGATTGGATCTAGCTCTTGATGAAAAAATAAAGATTAGAGAAGTAAGCAAAATTCTAGATTTGAAAGAGTTTTAAAAAACATCCAGATCATCGTGCCAACCCATAAATTCATGGGACACCTTCATCTAGAATACTTGTTTCAGTTCTGGTAGTCCTCAAGAGAAAACATGCCAAACCCTTCCAGGCATTTCCAGTGGAGATAGTGCAGATTATGTAAAAGGCTGGAGAAATTTCTGTGGAACCAAATGGGACTTTCCAAATGTGAGTTGCATGAAGAAGGACATAGTAAGAATGCATAGAACAGGTCACAAGGAGAGGCAAACTACATCCAACCTTCATGAAATGAAGTATGACACTGCATTATATGTCCAAAAAAGTGATGAGAAATACAGGATCCAATCTGACTGTGTGTCTGTAGAATTTTGCTGTTGATGGAAAGTACCTGTACTCAGTTCATATAGTTTTAAATAGAGTGTTCACAGTGTATGGGCAATAGGGCAGAAGGGAAGTGGGAAGGAGGAACAAAGTACCAGTGCATCCCTTTGCTCTCACTTTCCTCCTAAGTGAAGCTTTGAATATTTTATTGAATGGCTGTTATGAAATCATAGCAAACACTATGTTTGCCTGTTTTGACAGATATGTGCATGAACATTACATGCATGTAATTCATTGTGAGCTCTGGCACCTCTTGTCCCCATACCAGCTGCTGCAGCACTGGAAATGCCCCTTCTGGCAGGGTATCCCCACCTGCCCATCTGAGAGATCGTGTCTGATGCTGACCTCTTTCAGGAGAAAGGTTATTAGATTAAACGGACCAGTAGCAGGGTCTGCGTGATGATATGACAAAAAAAAAAGAAGTGGAGATATTGTAAAATGAAAGCCCTTAATCAAAATAAATATATTTCAAGCAAGTTTGCCCCTGTTCCTAATTGCAGCTAAGCCCAACGAGCTCTCTGAGTCCATGTGTGCTTGTGCACGCAGGCGTGTAACATTCACTCTGCATCAAGCAAATTGCCTTGGCAGCCTCCTGACAGCTGTGGTCCTTGTGCCTCTGAGGCTAGGTAAGAAGACTGTTCTGTGCAATAACATCAAGGGTAGACTTTCATTAGTTACTACTAAAAATATCAATGGCTGCCTACAGGTAGTGGTTGTATCCAGTCACACATGAGTTTGTTTTTCAGCTGTTTTTTCCTGGAGTGGATACTGGCTGGATTCTGAAATTATGTATGCTGTATATTATCTAAGTTTCTGTGTATGGGTCTCTGAACTGTAACTTACTGTTTTCTAAAGTGTAATTCTTTCTTTCATGTAATGAGGAAGGTTCTGTACAAAAATGCTAAATAAAAATTTTTGAAGCCAATTCAAAAAATAATTTTTCGTTCCTAACTTCTACATTTCCATGTTCAGCCTCCACATCTGTCATGATTGAATAATGTAAAAGCAGTGTAGTATTAACAGTTGTGGGCAAGAATGCAAAAGCAGAGCTAGCAGCAAAGGGCAGCTACTCACTTACTGACTCAGAGCTCTGACAAATTCTTAGTTTTCCTGGGCCTGAGAAATATATTTCATAAAAAATGGATTACCCCCTGCCATATTTCTTGATAATCAACTTCACCCAGCACTGAGGTCTATAAGACTTTTGGTCCCATTGCACTTCTGCTTTCCCATGCCTGTTTGTAAAGAATGTATCTGGAGAAGAGAAATTAAGTCATCAGTGCCTCCCTCTCCTCCTTCCCATCTTCTTCTGACCTTCCACTCCCTTCTGCTTTTCCCCATAACAAGAGCAATGGACTGAGAAGCATTCACTGGTTTGGTATCTGCCCTGGTGCCTCCCACAGCAGCATGGAGCCACAGGGTGAAGTGTGCTCTGGCTGTGGGGAGCTGCAGTTGTCTGGTTCCTTGCTTTCCCTCTCGCAGTCCTGGATGCTCACAGGCAGCTTGTTTTCCTGCCTATGGTCCCCAGAGCCAGGCAGGGAACTGTCCTTTACTGGCAAGGACAAAGCAGTGCCTGCAAGGTAGTATCTTTTTTGAAAAGTTAATTAACATCTTCCTATATAGAGTATTTTAAGCTGCTGTATCTGCCAAGTGACTCTCAAAGCAGCTTAACCTTCAATACTGCTGGGGATTGGGGATTTCAATTTAAAGGATCCCAAATACCTTTTTCTGCCTATTTTCTGTCACAGAGCTCAACTACCCCACAGGTGCATAGTCATTGTTTTGATACTACTGAACACAAAGGAAAAAAGGAAAATTATTATTTCTGGGTTTTTTTGTTTGTTTGTTTGGGTTTTTTTTGGGTTGGTTTTTTTTGTTTTGGTTTTTTTTTTTTCTTTTGACAGATTTTAGTGCAGAAGAGAAAATTCAAGGGAAAGCTTCCTTTTGCTGTTTGGTAGCATGCTTCCATGGCAAAGAATAAAGATTTTATCAGGCTTTTGCAAAGTGTATGTGTGTGATCAGGGGGCAGAGAGGTTGAGAGGAAAATATTATTAATAGACATAACACGAGAAAAACTCAAATTACAGTTCCTCACTTAAACATAAGAAAATTAATTAGAGGAGACTGATGAATATCTTACTCAAAATTGAGAATCTGAGCAGATCAAATCTGTCTGAATCCACAGCCCAAGCAAAAGAAAATTACATGCCAGGAAGCCAAACAGCAGAGTACATATCTGCCTGAGTTTGCACTATTTTTAAGCAACAGAAGCCTCTACAGGTACTAATTAGTTCATTCTCTACGGTCACTTCGTATGACGTGTTGTCCAGCTGGGAAGAAATGTGAAGAGTGTTGTTGGGAAGGGCAGAGCATCTTGCCTGACTGCCAGGTCTCTCTCTCAGAGCAGGGATGGAGGAATCTTGGTATGGAGGGGCAATGTGACGCTTCTCCTCTTGCCCTGTGACACCGAGACAAACCAGGCTGGAGATGAGCTCTGTTTATATCCCAGCAGGAAGCCTGCCTGGCAGCCATCCCTGTCTCTTCTGTACAGCAGAATCAATTTGATGCATGAGCTGAACAATCAGGTTTAGATTATGAACATTAGGGATGCTCTCTTCTATGTGACACTTGATCAGGAGTTAAAGATGATGGGAAGGAGTGAATGGCAGTGTATCCCTTAGCTTATTGCACTGCTCCTTTGCGTGACATTCTGGTTAACCCACACAAGTGTCACTCCATCATTCAGCTCTGCTTCCTAAGGCACCTACCAAACCCATTTATTTCTTCATTAAATCAACAAAGAATTGTGAAAACTGTAGTCTGTGGGTTTTTTGTTCCTTAATGACAGGCATCAGTTCATAGGAATCAGAGTGCTACAGACAGGAAGAGCTTGTGTATATCAAATCTGCAGCTTTCTTGGAGCCAAAGACCTATAAATTGTCTCATAAGCTTTTAACCACAGAGATTTAGTGTGTAGTGAGAAAAAAAGTCTTTCTCTTTACTGGTTCAGGCTTTCACCCTGTCTGAAGTGGCACTTGGTGACATACCTGTACCATGCAAGAGGTGATTTAAGCTGTTCTAATGGGTCTCAAGCCTCTTCATGGGTTGGAATTTTGCTTTTCTCTAATATATTTGAGAACCCTATCTTGGGTAACTACCTGCTGGTGGGACAGGCCAAGCCGCTACGGACAACTACTGTGGCACAGAGCTGGAGGTATGGTGGAAAATATTACCCTTTCTCTGACTCACATCTGTGTATCCTTTCTGGAATTTCATCTCCAATCATCTGCTAACACACTGTGCTTCTCTCTCTGAAACACCATCTGGTTTTGTCATCAAAATGATACCTCACTTCCTTTGTGTTTCATCTGGTGGCTGTTAATGAAACAGTTAATTATGATGACTCTTGGCAGCACTCAATGGCCTGCTTGGCTGAATGGCTCCATGTCACAGTGCTGTGGTGTTAGTTAGTTAGTAGCTCCGTCTGGGCTTTTACACCTATCTTTAAGAATCCATTCAAGAAACCATAATTTTTGCACAATTATTACTACATGGAGCATAGAATTTTTTACCTGAGTGCAACTCATGGAGAATTCTGTGTGTAAACAGGCTGTTGACGAAAATGCCTTCTTCCTGTGGTTCCTGTCCCTACACTTGGAATTAGTTTTTTTCAGACAGTGTTTGAGGAAAGTACTCTAGTTTGGTTAAAGGCCCAAACTCCCACTTTCACATGGAGTTTTCTGCATCAGATTAATGTTACCATACTAGAACAGTGCAAAATATTCAGAACATCATCTAAGGTAAATGGGATACCACCAGCTGGGACACCAGCTAACACATCAGATTTGTCTAGTTAAGTATTTATTTTGTGGTTTATTACATCCTTAAAAGGAGATGCTGAACTTCCAGCTAACTGTAGTACAAAATACAGATACTCAACATCTCACAAGACTGAGCTTCATCTCTGGCAGATACATACTGCCAGATTTTTGTCTTCACACTGTTGATTGCTGTTTCCCTTTCTGAGTGCCAAAGCATACAGCAGGCCAGAAGTGCAGCAAGCAATAAGCACTTGGCCAGTCTGTGATGTTGAACAGGTTGGCAGCATAGAATAGGCTTTGCTGAGAGGTCCAGCCTCTGTTCCCAGCAGTGCTCTGCCTTAGCTGTGCTGTTTGCAGTAACAATCTTCCTTTGTGTCTGCTGACATGAGGAGCAGATGATGAGGTTCATTTGTGCAGCCCTCCAGCAGTAGCAGCAGGGCCTGTCTTTCCTGTTCCATGCTCTTTTGCCTGCAGCCTGGGCTTGCTCCCTTACTTGTAACAAACCATTTGCACCATTCTTCTGCATGTTTTAGTGTGAACTGTGATTGACAGTACTTATGGCTGGATGAAACGTAACAGGGCTAAAACAACACACACGATTTTGAACCTGACTGTGACAAAAGACAGAGAGTGTTTCCTAGAAATGGATGGTCAAGTTGTGTAAAATGATTGGATCAATTATTTGAAATGTTTATTTTCTGCCCAAACAATGGCTCCATTTTGGCATGCCCAAGGGAGGGTAGTACCTGAAGATAGATGGAAGCTGCCAATAACACTGGAAAGAAGAATTCAAACTAGGTAATTATAATGGTACATTGAGTTATTGTTGTTGCATCACAGGAAATTCTCAGGGGAGTGGGAAGGGCTTGAACCTGGCCAAAAACCCAGGGAGAAAACTGGTATGTGAGGATGTGTCCTAAAGCCATGCTCACTCTAAGATAAGGGTCTTGTCTAAAGACTGAAAGCTGTGCAGGACTGAGGAAAACAAGGAAGAAATCCTGGAGCTGAATACACGTGTTTCATGTTTTGAGAAAATATTTTGTCAGTCTTCAAAATGAAGTAGGTAATTTAATTCTTTACTTCCCCATAACATTAATCTACTGCTAAGAAGGATTTTCAGGGAAGGTGACAACCTAGGATTTTGTATGCAAGGAGAGGTGAAGCATAGGTAGAATGCTTCACCAGTTTCTTGTTGCCCACCATTCAAGGTCAAGGATATTTCAGAGTAAGAGGTTTTCCTCCAACAACCAGCACAAATCAGTGTGGAAGCTAATAATGTGTAGTACCACTTCTGAAGAGATGTTTTCCAGTGACAAGCATGCACTCTCTGACATTTAGCACAAGAGTGAGAACTGTTCATGACCTCTGAAAGTCCTTCTTACCAGTTTTATGGTTGAAAGTCAACAAAATATGCTGTAGCCAACAAAATCAACAGATTATCCATAACAACATTAAGAAGTTCTCCTGAGCCTGCAATATCTCAAAAATCAAAATGTGTTCATTTTCAGTAATTACAGTCATATTTCATTTAAGTAACTGACATAACTGACCTGTTAAAATACATATGTACACAGTTACTTTGTAAGGCTAATAATATGTTACTAGAGCCTAGGGTTTGTTGCTATGAGTAAAAGCTAATTTTTGAGATTTAGTCTTGAAAATAACTGTGTAAAATATGTTTTACAATATCAAAAGCAGACGAGGTGCTTTCCAGAGTAGACCAAAGTTCTTTTCCAGTGAATTTATGAGATCACGTTACAGTTTATTAATAATATGATGTACAGATGAAGGTTACAGTATAAATAATCCCCAAAATCATGTACAGACTTTGGTAAATTAGTTGAAGGAAACTTGCACTCCGTTTGTAGTTCTTGTGGTACTCAGAGACCCTTTCTTGACATTTTATTAGAGACACTGCTGGTATGTTATGCAGACATGCACATCTAAAGCTGGATCTTGCACTGTATCTCATGTTCTTCCAATGGTGCAATGCATTGGACTGAAGGTACAGGAGGAGCAAGGTATCTCCGGATCAGAGCTCCCCAGCATTCAACAGCAAACAGCGTGAGACTGGATAACTCCCTGTCAAGATTGCCATTCAGTTAAAGTAAATCCAGGGAGTCAGTTGTTTCGCCGATTGTCTTTATTTTGCCAGCCTTTGCTGTAAGCACATCTCTCCTGCATGGGGCAGACCCTTCCAAAGACCATGACTGGCTCCTCTGGTGTGATCCAGTGAAAAGTGTGGCGGTGCTTTGCAGATGGATTGGGTTCCTTGTACATGCATATGCTTTGTGATTTCTTTGAGCAGCATTTGTATCGTAAGTGTGCACAGCAGTCCTGTCATGACACATTTTTCCATTTGCAAAAGGAGCACCTTGGGGTCTTCCTATGAGACAGCAAATCTGTGCTAGTTTTAAAGCATCTTTCTGAACATTACCAAAGCTTGCATGGCCTTGTCAGCACAAAGTTCCTACTACTCAGGAGCTGTTGGGGACACTGCCTCTTCAGCTGGAAGTAATTTAAGCAAGCAAATGGGAGTTGTGTGCCTGGGATATGTAGAAACTTTATTTCTATTTTTAAATGACAGCCATTTCTCTCCTTCTGACAGGGCAAGTTCAGAAGTGAGGCTCTTCCTGTGAATGCATCTTCAGGGGTCTCCAGCGGGGCCTGGGAAGTTCTTGGGCTGCTGATGGGCTCTTACAGGGCTTGGACACTCCAGGTCAAGCTCAGCAGGAGAACAAGGAAGAGCATCACTTGCTGAGATCAAAGGAGCAGTGTCTGCTTACAGCCTGGCTCCACCTGGCCCACCAGCCAGAAGCCCCAGAGAGCAGCTGTGCTTGCCCAGAGCTCTCTGAAAATGACTGCTTCTGCTGTAGTTCTAAAAATAACAGGATTTTTGTCATCATAAGTCTTTATTCTGCACTGTGTGTTATGGAGAAAAACAACTGCATAAGTACCAATGGACGTAAAGTGCTAAAAGGAGGAGCCCTCTGCAGAGTGCTATTTCTCCTGTTCCATCCCTGCCCCCCCCAGCCTGGAGCATGGCAGAATACTGAAAAGCATCTGTGTCTCCTGGGAGAAGCACAGGGATGCACCAGTCATCCTGAAATCCCACACATTTCTCTGTGTGGGTGTTGAGAGCCCTGCATGGCTCTGAGCCTGCAGCAGGCTGAATGGCAGGAAGGAGGTCAGCTCCCCATCCAGCCGTGACAGGCTCCAAAGGCTTTCCATCCTGCCAGGACAGGAATGTGAGTGACAGCTGCGTTTTTCTTTCATTCAGAGCATGATAGTCCCGCATTTTAATTTCATGGAATCAAGGGATATTACATGCTATCGATTTTATGAGTGTCAAAGTTTCATTGTGCGTCGTAGTGAGTAAATAAAATGCTTAAGTATGGGACGTGCATTTCATATCTTACACTACTTCAGATATTTCTGATGGGAAAAAAAAGTGAGGCAAGGAACCCCAAACATCTCACTCCCTTTACACGAAATTTAACAGTTTTAAATTTAAATTTAACAAGACATGCTCTACAGAGAACAACACAATAGTTGTCTTTTAACCTCAATTTATTGATACTTTTCATTAGAAATCAGAGCTCCCCAAAAGTTTTCTTAACTATGAAATATTTTGAAAGCTTAAGTATTAGCAATGTTTTTAATACATTATACCGTATGTGTCAAAATTCATTATTTTGAATTTGCCATCAAATCGCATGCTTCCTCACCATCAACAGGCTTCTCTGATGTGCAAGCATTGCTATCAGAAATATTCAAATCAGTAAAGCACTCAAGTGTTGCAACACAGTTTAAAGTCACCACCATAAACACCAATCCCAACATGCAAGTTCATAGCTTTCAGCCTTCTCCATAGTGTGTAGCTCTGTGCTGAAGAATAAAAAAACTTATTTCTGGTCTGTTTACTCTTTAAAAATGCCTAACTGGATATTTTAATAGAAAATGAGCATTTCCAAAGTGACTGACCCTTAATACTTTGTTTCTGCTTTCAGAAGTTCTAACCGAGTCTACTTTTCCCTATTTGCAGAATAGATATTCAGAGACTAAAATAGACACTATGCTAAATTAGAGAAACCAAAGTCATGTGCATACATTTGTAATTTTTTTTCCATTTCTGAAGGCAAGGAGCAAGCAGTTCCAGATCCTCAGCTTAGGAAATCTTAAGACAAAAAACTGTCCTACAATTATATGAGCAGAAGAGGCCAGGCCAAAATACTACAAGCCTGGGAGAAATCTCTGTATGCAGAACCAAAATTTGTTTTCTTCACAATGAAGGGAAAGCAAAACTCTGATCAAATGTCACAGTACCCCTGCAAACAGAATGCCTCTGTCAGACAGTCCTGACCCCTGGTTGTGCTGGTGGAGATCCCTCGTTCAGCAACATGAGGTTGAACATTGTCTTTGCAATAGAAATATAACAGTGAAAGACGCAGAGGGTGGGAGTGGGGGTTCAAGATGAAGAGCTCTGGGCTGCAGTTCAGCTAACATCATATTCCTCTGGATGTGTGAGGTGTCCATGGTACGGTGTGAATGCCCAGGATGGTGTGAAAACCCATGTCCTGCTAGTGGCCAGAGACCTTATTTGGGGGGCTTGGTAGATGTCGTGGTTATCCAAGCAGTGTGGAAAATTCCACCAGGATGTTGTGTTGGTGACACAAGCACAGAGACCAAAAGGGAGGAGCTTGCCACCCTTAGATGTAAAGCTGTGCCACAAATTTCCTACATTTCAGCGTGGCTGTTGACTTGGTGGATCACTTTGCTCAGTCTGCCTGGGTGCACATGGAGATATCTCATGGGCTGGGACGTAGCAGAGAATCTGCCAAGTGCATGCAGCATGCAAGACCTATTGGAATATATATCTTGTTTTTCTGGAACACAGAATGTGAAAAAGCCTGCAAAACCCCTCACAGGTTGTTTGGAGAGCCTACTAATAACTTCCTCTACTCCCAGAAATTTTACATTTCCTCCTCCTGGATCATTTTCATTATTCATGTGTCATTAGCTTGGGAACCACTTGAGGCATCAGGATTAACAAGGAGGGAAAGTGCAAGGTGACCCAAGTACTTACACAGAGTGTTGGTCATGGCCATGTGGTGAAGATGGTTTATGCTGCCTGGGATCCTTCTCCAGCCCATCCCATGGTCACGGGACCTGGAAGAGTGGAAATCCTTCCCATATGGATTAGGGATTTTCATTTCCAACTCCCTTGCTGACAAAACAGATAGAAAAGTATTCAGATGCTGATCTTGCCATGATGTCCTAGTCATGATAAGGGCTCCTCCTGTAGCTTCTGCTGACAGAGGGGCTTGAGCCATTCACTTTTGTACGTATTTTAACCATCTTTTTTCCTTTGAGATTTTTACCTTGCTATCTTTCCTGACCTACCAGTTTTGAATAAGAAGTTGTGAAGAAATCATTGAAAGGAGGGTTACCAGAAATGCCCAATGTATTTTTGTGCAGTGTCTCTTCAGATCAGACCCTTCTGAATAGCTGGCAAAGAGAGTAGGGTTCCCACTGAACAGCCTCGCATCCACGCTGGTATTTCAGCCCAGGCTTTGTATAAATATACATCCAGTGGAGGCATCTCTAATGAATTATATTTATTTCCAAATGAGAAATCTGTCTCAAGAACTGATTTCTACTGTGACTAGCTGAAAGCCTATTAAACAGTGCAATAATAGTCTTTAAATTACACTATGTGTTGAGGCAGACCTGATAATAAGTTGGATTTTGTGTGGACTAAAACATCCCTTTTTAGTGGGTTTGTGCTGTGCCCATGTCCTTGCCTGTCTCAAGTAGCAGGCTCCAGGGGCTGTTCTGAGAGCTTCATTAAAAAATACTTTCTGAAAGCCCTCTGATCTCAGCAGCAGGAAGGAGAGACCGTGGCTGTATAACCTTGCCATTTGTACAGAGCAGGGGGTAAGCACCTCTCCTAATGTCCTCTCCTTTTAATGCTTTAAATAGCTCTCCTTGACACATGGCAATGAAAATGGCTTACTGACATGTTTCTCTTAGCCCTGTGGCTATAAAGTCTGTTCTCTAAAGAAAAATAGATGTGGAGATCATTTGGCTTAAACCCCCTTAAGCAAGTGAATAAAATTAATCAGCTGTCTTTTAACTCTGATTCATTTTTCCTTTAATTCAATTTACAAAAATGTGCGGGCAGAGTCTGAGCCCGTGGGTATATTAACATTAATAAAACACAATTAAGCAAATGTTATTATGTTGCCAGCAACAAAAGGAATGCCCCTGAGTATAAAGCTTCCCCTTGCTGGAATAAATATACAGATACAAGAAATGTGTCTGCAACCCATTGCTTAAGCTGTATTAAAACCCCAAAATACCCACTTTCATTAATACAAAGGCTGAGAGCCAGCACACCAAAGCATAGCTTCCTGAAGAGGAGAAATGAGAGTGACAGGTAGGAAAGTTTTGCTTTTTGTAGTCTAAAGGTTTGGACTTGATTGATAAGGGTGAGATACAGAGCATTTGACTGAGACCTTTGAGAATGATCACATTTTCTCATTGCTTCTAGAGTGTGCCACAATCAAAATTCCACTCCCAGCATGAAGAACACAGGAATGAAAACTAATGAGCTAAGAAATCAGGCACATTAATAAGTAAAAAGGAAAACAGACTTTTTTTTGGTAAAAACTGATGTGATCAAAATACATAAATACATCTCTATGTGTATATATTCATGTATTTGGTATGTTTTAGAAAAACCTCTAATGAATTTACATATATATATGTATACATACATATACATATATATATATGAAAGTTAATTTTTCATGCTAATGCAGACTTTGCAGCTGCACAGTAATTGTGCACATGCTGTGTAGAATCTAGAAGAACCCTGATTTACCAAACTCAACAGTGAGTCCATTCATAATTTTACCAATAGCAAAACTTTACGTAGTGACACCCGTCTTCAAAGCATTGAATTAATTCTTGTCAGATGACTGTTAAAAACATCAACAAAATGTAAACCTCTGGTCAATAACATTGAAGTGGTTTCTTTGGCATTTTGTTCTGAATTAAAGAATGTGTGTTTCAAAAGACTGGGGTTGACAGCTTGTGTTGAGCAGCGAAACATTTCCCAGTGTTTTAACCCCAGGTACTGAGGTTCTCTATTATTTATTCCTTTCTTGGACTCCTTTCCTCATTACTTCCAGATCTGCCAAGTTAGGATAAAGGTTTATGCTAATCCACTGGAAGACTCTGAGTCCTTTTATTATTTCATCCAGAAAAAAGTGATTCATTGTTACTGAGGAGGGACTAGGGACTTTGTTTTGCCACGATGCAATCTCTAAAGGCATTCAATTTTAATTCTTTAATGAGTTAGTCTTTTGGGGAAACCAAAATCTGTTTTTATGGGTTCTCCTGCCTGCAGCCATCACTGCTGAGGGCAGCTGAGGGCTGCCATGGTGTCCTGGTGCTTGGTTGGACTGAGGCAGGAAGGACACATCCCATTGGGATCCTGGGGCTCCATCTGCAAAGAAGCAGTGCCTGTTATCCAGAGGATAAACTGACTGGAATGGACGCAGATCTGGCCACAATACTGTTGGTCTGGGCACATCCCATTGCCTGACCAGGTGGGACTGCAGAGCTGGAGGTGAAAGCCCACGCAGGATCTTGTAGCCTCCAGCCTCCATTTGCCCTTTGCTGGGGAGAAATGGGATCTCACACAAGGGGAGGGTCCACCCTGAGTGGGCAACTCCAGCCTTTGCTAGCTCCTGTTTTTCTTGTGATGCAGTTTTCTGTAGAAAGGCCAGAGGTGAGGATTGATCAGTAACATGAACAGTATCAGCAACAAAAGGGTGAACCCATAGGAGGAAAGGAAAGGAAAGGAAAGGAAAGGAAAGGAAAGGAAAGGAAAGGAAAGGAAAGGAAAGGAAAGGAAAGGAAAGGAAAGGAAAGAAAAAGAGAGAAAAAGAAAGGAAACTAA
>VZTJ01005976.1:61552-139281 GCA_013397795.1 Orthonyx spaldingii
AAAGGAAAGGAAAGGAAAGGAAAGGAAAGGAAAGGAAAGGAAAGGAAAGGAAAGGAAAGGAAAGGAAAGGAAAGGAAAGGAAAGGAAAGGAAAGGAAAGAGAAAGAGAAAGGTCACCTGGGTCCTGCAATGCCTAGAGAATCGATGGACACAGACCTAGAAGTATCTTTGCCAACTTGGATTGGGAAGGTGCTTTTACTCAACATGTGAGGCAAGAAGGAGTATAAGGAGTTGGAGAAAAAATTCAAAAGAAATAGGAAGCAGGTCAGTAAAGATGTATGAGCTATATAAGGAAAACCTGAGCAATGCTGGAGTTATCTGATAGAAGACTGATACATGATATTCGTTTCCAAGTACACCAGAAATTCCTAAAAGAATGTGTATTGTTCTTTATGTCTGCTCCACTACAGCCAGCAGGACGGGAGCAAGGGAATTTTCCTGTGAGAAGAAATTTTTTACTGTGAGAATGGTGAGGTGCTGAACAAGTTGCCCAAAGATGCTGCGGATGCCCCATTTGTGGAAGTGTTCAAGGTCAGGCTGGATGGGGCTTTGAGCAACATAGTCTAGTGGAAGCTGTCCCTTCCCTTGGTTGGGGGAGGTTGGAACTAGTGATCTTTAAGGTCCTTTCCAATGTATTCTGTTCTATTCTATTATATTCATCTTAGAGATTTCCCATAATTTTCTAATTTTTGGGAGAGTCAGGCAACTGAGCAGAGTGCCAAGGGAAGTTGTCTACTGCTTAGGTTTGCAGGTTTTGGGAAACAAGTAAAGAGGTATTGATAAGAATGGTTTATATATAATTTATCCTGACCAGGTGCTTGCAGATGGACTAAACAACTCCCTGAGCCCATTCCAGCCCTATTTGCTGAGATTTCTATCTTATATAAGCTCCAGGGTAGGTCTGACCAAGCTGGAATGTTTTCGCTATTAAGCAAAACAAAAGGCTTACAGATGTGAATATCAAATTAAGTACTGCAAATCAAATCTTTAAGTAATTTTACATGGCCTTTTCACATTGTATTTATACTATATGAATGTTATTTTAGTTCACTGCGTACAAACAACAAGTTGAGAATTGCTGTCCTTAATTGAAACCATCTCTACTTGTCTATGAGAGAGATTACCATTTTTAACAGACTCTTTGTGATCCACCCGGGTTACTAGAGGATTTCTTTGTATTGTTGCTAGGCAGCTTCCTCCATGCCAGCAGACAGACACTGCTGGGTATGTCATGGCTAATTAAAATTCTCTATATTTTTGAGTATACAGCACCCCAAGTTTTCAGAACTTGCAGCTCAGGATAAGGTCAATTTAATTGGTATGAAGACTGATGAGACAAAATAATAGCAATTGTGCCTGTTGTAAAATAATTTGTTGTTTACAGTTCCCTGAATTCACAGGGTAAATGAAATGGCAAATATCTAAATATTTATTTGTGAGTAAATATAAGTGACCTGAACTATTTTGAGGTTAGCTTAGTTCAAGTAATTTCAAAGAATGAGCTATCACATTCACATATAAGAATAATGAATATAAGAATATTTAGCATGAAAGAATCAAAAATTTTTAAAGGGATTATTAATTTCTGCAGTGCCATTTGCCATTAAAAAGCTGTTCCAAGTTATTACTAGCTCCACAATGGCCATATTTTTTTAATATTAGCCAGCAGACTAGGTAAAAGTGCCTCTGCAGAATGAGCTGAGGAGGTTTTATAGCAAGACAGATTAGTGCTAGGTGCTAAGCAAGTGCAAAGGCAGCAGCTGTGCCTGGGTGCTCCCTGGGCAGGGACTGCTGCTGGCTACCTGCAGCTGTGGCGCTGAACATCACTGCAAACTGTCTGGGTTGGGGAGACAAGGCTGCACAGTTCAAAAGATTTAAAGCCTTGAGCAGCTTTCCTTCAGGTGGCTACACAGAGTGTCAGTGCATACGGTTAGCAAATATTAGAGAAGAGCCTTTGTATGAATTAAATGTGTACAGAATCAGTTACAATTGCTTTGACCTCCATTCAGCCTCAGGAGAGCATCAGAAACTTATCATTTCTGCGAAGAGGAATATAGGTCAAAGAATAAATCTTCATTTAATCTCTTAGGAAGTTACCATTTAATAAAATTATTGCATGGTAGGTTAAAGTATGGGGATTATGGGAACTGAGGACACCTGATACAGAGATTTATCAGAGGGAATAGATTTAATAGGTGCTTCGATTTTCTTTTTTCTTTGGAGGGCTTGTTTTTAATCTGGATCTACTTCAAGAAAATGAATAGACTGAAAGAAGCTTTAAACTGTTTCTGCATCTAGGCAAGAATTAGATTTGTAGGGATCTTTGTGGAAACTTTTGAACTCCTTACAGACACCTTTTACATAAGGTAGGTGAATAGTCTTACGAGAAAACTTTGAACAGACAACACAAGCTGCCACCTTCTTCTCTGCTTTAAAACCTTTTTTAACCAGTTGCTTTTTCTGTGCTCTATCCCTTCCTCCCTAAGTATATTGCATTTCTTTTACCTGTTCATGTAAAACACACTTTGAAGGACACATGGCAGTTTATCCCAATTGTATGGCAGTTGATCTTTGTGCCTGGCACCCCTTTCAGGGGTGCAGGTCTGGATTGGTGACTTTTCTCTCCTTGATAAAGGTATGTATTTTAACTGTTGTGTCTGCCACAGGTCTCTGAGAGAAGAAAGTTCAATCTCTATTAAAACAAGAGATCTGTGTTGAAGCAGAGCTTGTTAATTTCTTGGGAGTCCTTGATGCTTTTTAAAAATAGAATTCATGTGAACTGGGTCTGTAGAGAAGTGTACATTCAGTCCCAAGCTTGGACTGTCCATGACTAACCTGAGGATAACTTGAGCAGTGGCTGACACAAGGAAATTGAGTCAAGCTCATGATGAAGACATCATGCCTAGCTGAGAAATAGGAATAGCCATAATCAGTGGAAAAAAGATTGCATGTATCTTGTAGCTAAAAAAATGAGAACATTAAAACATCCTTGCTTGCTCAGTGGTGTTTTGGAGGAGTGGTGTGTGTCAAGGCACTGTCCATGAGGAGCCTCATCTCTCACCCCAGCGCTGCTGTAAAGTGAGCGTGGTGTGTGGCATTGCTCCTGCAATCCAGCGTGGAGGAATTTACCCTGGCAGCCACTGAGTAGTTTAGGAGCTACTCAGTAATTTAGAAGCCACTACATTCTATAGGAGTGAAATGGTAGTGCTTGAGGGATGCTCTGACGGCACCTTTAGGATTTAATACAAAATGTCTATGGTGGGTGTGGCCCCTGCAGGCCCCTCACCCTCCCTTTGCAAACTGCGGTAACAATGCAGGAGCTGGCAGAACCGGCAGTGGGGACAAAGGACAGGCTTGTTCAGAAAGCCTGGTCTCTGCTAGGGGGCAGCTGGGGCTGTTTTCTGCACCACACTGTAGCTCAACACACAGCCACGGATGGGGGAAGGAAGGGCAAATGGAGTGGAAAAGCATAATGGAAAAGATCTGTGCTGGTTCGGGATTCTGTATGTCTGTTGGATTGTCAGAAGTGCTGAGGATACACAGTTCCTCTTGCCATGAAGAGATCTTACTTATATTCACTATTTTTAACATGTGAGGAAAAAGCATTTGTTTGATGGCATATTCCACTTTCCGCATTCCTACAAACATATTTACCTCCACCAATGTAGGTAATCAGCTTAGTGTTTGTGTTATTTATTACTTTGAATTCTGCTTTAAATGGCACCTATTGTTGCTTTCCTATATTCCTCTTCTCCTTCTCAAATTCTTCATCTTTCTCTCCTGTTGTTGCTATAGAAAAAAAACCCTCAAACAACCCCATTTTGTGCTGGGATTATTGACTCTGGATTCCTGCAAAACTCCTTTCTCAGCAGTGAGGCTGAGACCTGGGAACTATAGCATAGTTTCTTGACACGCCATCACTAAGGCACTGGGGATTTTTCATGCAGAAAGATTTTTTTAAAAAAAGGTATAAATCCTGTTAGTATTAAATTACTGCAGAAAGTGCCCTCTCAAGTTCATTTTAGGGCAGCCTCTGAAGATCTTAATCTCCTGGCAGGGATCTTTCACATCCACTTAGCGGGGTAGTCTGTAATATTTTGGTGCTGTAATGACTCTCCTCCACATCCTCAACACTGCACGCTGTGCACTTGCTCTTCAGAAGATGCTTCTGAAGGGCAGTCATGTGGGACTGACTTTCTGAAGCCTCTGAAGCCAGTCCCCAGAAATACCACTGACCTCAGCAGTGGTGCAGGCACTGCTGGAACTGCCTTGACAGTGCTCTCAGCATGCAGAGAAGGAGGAGAAAGCTTAGGCACCCCATCACTATCAGCCCAAACAAGATTTTGCTTAATTCTGTGGGTGAAACAGATCCAGCATCAACCCTGCTACCGAAGGGGCATTTGATGTCCCTAAAATCTCAGTAAGAGGCAAAAAGTAACCTGATTATATTAGGACACAATTTAATTACAAGAAGAATGCTGTCCAAAATCAAAGACTGGCAAATCTCAGTACATTTATTTAACATTAAGTTCTGTTCTAACTTTCACTGTGAAGTGAAGGATGGGTTTAATTAGCTCCCTGATTTTTTGTGTTAAAAGAAATTAGATTTTCATAAACACTATGGGGAAAAAGGCTATCATTTTATAAATCTCTAGAGTAGTAAATTATTCATATGAATTTCATTTTGATCAAAACAGACTTTGCCCAGATTGGAGAATGGCTCTCATGTTATACACTTGCCTGTGTTTGCTGGGATGCATCCGATGGCGTTCCATGTCCAAAGTGAGTGTTACTGCTCCAGCCAGTCCCACGTGTGGCAGCACCCACCTGTTTGCTGACAGCCAGGGACACGCAGGGACTGGCTGGGGAGGTTTTCCACACCGCTGGAATCTGTGTGTGTGCAGCCCAAAGGCTCCTTCTGCAAGGGGGGTCTGGACTGCCCCTCTCACTGACAGCCCCAAGAACTTCCTTGGGTTTGATCTTTGGTGGCTTGTGGGGCAACAGCAGGATAGACACACTGTGTCTCCCAGCCATGGCAAGGGAGCTTTCAAAAATTGTTCCATAATATTTCTTTGCAATGGTATGTTCAAAATCAAACATCAGAACTCCGTTTTCTGTAATTACACCAGTTTATAGAGCTGTCATCACCATGTCAAGACAGCTAAGAAATTAGAGTTTGGCTTTTATCTCTTAAAAAAAACCCAACAAAACAAAACAAAACAAAACAGAAAAAAAAAAGAAAAAAAAAAGAAAGAAAAGCCTTTTAAGGAGTATGTTGCCTTTCAAATACTCAAAAAGAAACAGAACAATGCCAGGATAGAATGGGATGCCACTTGTTTTAATGACCTGATTTATATTTAATTAAATACTGAAAAGAATGAATACAGTCTGTCCAGATTTTTTATGAGTTAAATAAATTTTTCTGCCTTAGTTGTACCTTTGCAGACATATAGTTGGAATATATTAATTACAGCTTTGTGGAATTATAACTGGTGAAGCAGAAGTCTGTGCATTTTCTACATTGAAACATGATCAAAAAACTCTAACAACTGTTGTCCCATCTTGAAACATGAGCCCATTTCCTTTTATATATTATTATTATAGTTTTTATTTTATTTATTTTTATTATATATATTTATATATTTATTATTCCACCTGTACTTGCACTCAGTGATAGCACCAATGGGATTGTGAATACTGGAGAGAATAAATAATTCTCCACTGAATTGCTAGTTTTATTTATTAAAAAAACCCCAGGGTTTGCCACATCAATGAACACTTTGATGAGGACCTCTTTTCCTTCATTTTCTTATTTTTTTTTAAATTTTGTGGAGAGGACCGTATTATTTAGAATACTTTGCTCTGTACTGAAAAACTTTAACTTGTTGAATTACATCAAACAGAAAAACTCATCTCTCCAATGAAGTGAGGGTCATAATTTGAGTCTGATACGCCCCCTCATCTCTATTATCCATGCTCCTTGGTTGATGGTACCTCTCTCAGTAATTATGCTTCTGATTTTCCCTCTTGTTTTTCTTTTTAAAAGGCTAACACAGCGGTAATTACAGAACAATGAGATGCTGTGTTTGTGAAACACATTCCAGGAAGGACATCTTTGTGTAAAAATGCAGCAGATGGAGTTCCTTAGCTGAGAGTGTTCTACTGGTTGTACCAAGTGGTGGGATTCATACCCACAAGAGTTAGAAAGCCTCCAGATCCTTAATGATAATGATGTGAGGACAAAGTAAAATAAGAATCTGGAGAAAAAGAGAAAGGTATGCTTATACCAACAAGTTCCTCAATTAGACAAAAGCATTCAGACAACCATTAGTAAGGTGGCAGCATGTGTGGAAAAGTGATGGGGTTCTTTTCTGTTGTCCTTTCTTGCCCCACTTCCAGCCTGTTTCTTGCTGTTATGTGCTTCTGCCTACCTCTGGAATGGAAGGCACTGTGAGAGATGGTTTTGGAGGTGCTGGTCCTACTTCTCTCTATCACCCCTTACCCAAAGTCAGGAGGACCACAGCTTCAACATAGCTCACCCACTGTCCTCTTGGGACCTTCAGAGCTACTGTCCTCCCTGCCCAGCAGCTGCTAGGAACAACATGGCTTGTGCTACAGGGCCAGGAGAGCAAAAGGTCCTGAGACTTCTCCTTCCCCACTGTCTCCACAAATGAGACTGTGCTCATTGGGCAGGAAGGGAGGAGAGCTGCAGATGGGCAGGCACTGGCCTGCCCTCACTGATCCTGCAGGAGCAGTGGTGGATCACAGTCCTGTGCAGTTTGATATCACATTTCCACAGGCTCTAAGATTTGCCATGGTTCCTCTCATAAGCTCTGTCATCAATTCTCACACCAAGAGATGTGGAGGAGGATGGGCAGAGGTTAGGTTGCACACCTGAGTTTTCAGAAATGCAAGTGCATAATACCAGAGCAGAGAGTTCATACTGATGCTAGCAGTGAATCACAGAACCGTCAATGTTGGGAGAGACCTTTGGGATCATCCAGTCCAGCTGCCCATCCAGCACTACCACTGTAACCACTAAACCACACCACGCAGAGCCAGATCCAGACACCTCTTGAACACCTCCAGGGATGGTGACTCCACCATCTCCCTGGACAACCTATTCCAATGCCTGACCACCCTAACAGTAAAAAATTTTTTTTCCAATATGAAAATATGCTATCTAACCTGAATCTCCCCTGTCCCAGCTTATGGCCATTTTCTCTCATCCTCTCACTGCAGGTACAGTAGAAAAAGCTGACCCCCACCTCACTGCAACCTTGTTTCAGGGAGTTGTGGAGCGTAGTGAGGTCCCCCTGAGTCTCCTCTTCTCAAGACTAAAGGAACTGATCTCCTGCAGCTGTTCCTCATAATCTTTCTGATTGGTTATCTTGCTGCTTTTTCTCACTACATCTTATATCACACTCCGTGGAGGTGCCTGACTTAAAGACAGATTTAATATGCTACCAGAAATTATTTTCATGAAAAGGAGAGATCTGTAGAGAAATGCTTTAGCAGGGGGGCAGCCAAGTAGTATAGCAATGAGGTGAAGGTGAGGGCAGAGGGGAACTGAGCAGAACAGAGGAGCTGAGCTAAGAAAGGCAGAAAAACACTTGTAGTTCTGTAGAAGTCGTGGCATGTGTCTGTTGCTGCAAACTGCAGTGATGCTGCTTCAATGCCCAAAGAAAGTGTGGCTATGAAGCACAGACTTTGAGTTTGGTAACATTGTAGTCAAGGGCTACAAGATAATTCCTGCAAGCAAAGCTGCTTAATACAAAGTAATTAAAGTGAGGAAATGAGAGAGCTTAAAGTAACATGTCACTACTAGGTGATATATTAAGAAAGTGCCTCATTATAGGAGCATTCTTTATAATGTAAACAAGCCTTTTTTCCAGCACAAATGCAAATGTATCAAAACTAGTCTGTTACAGCACCAGTGCATACTCCCGTTTCCTTGACTTGGGCAGGAGAGTGATTTAAAAAAGGCCTCTGTGGGTAAGGGGAGGATGCATTTAGTGTTTGAGCGGGAGACCCCAGGCAGTCTATTCCCATCATGGGCTGGTGGGCCCATGGTGTGCCTCAGGCCCAGGCCATGGACAGTGTCCCTGGAGCAGTGCCTGCCACCCCGGGCCCCAGCCCCTGCATGAGCTTCTTTGCAGGCTGACTAGGTTTGGCTTTTCGAAATTATCCCTGAAATTTCAGCTTCTGGATGCCAGACAACATGATCTAATTTTTCAGAAATGCAGATCCTCTGTGCCTGTGATTTGTAGTGTCAAGAACAGCCATTAAATCTGGAGTGTCCACTGAACTGAAATCCACTTGAAGGATTGTGGATGAGTTTCACAGCCTTGGAGGTTAATATTGGTCTTTTAAGATTGATTCCTGGAATTGCAGCCTTTTAATTAAATAAAAATATATAAAAACCTCACACCAAAACCACAATGCTTTCAGAAATAATCATGATTTTTTTCTGCACTTCAGCTGCCTCCCCAGTACCACAACCTGCTTTGGGTTTCTGTTGCAGCTTTATTTGTAAATGTTTGTTTGCTGCCTCCCAATACTTACAAGAAAAATGCCTTGTTAACAATGAAAGCAGTAATAGTGGAGTTATTTGCTGTTCAAATATTCCCAAAACACTCTGACAAACAATAAGTAGGAAATAATTTAATTGCAAAGTCAAACCAGTTGCTCCAGCCTACAGGAAGATTATTTGTCTCTTGTTATGCAGAGTTTCTTTCTCATGGGTCTTGTTACTGGATACCATTAAACAGAAATTGGTAGTGAGGTCCAGATTGTCTTTAACCAGGATGTTACAGCCCATTTGCATTGTATTTGATCTGAGTAATTAGATGCTGCTGGGCTAAACTTCCTGATGCAGTTTCAGTGGAATACTGCTTTCCTTATGCCTAACCCTGATTTATCATAAAGTGTCAGGGATGATACTCATTGGCAGGATGAACGTGGTGGGAGGAAGACAGATTTCTTATCTAATAAGGCCTAATGTAGTATATGAATTTAAAAAAGCTAGCAGATTACAGCATGTTAATTTAGAAAAACACTTGTGATCCTTAGAGTGATCCTCCCCTAAGAAGAGAGCAATAGGGAATGTGCTAAGATGACAGGTACTTTTTCAACAAGTAAATAAACTGATTAAAGTAGGTCACTTGTGTAAGGAAGGAATTAGACTTTGGAAACACTTTTTTCCTAATTGTGAATTGTGTAATGCTATGTAATGAGAGCATCATTTTTAAAAATGCATGGGGCTAACACTTGCTCTAATCTTATATATTTTTCTAATAGAAGACTCTCTGGTGATGTAATCTCTCCCCACATGCAATTTTTCCTGAAGAATGTTTGTTTCTACCACCTTCCCAGTTACTTTTTTTTTCTTTATTTTACATATTATTAACATGCTAGCGATTGGATTAAACAAACCTAAGTGAAACAAGTTCCTGCTGCTAGATATACAAGCATAGCTAGAGGTACCTCTAGTAATTGTATTATATACAGTTACCATGGAGACTTGTCTATGTGTTTTAATTTGGTGTAATCAGTGTATGAATTTTAAGATTTTATAGAGGCTTGTCTGGGCACAGGCAAGGCCGAGGGCTGGGCCCAAAGCAGGCAGGATGCTGATCCTTGGACCCAGGCCAGTGAGGGACCCAGACAGGCAAGAGGCACGGCTCAGGCAGGGAGCAGGGCTGGGTGCCTGTACAGCTCCCAGGGAGGGAGTGGAATTCCCAAGGGGGTCACACAGCCCTTTGTCATGCACCTCCTTCCTCAGAGCTGATCCCGGGTTACAGATGCACCACCTCAGAGCTGTCCATGAGCACAGGCAGCCAAATCCCGTTTTGGGCAGTGGACATGGCTGCAGAGCCCTGTCTCTTGTCCTGCTTATGCAAGAGTTAAAACCAGGATGTGGTATCAGCAGACACTCCTGCACCCACAGGCTTTTGACTGCTCATGCTCTGCTTGAGTGAAAGCTGGCCATCCTGCCCTCTCCCCTCTGGGAAAAGAGATATCTGAAGCTGAAAAACAAAACTAAAATAAAATCTGAGATTTGGGGACAGTCATCTAGTGGGTACCCTGTTGGAAGGAAGGGATCAGGGATGGGTAAGGAGGTAGCTGGATTTATTACGGCAGGGAAATATCTGGCTTGAGAGGGAGAAGCAAAGGAAGAGAAGGCACAGACAGGAAAGTGTAATTAAACTGACTGCCAAGGAAGAAGGCAGTGATTACTTGGAGGATTTACCTGAAGCTCCTGGGCTATTGAGCTGGTGAAGGGTGGTGCTTCCAGGGCAGGTGGGTCTTGTCCCTTCACACCTGTGTAGTCTTCAAAAAGAAGCAGTGAGCGATTCCTGGCTGGATCCAAGCCCTGTGTGACAGTCTGACCCCACAGGTTTCTGGAGGAGATGAACCATGGATTTGGTGGCCTGGTGGGCTGCCCGTGTGGGGGTTGTGCTGTCCGGAGGAGTTGCTGGCACTGCAGATGGGCTGAGAACACCAGTCTGCAAAAGGGTGAGAAATAAATAACCTGTGTTCAGGCTCACAAAGCATCTTCCTGAAACAAGGCAAAGAGGCACAAGTTGTTTCAGGACCCAAGCATTTTGCTAAATGATGGATTTATTGTTTTGGAGTTGCTGCCTTCAACCTCACCCCAACAAAACCCAAAAGGCTACCAGTTGGAAAATGTAACTCCTTTTCAATTTATAGAGAATTTTTACCCCCAAGTTTTTTAGTAGAAAGGAAACATAAAAGATTACTTCAGACTGATTTGAACTACGTCACTCAATCAAAAATTAAATCCTTTTTTTCCATGCCAAAATTTAGAAGTAAAATTTTAGGTGGAAATTGCCATTTTGAATGAAGTCAGGTCAACTTTATAAATAATGAGATATTGCATCCTAAAAATGCTGAAATTAAATGTTCTGACCCCCAGCCTCTTGGGGTAATTGATTCTTGGGGTTTTTTCCCCTCCTACCCTTAATTCCCTTTGCAGATGTATTTATTGAAATTTTTTTACATCCTCTGACTGTACTGTAACACATCAGTCTTTGGAGTGTCCAAATAGTGAAGTATTACTGATATCATATAACAAAGATGTCTTTGTTTCTCATTTTTTACTGATCACAGAGGACAAAACAACTGGAATTCCTACAACTGCAAATTTTGTTCTTGCTTATGAGCAGCTGTGTAGTTACTCTGTATTTACAAATTATATTAAAATCTGAGTTTTTAAAATTATGCTTTGGTCTCTGTCTTTAGCAGATAACAAGGAAAAAAAATCAGGTGAAGGATTAATGTAAAAGTCCATTAAGCAGAAATGGAGAACCATAATAATTATTTTCCAAGTAAAATTAGAGAGAATTTAGCAGTACGGTGGTGCCATAGTACTTTGGCACTATATGAAAAATACAGAATAAGTAAATAAACCCCCCCAAACAGGAACAGAGATGATGAAAGACTCTGTGACTTACTAGGAGATATTTTTCATTAACAAAATCAGTAGTCCGACTACATTAGATTTAATCAGTCATTAACAGGAAAGAATGGGTTTGTAGTTGAGTCCCCACAAATTTCATGATCTGAGGTTAATTACTTAATATTTCTGTGTCACGTGTATTTCCTTTGTGCTCAAGAGAGATTTCATAAAAATTTATGATATCTATGATAGTGATAATATTTGCCTGCTTTGAAGAAATGCGTTAGAACTGGATTAACATTTTGTAAATAGATTTGAAACTGTTGAAGAAGATGGATTATGATCAGTTCTGACGATCTCACTATTGACTTTAGGAGATCTTAGGGCTTCATTTTTGAGGAAGTTTTTTTGTAGGGAACGTTGAGCTGTGCCCTTTTAATCCTTAGCTGTAGTTTGTGTCTCCTAAATATTGTTATACCCACTATGAAGTGGTTATCTGCTTCCCACCTTTAAATTCACTTCAGAAAATGCTTCAAGACAAAAGCTAGGATAATGGTGAAGAGAAATGATGAGAAATCATCATGGCAAATTTATCACATCTACAAAAAACAAATTTGGAATTAATACAACATACTAGTAAATTAGCTGCAAAGGGAAAAACAGTTGTGGCAGAGGTAGAGGAACATTTAGATACCTTCCAGATGTAAACCATCATGTTATTCAGACCTTCCCAAACATGTTCAGATAAAGGTCAGCCAAAAATGGTGAGGAAGAAGGATGAGAGAGATCATCAGAAGGCAAGCAATATTTAAAGACTTTTGGAAAGCAGATTGCTGCATAAGGACCCCAGGAAAAAAGGTACAGCACCAACCTCAAGAAGCTGGATCCTTTGCTTGAGGGGTTGCTTCAGCGTGGGCAGGGAGGTACTGATCCAGTTGGCCTCTTCATGAGGTATGTAAATGTGGGCTTGAAGGGGGTGTGGGTCTTTTTTGGAGAAGAAAGGAGACTAGGGCAGAACCAAGACTCTGTAAAATTAGCCAAAAAACCCTCAAAACCAGTCCTGGAAAAGCAAGCCCTGAAAATATGTCTGGCAGCATCCACGCCATGGAAACAACAGTGCTATAAATACAGCCTCATGAGCAATGTTGGATCTTCCGTGGTGTTGCCTTTCTCTCAACCTGGAAATGAAACTCGAGATAGTTTTTAGTATAGGAGGTAATATAAAGGTGGATCTTTATTTGGAGGCCTCCAGGGGCAGTTATGGAAGAGTGTCCACAAAAGCCCACCCCCACAGGGGTGAATACAGTTTTATAAGTTTAGTAAATTAACATAATTGACAAAAAAACACCAATTAGGAGCACAAGTAGTGAAGCAATTCCCCCTTCTGGTTCAACCCTCCTCTGGAGCCCCTCCTTGGTTCTAGCTGTACTTTTTTATGAAAATGTGTCTTGAAGAGCTGTTTTTGACCTTGGTAGCCAGGGAGAACCAAAATAGGATAGGGGCCCTGGAGTTTGTTTTGTCTTCCTGCCTAGGAAAATGCTGAAGCTAAGCTACAATAGGAAGTTACAAAGCTACCAATATATGTGTAAAGGATACAGTGAATATATAAAAGAAAAAAGGAAAAAACCAAAGCAGCAACATTGGAACTCCATTTTCCAAGATATAAAAGAATGATCTTGAAAAGTTATGTTGATACAGTAGCCCTACTTCACATTGCAAGCTAAATATTGGTAGAGGCAATGGGGAGAGTACGGAGAAATATTGTGAGCAGCAACAGAGTCCAGACTAGAATTGTCAAAGCAAGTTCTACTACAGGCAAGCATCTGGTTTTGGGGCTGACTTTTTTTTGGCAGAGTGAGAATCCAGCACTCCGGGCACGCCGGGAAGCGGGTGTTGCCCTTCTGTGCCACACCGACAGCAGCACAGCCGCCCGGGCTCTGCGAAAGTGTGGGGCAGCAGTGCCAGCAGTGCCCAGGGCAGCAGCCCCATCAGACAGAGAGTGACTGAAAGGAGATGAGGTGCCACGTTTGTCACAGCCAGCCACGGCTGCAGCCCTGTTAGCGAGCCACAGGCAGCACAGGCAGCTGCTCACACGTGTGTTTGTGCTGCCAAGGCTTGGCAGCCCATCCCGCACCCAGCGATGCCAGATTGCAGGGATTTGTCAGAGTCTCTGGAATCTGATTCACTTATTTAAATTCATCCTTAGGATAAATCCACTAGTCTCAGCTGGGTTATATAAGAGCTGAGTTTGGCTGGGCATCTGAGGAAATCTCACTTGCAGAAGTAATTCAGACTGGCTTTTATGTGAGCAGTTTGCAGTTTCTTGTTGATTGAAAATTGGCTGAGAAATTGTAAATAATGTGTGGTGATTAACGGCAGTGAAATAAGCCACAAGGAGCGGCCAAAGGGACTGGAGTTTCTTCTTCCTCTGTGTCTTTACTCGTAATTAAAACAAAATATTTCATGGATTGTAAAGTCAAATTTCCACACAGTAACCAGTAGCTATTGCACTACCCTACTAAAAGAATACTAAAAAGATGAAAAGGTGGGTCAAAAATTAAACAGGACTCATGCCTGAAAGCACTAAACTGACTCCTGGGGAAAGCAGTTCGAAATGTTTGTCTGGGGAGAAGCAGAAAACTTAGGAATGAGTCATTCACCAAACTCCACCTTGCAGGGTAACAGGAGTCTGCAGACTGATGCAGACAGATATCCAACATGATTTTGGCCCTATACATGTATATATACACACATACAGGCACATACACAGAGCTCATACGGAAACTTTCTCTGCATGACTCTGACAGGTTTTTTGCACAAGTGCATGCCATGGACCTCACCTCAGGTATCGTATCTTCCTTGGAAACTGCTGCCTAGCAGTATCTAAGTGTTCCTCTACCTCTGCCACATCCGCTTTTCCCTTTGCAGTGTAGTTACTAGTATTTTATACTAATTCCAAATTAGCTCACTCACAGTACCTTTGGTTTGAGAAACACCAAATAAAATTAAGACAAGTTCTGGGAGAGCTTTGCCTGAATCAAGATAAGCAGTTTGATTAGACAGTACATCTCTTCTGATCTACTTCCCTGGCAGTCAGCTGTGTTTCCAGGCTCCATGCCTTGGGACCAGAACAATGCACATGCGCTTACCATAGAAACTTGCCTCCCATGTTCCCTGCAATGAGATTTCACAGTCTTCAAGCAGGTTTCTGAGGCACTAGGGCATGCAGCCTGTCCTGAGGCAAGAAACCTCACTGCTCCTGTGGTCTGCAACTGCATGGGAGGAAGTCTGGACTCCTGCCTCCAAGTCAGCATGGCCTCTGCCTCTTCAGATCACAGAATCATAGAATGGTTTGGGGTTGGAAGAGACCTCTAAACATCATTTAGTCCAACCCTGTTGCCATGGGCAGGGACATCTTCAACTAGTTCAGGTTTCTCAGAGCCTGGTCCAACCTGACCTTGAATGTTGCCTGGGATGAAGCACATACCACCTCCCCGAACAACCCGTTCCAGTGCCTCACTACGCTGATCATAAAAAGTTTCTTATTTATCTATAGTCTTAACCTAATCTTTTTTACTTCAAAAACAATAGGCCTTGTCCTATCACAAGAAGCCCTGTTAAAAAGTTCGTTCCCATCTTTCTTATAAGCCCCTTTAAGACACTGAAAGGTGATCTAAGGTCTCCCTGGAGCCTTCTCTTCACCTAGTTAAACAACCCCAACCTCTTCAGCCTGTCTTCATAGGAGCAGAGGGGTGGAGTTGAGGCTTCCTGTGGTGCCCACCAGCACCAGTGATTCTAGGAGTCAGGAGCAGCTGCAAAAGGGCTGGTTTCTGTAGAAAGACTAAAAGCTTCTCTTTGACCAGAGGTTTTACCTACATATTCAGGGTTGTGAGTTTGTCCCGGAGAAGAAGGAAGAGGGTGCTTGGTACCTGTTTTCTTTCCTGCCACCAGCCAAAGAAACAAACTCTGCAACACGTCTCTTGCTGTGCCAGGCTGTAATTCCCTGCTTTTTTCACCCTACAGCATAGATGGTGGAGACGGGCCAGATGTGAGCGTGGGCTCTGCACAAACTCATTGCACAATGTGGGCAGCAAAAAGGCAGGACTGTAAAAGACTGGGTATTGAATTAGAAACTGTATCTATGTGCAAGTGGATGTCCATTTGATTTCAAAGCTGTGCATGGTCACAGTGTATCACTGCTTTTCCTAATTTTCTGCTGTGATATGTCCAGAGCACTGTAAAAGATGCCATAGGCGACAATGCAGTGCTGCTTGGTTTTGCCGGGTGTGTTGCATGAAAGCTGAAGACAGTGCTACTGAATGTCCTTAAGCTGGTTGACATTCCCCAATCCAGGAGAGGACAGCTTGGACTGGAGCAGGAGAACCTGTGTACTACACAAATGAGGGCTGCAGCAGAGTTGTGCTGCTTAGTGGGAGAGCTGCTGTTTCCTGGCATGTTTTTTGCCATCCAGACTGTGTGTGCCCAGCCACTGGTAAACCACTGTATAATCCTGAATGAGATTATTTGAAGAACAACTTGTGAAATGTGAAAATTAAAATGGAAAGTAAAGGGTAAAGGTGGCAGAAATCCAAATGCTCATTCCTAACACTGGCTGCTGGGAGTGGGTGGAAGCTTGTCCTCTGAGCCACACTGCTTCATGATTCAGTGCCTGCATTTTCTCCAGACATCTGGTACTGGACTTCTGACTTGATACGGCACTGCAGCACAAGCTTCCTCAACTATCTGCCTGTTTTTCTTCTTCCTCCCTAGTGTGAAATCCGTCTCTAGCTTTTCTTGTCATTGCAATGGGTGGAAATCCACAGCCATGTATAAATGCTGTTCATGCAGCAGTGTAAGGCATGATGTGAGTTGTTGGTACTGTCTCAGCCCCTGTGAGGAGGTTGTAGTTGCTGACTGCTGTTGGCAAAGGAGGGAAAATCACAGGATCATAGAATGGCTCAGATTGGAAGGGATCTTAAAGATCATCCCGTTCCAACCCTCCTACCATAGGCAGGGACATCTGTCACTAGAGTAGGGTGCTCAGGGTCCCATCCAACTTGATCTTGACAGATATCGCAGGGAAGATCAGCAGGCTGAATAATTGTACTGTCAAAGGAGATGAGGAGCTTGGAGGGGTTTGTGGAGGTAAAGAAGGGGAGGATGGGGAGCAGGAGAGATGGAGGGAGGGATGGGTGCATCTAAGTCAGAGAGCCAGCAAGGGTAGGAGAACTGCTGCAGTATTTGTTGATGAGGTATGACTGGGAGATGATGGGATGGGATGGGATGGGATGGGATGGGATGGGATGGGATGGGATGGGATGGGATGGNGGATGGGCAGCTTAATGCTATGGGGACAAAAATAGAAGAGTTCTCAAGGACCAGAATGATGTTTGGTGGTCATGTCTGAGCCTAGGGAGGTCCCATGTTGGCCACCGCTGGAAGAGCAGATGGAGATGAAAAATGTTCTGGCAAATTCCTTGGCAAATTTTTAACCTTCTGCTATGTTGAGAGACCCTCCTCAGTGGCCCTGGTGGGATTGAAGGAGTAAGTCTTTCTTGTGTACCCCTGGACAGCTCCTGCAGAGGTGCTGGAAGGTGCTTGGCAATGCACTGCTCTGCCCCAGCCCCCGTGTGCTACTGCTGTGCTGGTACTGCTGCCATGCTCCTGCAAAAACATGCCAGTTGGGTGTGCAAACAGCTAAACTGAATCTTGATAAATTAAAAGGAGAATGGCTCTTCAAATATACAATTATATACAATTATATAAATGTTGTAAAATAAGATTTAATGCTTTGCTTCTGTGACTTCCAAAATGAATTAAGCAAATTGCTTTTACACCCACCCATGGAACAAGGCTTGGTTAGTTACAACTCTCTTTGTTCTGTTTCAATACATATCATGATTGTCAACACCATGAATAGAGCTTTTGTTTGATGAAGAGATAACCAACTAGTGAGAAGAACTTGCTAAAAACTGAGGAAGAGAAATTTTTTCAAGGTCTGTGGTACTCATGCGCTAGAATGAATGGTTTTCAGGCCTAGTGAACACATGAGGTTTCCCACCGGTGAAAGGATGCTGAGTTGGCCTGCTGGTGGAGTGTATATGTTTGCAGCCAATTTCCCTGTGGTATCCTGGCAATGTGCTGGGCATGGCACCATGGAAAAGTGCTGTGCAGGGTATCAGCTGGAAATGGGAGTGCTAAAAATACTGTACCCCACACAGCTCTAGCAAATGGGCTGTCTTCATTGGTTGTAAAGACAGATGACAATTTATGTACATAGTATGCACTAGACAATGTGAGAATATTGTATGTCTGACAGCTGACCCCAGCTGACCAGAGGGATATCCCACACCATGTGGCATCATGCTCAGCATATAAACCTGGGGGAAGAAGGAGAAAGGGGAGGACATTCAGAGTGATGGCATTTGTCTTCTCAAGTCGTGCGTTACCCATGATGAAGCTCTGCTTTCCTGGGGATAGCTGAACACTTGCCCATCTATGGAAACCGCTTGTGAATGAGTGCTTTGCTTTGACTTGGTTGTGCCTGTGGCTTTTGCTTTCCCTGTCAAGGTGTTTTTATCTCAATTCATGAGTATTCTCACTTTTATTCTTCCAGTCCTCTTCCCTATCCCACTGGGGGAATGAGCAAGCAGCAGTGTGGGGCTGAGTTACCATCTGGGGTTAAACCACAACATGTGAGTTTTGCTCAGTTTAGTTCTTAAAAGCTTCTGTTCATTGTTTTCTTGGATGGTGACTGGATGATGCAATATACAAAACCAAGAATCCTTGTGTTTATTTTGTCTTTAAGAACTTGTCCAAGCCAGCAACCAGCATCTGCCACTTTCTGTGTCTGCCTGAGCTGTGGTTGCCTGCAACATGGCCTTGCTGGTTCCTTTGGATGAGTAGCCATACCTTCATAACGGACAGATGTTTCAAACAGAAAACAGGCTATTTTCTCTGGATTTATTTTCCTTTATGCTGAAGATTTATTATCCTTTAGTGATGCTGGAAAGCAAGGAAACTAGCAGAAATTATCTTTCTTCATTTGTGTCCAGAACACCTGATCATTTTGCAACCTCTGTGCCAGCTGTGATGTACATGTGGGCTGAGAGACCCCAGGGAGAGATGGGCCCCTGCTGGGGACTGGGCACATGGCTGAGGGCTGGCTGCACAAGGGCCTGGCTAAGCTTCCACAGTTCATGTCCCAAACTGAGCTCTGCTTTGTGTTCAAATGCAATAGCCTACTGCCCTCTCCCCTTGAAGCAGAAATGAAGTAAAAGTGCTGGCTGTGGAGACTTCATCAGCTTGAACTTCCTTTCTTCAAGAGGGCCACTGCACTCCTCCCAGCCCAGGAGAAATGACCTGGCAGAGCTGAGGTGGACACTGGTGCCAGAGCTGAAAGAGCCCATTAGATTCACTCTGCCACCTAGATGGCCAAAGCATGGGTTGAGCTTTAAACCACTCAGAAAAATCTGTGTGGTGGTGTAACACCTGCTAGTGTCCCTTTTTCCAATATGTCACCTTATCCTGATCTCCAGCTCCATCTCAGCTCATGAGAAATTGCTAATTTGGAGCCCAGAGTCTGGTGTGGGCATTTGGGCAGGGTGCTGCACACATGAGTTTGTTGGTGTGGCAGAGCCAGGCACCTGCTCCCCAGCTGTGGGTTGCAGGAGGGTCCCAGCTCCTGGGCAGAAGCAGGACCAGCCTTGGCGCATGCAGAGTGCTATAACACAGTTTGCTTTGCTTAGAAACACCCAGCTCCTGGCTTTAGTTAAGTAAGGAATATTTTTCTAAAAGACTTACTTTGTTTGTTTGAAGCTTTTAATTGACTGCCGTTTATGAGATTATACATGAATGAAGGAAGAAAAAGCTTAAAAAATGACCTATTGCATGGAAATATGTCTAGACTGTTTACAAGTGCTTCTTGTTTTGCATTCAGAGCCCGGATCTTTGACTTCCTTTTGGACTATTCTCCACTGGAAATGAGGATTTGCTGCCAAAATAGTCCACCTTTTCCTGAAGGTTTGGTATTAATAGTTTTGACAGAACATCTTGTTCCTGTGTAATACAGGAGTCAGTCTAGCAGTTGGTCCTGATCAAGGGTACAAAATGTGGTTGCATAACTTTTATTTTGAGATGAAATATTTGCAGTTTAACAGAAAAAAATCTGAGCCTATGCCAGCATGCATCTTAATGGTGTAGCAGATTACTGTGCTTGCTTTTGTTTAAGGAAATGACTAATTTTTATTAAAATGCAGAGCATGATTTGGAGTATTTCAGAAATGCAAATGTGGTGCTTCAGGTCCCCAGAGAGGGCTTTTCTCATCTTCCCCTCAACACCCTGCCTGTGTGGGCATCCCCAGAGCTGACCCCTTGCTGCCTGTGCCACCTGGCTGGCCCAGCCATGGGACAGGGACTGATCTGGAACCCCAGCATAGCCACAGTGAAGAACCTCTGCTGATGCCTTTGCTGAAGTATGGTCAAGCTTAGATGCTCTTGACCTAGTACAGGTAATAGGAGCAATTTCAGACTTGGCTAAAAGCTCCTTTGGAAAGGCTTGTGGCATCTTCTAATTTAATATTTCTTGGTTTCCATTGTTTGATTTGGGTTGCTACTTTTAAGGAGCAGCCACTGTAGCCATGTGAGAGGGAATGCATTATCTTTGATAACGATTGCTTGTTTCTTGTGGTAGACGAAAAAATGCAATTTATATTCATTCAAGACTTCTCCCAAGCAGAGTTCAATAGTTAGTTCTGCAGACTGTAACACACTAAGTGAAATGGCATTTTGTGACACCAACAGTTCCTGAATGTTTTCAGGCTGTTTTAGTTTGCTCTGTGGCTGTGATTGCTGGATGGCTGTGCACAATTATTGCTATATATCATTTGATTTTTACAGCAATTAAACAACATTGTAATTTATTCTGCTAGGCAAAGATTTCTCTGCTTGTACACAAAATTATGTTTGTACATGTCAGAAATGCACCTTTTTTCCACACAAAGGATGAAATGTAATTGTAGAAAGCTTTAGGGGAATATGGTTTTTACCAGTCTCTGTGACTGGCAAAATTCCATCATGTCCTTCTTAACATCACTGCTTAAATTTACCTAAATTAATGGAAGGGACCAATTTGTCAGTTCAGTCAGGCTTTGAGCTGATACTGGTACGTGTTACAGAAGATGGGCCCAGATTTTTACTTTTTTGTAGAATTTCATTATTTTTGTTATTTGTCTTTTTTAAAGACATAATCACTACAACAGTGCCACTACCAGTTTGGGTCTGGGCTTCTCTTCTACAAGTAAAAATAAGTTCCTAATTCAAACAGAGTTTTTTTTGTACCTATTGACTGAGAATAATCATAAACACCTGGTGTTATTAAAGCTAAGAACCAAAAATTTCCTTTAGCAACACAAACATGCAATCCTGTTTTCCTGTCATGACTTCTTATTTAGAGAAAATCTTCTCTAAAGAAAAGACCCCAATAATTAAGTTGAAAGAAAATAAAAGCATCAAGTGCTATTTGAGAAGGGGCATGAAGTGGATAAGGGGTGAGGGTAGGGGAAAATCATGCTCAGTTCTGCTGGTAGCTCTCAGGTTGTTGTGTTGATTTTGACCTTGTTTCTGAAGAAGAGGACAACTGGAGCTGAATGCACACAGAGCAGAGAGAGGGGCAGAGCACAAAGCACAAGGCTGCACTCTGGCTCTGCTGTTTGCAGTTCAGCTCCTGCAGCTGCAGGAGGGCTACAGAGGCTGCGGCGTTCCAGCACCAATGTCCATGGCCCCACAATTCCCTGCTCGGGTGCTTACCCTCAGTGCCATCTATCCTAAGATCTGCCAAACAAATGTGGAATGACTGCAGGAATGACAAGTTTGTCTGGTCAAAATAGGCCATTAAAAGCATATTTCTCCAAGACCACGCTGTGGAAAGCAAGGGGAAATCTATTCCCAGGAGTTCATGATGGGGATAAGAGAAGCTCTTACATTTTATGTTTTAAAAGAAATTGACAGCGTGTAGTCACACCTAAGGGTGTGTTGGAAGCCTGCTGATGAAAAGAGTTGCAACCCTGAATTTTCACCTTTTCATAATCACACCTGAGAAGTGGCATCTATTTTTCTATAGTCCACAGCACTTAGTAGAAAAAGTATTTGTAGTTTTTCATAAACTAGACCTATGTGTGTAGCCCTCCATACATTTGTCTTACCTTTTCTGTCTCTGCAAACAGCTTCTGAGCAGCACAGTGCCAGTGCAGCCAAATGGTTTGCATAACACTGTGAGCATCCCGCTGCCAGGGATAAGAGCATGTTTCACTGCTGATTTCACTGGAAGCTGGGCTGAGACCAGAGAGAAAACAGCAGGATAAAGCAGATCTACTAGATAGAAATGGTGCCTCTTCCCAGCATGGGAACAAAGTCTCAGAAGGATTTAATTGACCGCAGTGAGTGCATCTTCTGTCTGTCATGGAGCGCCTTCTCGCTTGGCTGGCAGCAAGAGTGGCCTCGCAGTGCGCGTTTTGGAGGGGATGCAGGCTCCAGGGCAGGCTCGCTCCCACCCACCTCAGGGCCCAGCAGGCTGGGTGTCTGCCTGAGATAAGGCTGACAGAGAAATATTGTTTCCCATCCATGCAGCAGCCAGCAATGAGGAAATGAGGGAAGGTTTCTGGTGGAGGTGAGGGAAGGTGGGTGGCAGCCCAGCAGCAAACAACAGTGCTGTAAGTGGCTGGAGCAGGTACCAATCATTTCCACCCCAGTGCTGCCTGGGGAATTGCATATCATCTGCTTTAGTTTTTAGAAGTATTCTTGATGTCAAAAGCTGAATTGTGAAAGCACCTATAAAACCAGAGAATCTAATTTTTTGTTGTTTTCAGTAGTTTTCAGAAGCATCAGTCTTTGGTAGAACCCTGTCAAGCTTCCTCACAGCATCTCCTCTTTAGCTAAGTTTTTTTCCCGCACAGTCAAGTTCAAGTAGTTGTTTTCTGAAAGCACAACTTCCCATCTCTCCTGACTTATTTCTTTTTATTCATCTTATAGACAAAGAGATGAAAGAAGCTAACAAATCCATCAGCATATGACAAAGGCAAGAAAACAAAGAGGGTATTTATTAGTTAACTGATGTATGAACAGGCAGGAGGAGATCACTTTAGTCTAGCAAGTGAATATTTTGGCATAACTGTAGCCAAAACTCTTTCCTGTCTGCTTCCCCAATGCAAAAGTAGCTCTGCAACATGGCTACTAGGGGATGCTGTTAACAGAGTTTAAAATATTATTTTTATCTGTGAAGTTAGATGAAAAGTCTGTCTAGCCATGATTTTATCATAATTATGAAAAATCTATGCAATTTCTGCTGGAGAGATGTATCCTTTGACATCTGCATGGTTCCACTCAGGTGGGTGGGAGATGCAATCTGGCCAGAGATCCCAGCCTGCAGGACGATGTGAGAGTCCAGGCACTGCTTGGTGACAGTGATAAAGCTCATCCTTAGTTCTGAACTGTGTGCTGAGGAAATTGTTTTCCACCTCAGGAAGAAGAAAATCAAACAACTAAACAATCATTATGGATTCGTGTCCTCAGACAGGTGCATATATCCACACACATTTACCTATAGAGGGAACCAAGTTGAATGCTCAGTCACACTGAGACCAGGAGATGACAGGGACACCGATGCTGTCTATAAATAGATCAGAGATCACAGTGAACAACAATTATTTGGGAAAGGACAAGGCTGGCCCAAGACCATCTGTGTATGAGCTGTTGTAAGTAAAGTAGACATTAGAAGCTGTTGGTAAGTATCAGAGCAAGCCAACCAAACTATTAATGATGCAACAAGGATTTTTGCAAGATATAAGCAGCAATGCGAGGTAGAAGACTTAATAAGTTGGTCCCTTTCAGTCATACAGCTTATGTTTCTAAATTTCAAGTAATTCATATATTTACACACTAATTATGTCTATATATTTGTGTGTTCTACCCTACAGTATGTGATTGCATCCCTTCCCTTCCCCCATAGGTAAATGTGTGTGTGGATATATGCATATGCCTGTGTAGAGGAGAAGAAATGAAGCATACTGCCACTACAAATGTTTACATGTTTCTAATCAACATCACAAAATTTTAACTCTGTATCTGCTAAATCGAGTGTCTTTCTTTTTCAGTAATAAATCCTCATTTTTTATAACACTCTGTGGCTGACGAGAAGGAAGGCTGATCACATCCTGCATTACCTTTAAACAATGCCCACTGCCAAACACTGCTGAGTACTCTGGCTTTGTATCTGTCAGCTTCTGGAAGCTACAGATGCTGTAATCAGTCACTAGTCTAATGGGTCAATTTCATTTCCTCATCCAATCTCTTTTTTAGCTATTTTTTATTTCCACAATTACTCCTATCGCAAGAGTGGATGCTCTTTCTGAAGTGTGAGTACATCCCAATGCCATAACTGCGGAAATATTGGTGAGGAAAGAAGACTTCTCTGACTCCAAGCTGAGTTTTCTCTCACAGATGTTTTATGAACAATCTTTCTGTTTCCGTAGCAGGTGCTGGGAACTTGAAAATTGGCAGAGAACCCTATTCTAGCTCATGTCTTTAGCTGACTGGTGAAAAATGCAGTGTGTTGGATGTTTGTCATATGTTCTTTAAGACACAATTTAAAAAGATGCTTTTTGATGAGGTGCTGAACCTCTCTGATTACTGTCCTGATGACAGGATCCTTGCCCATGGGTGTGCTGCTGGGAGCCTTGTGAGGAATCACAACTCCTCTTGTACAGCATCAGCAATGTGCAAGAAAGCACAGCAGGACTGAAAGTGTCCTGCTTCTGAGAAAGCCTGCTCTGCTACCATACAAAGCATGGAGGGAGGTGAAGCTGGGTGTTTTGCCCCACTGGCGTGAGATAATAATTCCAAGTCAGCAAAATATTGAACAGTACCTTTCATCTGTGTGAGCAGGTCCGTTAACTAACGAGGTGTGTGAGAAAACCACGGACAAGATTTAGAGCTTAAGAATGAAAGTATCAGTGTCTGGAAAAATGAAGCTAAGGTGGTATGTTCCTGTTTGGAGGAGAACAAGAGAGAAAGAATGTGAAAGAAACAACCTTGCAGTGAATCCTTCACTTTCTGTAATTGTCACTAATTCTGTTTTCCCTGATTTAACTGTTGCAGGTCTGAAATTTGGTGTGTATCATGCTCATCTGCTAAAATTATGTTAGAATCGAATTTGCTTCCCTGCAGTTAGGCATTGCATGCTTACATCTTAGTTTTTCCTAAATAGATGGAAAAAGGATGACTTCTGAGTGGTTGTGTGGTTCACGTAATGTTTGGATATGTTTGTTTTTATTACAACACTGTTAATGTTTCTGTTATTTTTATTCCTGAAGTGTTGTGTTACTCCTATGCTGCTATTTCCTATTTTGTCAGCTCTTTCATGGAGGAGGTTTCTCTGGAGTCTATTTATCTTTCAATTAGCAATGTTTTCCTTTCAGCCCTACTCATTAATTTATTTTGCCTAAGCATGAAACAAGTTGGATATGCAGCATGGCAAGTGTAGGAGTAAAACAGCAAAGACTTCAGAATATTTTTTGAGCTTTTTTATCTCAAATACTTTCCTGGATTCTTCTATAAAGCCTTTTGTTAAGTGCTCCCAAGGTCAGGATACTGGTTTTGTAAATTTGTGGATCTTGCACCTCATAATACAGAGTGCAGTGGTACCTCCTGTGAGAGAGCTGTGCAGGACCACTGCAATTTCATCAGTATTCGTTCCTGTACCATTTCAGTAATAAGGATATTAATTACAGTGTGGCAATGGTTCAGTTTTTAAAACACATTTTGATATCTGGATGTATGGATATGAAAACTCTGCAATCTCCTACACATCTCATGCAGATGGGGTCATGGTATGCAGGTGCTTTTGAGAGGTTCAGGGAGTGCACAGCCCAATCTTTAGCTATCAGCACCTTGTTTTCCATGCTCAGCCACAGGCAGTGGGCAGCAAGGTTTCTGCACAGCTGCACACAGGAGCTCATTTGCTTTGACACTGCGTGCTTTGACTGCCTGGACCATATAACTGGCCTTCCATTTGTTGACCCAACCAAGCCCTTCGTCCAGGCCTGGTGCAAGGGACAGGTTTCAAGCCTTGCGAAGCTTCTCTGATTTGAGATATCTGTCATCTTAAAGAAACCAGTGTTTGCCCACTTTCATTGAAAAGACAGCTTTGAAAATGCTGACTCATTAATTAGGGGCAGCGGCCTGCATTGGTGGGACTTCTCAGCAACCCATTTTTCTTTAGGTTACCCTGACAGATAAAGTGTCCATGTATGGCCTTGGTTCCCACAGCCACTCTCTGTCTCCTTCTAGGTCTTGTCTGAGCCATGATTTCAATATCCTACCACTGAATAATAATAATTAAAAAAAAAAGTCATAAAGCTATTCCAAGGTCTGTGGATGCAAAGAAAATTCTGGCCTAAAAACTGCTTTTTGCAGGGACAGCTAAACAATCCCAGTTCCACCTGTCCACATGGTTCCAGTGTAACCACTAGCATTTGTCATCACCTGTATTTCCATCCAGATTTATTAAAAATAGCAGTGCTCTTTTCTAGAGCAATTCGTACTACTCCTCATCTCTGTTTCAAAGGCATTTTGAGTAAACAACCTTATTTTAACAAAGCAGATGGAAACCTTTTTATAGCTGTGAGGCACTGGCAGTATATGCACCCCTGAGCTAGCTCTGCTCTGCAGTACTGCTCTCTGCTGTACTAAGGAAATGTCCGAAGTCATTAAAGCGTTGGCTGTAACCCATCCCGCTTCAGATAAGGTGGATTTTCAAGGTTATAATATTGCTGAATTAGTTTTACAGCTACTCCAGAGGTACCACTGAGCAACTTGTATTGATTTCTCTGGCCTCTTGTTAGAAGCTGTTATCTGAAAGCTGGAAGTAAAGTAAAGCAATCAGACTTCCTTGAGAAAGGCACTGGAAAACACTGGGACTCAGGGATCATGTAGGTGTCTGCATTGTGATGGTGCATCTGTGCTGGCCTGCCCATTCCTTCTTCCCATCTGTGGGACAGTGCTCACCTCATGCTGGAGCCTCAGCAGTGGCAATTGGATAGTTGCTGCTTTTGAGGAATTATCCTCTTGCAGTGCAGGATGTTCGACACAGGTGCCACAGGAGGTGACAATGTCACTATTTTGCTGTTTCCACCATTCCCTCGGGCAGCTGCAGGTTTCTGACCTTCTCCTTCATTCTTGCAGAACCACGCCCTGGCCTTCATCAAAAGGAGTCTCTTATTGGGTGGCCACATTATTAAACATGTCTGAGTGGGTTATTTTGGTTAATCCCTGCCTCACTGCACAGGTCCTTCCTAGGTAGAAGGCATAATTTCCAGAAAAAAATAAAAGACCCAGAAGAGAATACTCCTCGTACCTCTATATTAATTCAAATATGATCATGGAGCTATCCCTCGAGCTCTGGTTCTGGAATTCTCCCTCTTCACCAGCCTGGTGCATCCCAGAAAATGCTTGGCTGCCATTCCGAAGTCATAGGAAGGGTTTGTAGCATTAGACATCGGCAGCTACTTAGTGGCTGTTTTGGCAGGTGCTTTGAAAAGCCAGGGATTTGTAGGGCATGGGCAGTACGGAAATGAGGGGCTGGGTTGAGAACAAGTCACCACAGCTACAGGGATCGGGCCTCTCTCAGTGCTGTTCTGGCCATGCTTGCTTCCTCCTGAGCATGTTAATTAGACAAACTGTTATTATGTGGTGTCTAATCAAACACTTCTTTTATCAAATTTATCAAATAATAAGATAAAACTGACAATCAGATTCCCTCTCATTGAGCTCTTTCAGTGATTTTTCTACTTCAAACCTTACAAGAGAACCGATGTGCATTTCTGAGATCTCTCAGTGCTGGGCTTAGTTGGAATGAAGACTCTTCTGTTTCTGAGGCCAGGCTTTTGAATGCAAGTTAATCATCTGGCCTGCACTTGTTTGAAGTGAAAAGACAAAGGAGAAGATGAATAAAATATTGTTATTTTGTCAAGTGAAGTGACTTGAGGCAATTTCAATGTTTGTTTTCTTGCCCATCACGGGAGCATTCATGAATGCCCAGCTTTGTCAGGAAAATATAAATTTTTTCTTTGCTGATTACCCTCCTGGTGTGAACTGCATAATTTCTTACTCAGAAGAAGATTATTGTAGCCATTTATTTTCTGGTTAAACTGGTGTAAATAAAACAATTACACTGAAATGATTGAATTTTCTCTTTGCCGCATGAAACACACATGCAGAATACAGAGTCCATTTAAAAAATGTTCTTACTTCCAATCAAAATTAAATGAGAAAATTATCAGCAAAAATATATGGCTTTTGCTCTCTGTTTGGGGAGAAAAGCAGAACAAGGCCATATGCTGAATATGCTTCCACAATTTCTGGAGAATTCATGCAAGCTAATGAGCTTCTGCTCTGTGCTAGGAGATGTGGGGTTCTCCCTTTATTCCCACCGAGGGGCTTTTAGTGTTCACACTAATTATTCCCACTGATAAGGAACCTCAAGGAAGTCAAGCCACAAATAGCAGTGTAGACACCGCAAGGGTTGTATTGCTTCTGTTTGGGGAGAAATAAGGAAATGAGAAGGGGGGTAGTTTGGAACTCCCCTGTGCTGGTCGCTCCGGGGCTGGGTACATGAGCAGATCTATCCACTGCACCATTGTGGTGAGTGAGCAGAAACCTAACTCACTCTGAGCACCCAATTACACGTCTGCTTTACTCCTTTGATGAAGGCTTATATGGCTTGGCTCTTCTTCTTTTGATGTCAAATTAATTCTCATTGGTCTTTTTTTGTAGCTCAGGGCAACAGATATCAGTTCCTTGCAGGATGATAAACAGCAAGCAGCCACAGTTGCCCCTGTGCAGAACTTAAATCAATGGCGGCTTTGTATTTGTGGTTAGCTAAAGATGTTGTCCTCTGGTTTCTTAACAAGTAGTTTTCCCATGGGGGACAGAAATACAGAGTCCCTTAATACATTTTTTGGACCCCTCTTCAGTAAATCAAGACATGAAACTGACTGTTCGTGACAGGTTTCTGGGTAGGTGAGAAGCTGGTGACATTTTCTCTGCCTGTTAATTATGTGAAATGTCTTCTTAAGTTTTGCCGAAGTGTTTATAGGTCTCTGGAGATTGCAACTTACGGTAAGCTTTCCAGAGAGCAGTGCTGATGACTCCCTGGTGTTGAAGGGTCATAAGCAATCAATTCACTCATGAATTATCTGCACTGCTTGTCATCTGGGGTTCATTAGCATGAAAGTATTTAAGCAATAAAGTAGAGACACAACACATCTCTTGCCTTTCCGCTTCAGAGGATATTTTGGGTTTTCCACCTGCTCAGTGGATGACATGGAAACAAACGGCCATTTACCCTTTGTCTTGCTCCAAGCATTCTCCCTCTCCCTGCTCTCCAGCAATAACGTAATTTGATGTCTTGCTTTGAGATCTAGAAAAGCCATTTCTAAGAGAAGGAAAGCATTCAGACAAGGTTTTGCCATTACCATGTGCACCATTATTTTGTGTTTTTCTAATAGCTGTAATCAGCTCTCATACTGCTCCAGAAGTTGTACACAAAATCTGTGAGATAATACATACTTAAGTACTGTCTTCTGTCAGGGCCTATTGACCTGCCTGTGCACTAAGAGACCAGCATTGAAAGGAAGTATTAGACTAAGGATCTTTCAATTACAATTGCTTATATAATTTTTCGGACACTTTCTCCAGCTGTATTGGAAAAGCTGGAGTGTCAAACTAGACCTTTACAGAGAAGTGTTCCTTACCATCAGATGCTGTATTAAGTGGAATTATTTTCATCAAATCTCATGAATGCCAATGCATTTCAATTTGCAAACATTGAAAACTCAGGAAAGGAACTGATGGCTGTCAGGGAATACACAGCTTCCTGCAGATACCTGGCTGACTCTGGGGCTGGTTGCAAGCACCTTGCTTCAGTTACAGCAGCAGCAAAAGCCTTTTCCTAAACTGCCCAAAGGGCTGCAGGAAAGGTTGTGCAGATGCAGTAAGAAGAAGAATAACTTACTGTTTGTCTTGGCCATTAAAGCTGGCTGTTATTTGGGCTCTGCTCCATCAGGCAAATAAATGATGGATTTAAGTATTTGATGCAAATGTTTACTTACAAAGAACATATGCATGGTTTGTTTTTTCTCAAATGAAGTAGGAATAGAGGCTGAAACAGAGGTCAGTTTTATTGCTCCTGCTCTCAGGTCCTACTCCTGCCCCAAACAGATCTTCATCCTAAAGATGCTTTACTTTGTTTTCTGTCTGAGATATGTTTCCCAGTCTTCTCCTTCACTTGCCTGACCCCCTGATGCTGCTCTCTGATTGCAAAAATCCTGCCTTTATCTAAGATATTTCTCACCTGCTTGTGTGTGATCTGTGTTTTGAAGGCAGTTCCTTGGTTTGGGTTTTTGGATCCTACAAGGCAATTTTGACTGCATCTTTCATTCAGCTGGGATGAGGCCTTGCTCTCATGCAAAAAGGTCTCAGCTACAATGGACCTGCAAGCACAGGTCCTGTTAGAAGTCATGTTTACCCAAAATCAGCAAGGATTGCTCATTTGCATAGGAGGTGAATTTGAACTACTCAGCCTTCCTACACTGGCAAAAATTTAATTTTCAGGCATTTTGTCCCTTTCTTTCTTATCCCATCTTTTCCCCCTTTCACTTAACACATTTGCCATCATCCTTCCTTACGTCCTTTCTCCAAAGACAGCCTCTCTCTGCACACCTTACTCCCTGTGAACAACCAGGGGCTCTGGAAGGGGCTCTGGAAGCACTGGCCCAACCTGTGCATCTTCGTCCTGGACACCCACAGTCTAAACATCCTCCTCACTTGCTGCCCCTCACTCCACTCCTCCCACCCTTCACACATTCTCCTTCACCCCGTCTCTGCCAGGAGGTTTATTTACTTTACATCTTGCTCATTTTTGTTTCAAATCCCTCTGTAAACAGACTTCCCATTGCAGGGTGTGGTGTTGCAGGCTGAATACATTTTCACCTCCCATGAAACCATACTGAAAGCTCTACCCCTTTTCTCTCCAAATCACTCACCAACCAAGTCCCAGCTGTATATCCTCCACAAACACACCACCAGCACTCCTCCTCCGCTCCCAGGGAGGCAGGCTGCTGAAATCAGGAATAATAATACAAGAAAAGTAGGTCATCTGCTCTCTGAGAACATAGAATACAAAACTCAGCCACCGAGTGCCGGGTGAGCACAAAGAAATTATATCAACTATCAAATCAAACTGATACAGAGCAGGAGTTTTCCTGAATTTTAGTACAGAGCTTTTCTCCTCAGTTTGCTGGCAGTGCTGGTGCTGGCAGGGCTGAACTGCCCGTGGCTGTGCCTGCTGCTGCCACCAGCTCCAGCGGCTCCTTCTGTGCTCTGCTGACTGGACACAGCAACAAGCTCTGCATCATGGATATGGAGTTGAAGGCACATAATTATACTGCATGTAACTACTTTTCAGCATTGCCAAGTGGTTTGTTTTTTTTTAAAGTATCATTTGCTGCTCTTTATGTCTTAATTTTGCTGGGGAGCATTCTGAAATATAACATTTTAAACGTGGCCAGAACCACTGAATTTTCCTATGTAGAAACGATAGAAAAGGGAAGGGAACATGCTGTACACACAAATTGCAGTCTTTCTATTCCAGCACCATCTCTCCTGGGCTGATACACTTCTGAGAAATTAGAAAAACCGTGAAATAGTGAGAAATTGAATAATCTGTTCACCAAGGAGTCTTTCTAGCTTTCATTACTTGGCAGGGATTTATGCCCTAAAGCTTGGAGCTTTATTGAGGTGCATGCGCAAGGAGCTGGAGAAAACTGTGCTGCCTTTAACAAGGCTACAACTTTACAACCAGGCAAAGTGAGTACAATGCCATCATGTCTGGCCAAAGAGTCCCAATATTGTTGAAAGACATTATTATAAGTGAATCAGTGAGCACCTCTCCACTGTAAGCCTGCCGTGAACCTCCTGAAAAGCATTTAAAGGATTTTGGAGATGGATTTCCACTGCTGTGTTATCGGTGTCTGCCTTTCCCAGTGTGTTTCTCTCTGCCTGCTCTTCTTTCTGCATGTTGCCCTTCTCCAGCAGAGCAGTCACATTTCCCCACAACTCGTCTTTGTGCCCCACTCATGCTCTGCAACCTTTTCCCTTCACAGTGTTCTCTGCATTTTTTGCTAGTTAGTACCAGAGCCATCTCATTTTTTGAAATGCATACTTTCTCCCTTTAATTGAGCTAAGCTCTGAGGAATAAAGGAACATGTGATGTGATGGTGCAGTGTTGTAACAGCTGAGGAGACGTGAACAGTGTAAATGATCAGACATGAAAGGGGCAGAGAAGTAGTTGGCCTTATTTTCATGCTTTCATCAAGATTACACAGAGTATCATTGACTTTGTATTTTCCTAGGGAATTGTGTAGAGAAATGTTGGCAGCATGAATGAGGTTACACTTCTGTGTAAAGCAGGAGCTACAGGAAGGAAAATTAATGTTTATTGCATCAAACATTTTGCTGGAAGCTTGATGATTCACAATTCTTAGTTTTGGTTGGTTTTTTTTAATCCTAAAGATGTATAAGCACAAGGCATGCTCTAAGTAGAAGCCATTATGATACAGGAATAATGCAATTCCCTGTGTCTTTGGAGATGGTCAATATGTTGCTCATTGCAGGTTGCCATAGAGATGCAATATTATTTTCTTAGCTGAGTGATGTACACTGAATTATAATGATTTTATAGGAATGGCACAAGTTAATAAAATTCTTTATGGTTCAAAAATTCATCCTTCAAACAACATTTGAAATCAAGGGGTTTGTCTAATGCCCAGTTCTCCTCAGTTTGACTGAAGTGTGGTGACAGAATAACATAATTAAACCCATGCAGCTGTGTTCTGCCCCACGTTTTGACTTCTCTTACGAAGGATGATATTGCAAAAAGATCAGCTGGGAGTTATGATTCTCACAGTGATGATCCCCCAGCTCAGGTTGCCCCTTGGCCCACCATCCACGTTGAAGACAGAGGCAAAGAATGCATTAAACACCTCTGCCTTGTCTCTGTCCCTGTTTGTGAGGTGACCATCCTCATCCTGTAATGGGCTGATGTAGCCCAGGATACAATAGGCTTTCTCTCCTACAGGCACACATTGCTAGCTCATGCCCAGCTTTTCATTCACAACAACCCTCAAGTCTTTCTCCACAGAGCTGCTCTCAATTACTTCTTCTCCCAATCTGCACTTGCTGATGAAGATATTGAAGAGCACTGGTCCCAAGACAAGCCCTGAGGGACACCACTTGTCACTGGCCTTCACCTAGACATAGAGTCATTGACCAAAACACTCTGGATGCATCCATCCATCCATCTATCCATCCATCCATCCATCCATCCATCCATCCATCCCTCCAATTCCTTATCCACTGAATAGTCTTTCAATTAAATTCATATCTACTCAACTTGAAAATAAAGATGCCACATGGGACCATATCAAAGGCCTTACAGAGTGTAGGTAGATGACATATATCATCTTCCCTTGTTGACTGTTGCCATTGCTCCATCATCGAAGGCCACCAGATTGGTCATGCACGATTTGACCTTAGTAAAGCTGTGCTGGCTGCCTCATTTCACCTAATCCTAACCCTTGTCTTTTATATACCTCAGCATATCTTCTAGGAGGATCTGCTCCATGATCTTGCCAGGCACAGAGGTGAGACTAATTGGTCTGCAGTTCCCCATATATTCCTTTCTCCCTTTTTAAAAACTGGGAGCAATGTTTCCCTTTTTTTCTAGTCACCAGTGACTTCGTCTAATCCCCATGACTTTTCAAAGGTGGTGGAGAGAGGCTTGGCAACAATATCAGCCCATTCCCTCAGGATCCTGGGATGCATGCCATCATATCCCATAGACTTGGGGCTATTCAACTTCATCAAGCCTGCTCTTCACTTACAGTGGGAGGGTTTATGAGATGTCTTGGGTGCCAGCTTTGAAACTGCTTCTTGAAGTTATGAGTGAGTGTAAATAAAGTCTGCTGCTGCTGGAGTGGAGGGTCCAGGGGCAGGCACAGTGTGTGGGTGGGACCCCGTGGTGGCACATGCACCTTGCAGGAACGAGGCCAAGGTACAAAACTCCAGCATGGCTGCAGACATCAAGCCCTGTACCCTCACCTCAGCAAATAAGGAATGAAGGAAAGGCTTTGGCCTTGTCAGAGCCAAAGCTGTGGTTTAGATGCCTTTCCAGTGACAGATCTCAGTGACAGGAAGGTGCAGAAAGCTCAGGCTGCAGAAGGTACATCTCTGTGGACTGGATTTTTTTGTTGTGTGGGGAAGATGTTTTGTTTGTTGAAATTAAGCACATTGGCTGAACATTAAGAGGGTACAGATAGCCACTGTTGAACTTATGACTTCCACATCCACTCATCCCTCATGGAAATGTTGCTCACAGAAGTTCTCTAGATTTCTTTGCACCACAGCCACCATGGTTACCTGTGTCTGCAGCTGCCTGGGGCAGCAGGCCTTGAGCTAAACAGTATTAAATACTGACTTTTAATTTGCCAAGAGTAATTAGAAGAGATATGAAATTAATTTTTAGATAACATTCAAGTCACTGCCAGAGCCGGAAATACCAAAACATTTCTTGGCAAGAAAAATCCGTACATCACCAAGCAAATCTTTGCCCAGAAAACCATCAGTTTGAGGTTGTTGGCCATTTCCTGTGTTCTACAGGGGTGGGGGATGCTGCAGGGAAGGGCATACTGGGGTTTTCTGTTGGGTGAATGGCTGGTGGGACCCCCCTATTCTAGCCCACTATGTTGCCACTCAAGCACCTGTGTGTACGATAGGCAAGTTAGATACAACCCAGTCAACCCAGCAGGCAGATCTGAGATTTCCTACATGTGGATGAATGCCTCTGCCACGGAGCACAGTGCTCTGCATGCTTTGGGAAGGCTGGGAGTGTCCCACATCAGACTGTGCCACAACCAACTATTGCTACAGCCTGGCCACAGGCTTTAGGGGCTTTGTCTTGTTCTTACATATTTCTGCAAAGCCACCTCTGTTGTGTGCCAGATGGCAAGCAGAGGTGAGAATCACAGCTGAGAATCACAGTGTTTGGTGGCATTTGTGTGAGACCAGATGTTATCCATGAGAGGGTTCCTCCTCCTTTCCTCCTTCAAAGAGGCAACAGTGCAGGGTGCTGAGCTCTCACTTCCTCTGAAACTGAGGTGAAGATGCTCACAATATTTCAGGATTGTTTTTTGATCTGAATAAATGGCTTAATAATTATTTTGCAACTATTTGATTGAATATTGAATCACTGTTTGCATCAGAACTGGACCATGCTGGCTGCTGTACAATGGCCAGGCCATTCCCTGCAGGTTAAAGACAGCCTGGCCAAAAGGAAGAGAAAGTAAATGTATCTTATTCAAGGTCACACAAATGTTTTGGGAAACCTATCTCCCTCTCCTGTGTGCCAACCTAGTGCTCTCTTATCCAAATCAAAATTTCTTTTAACAGGTGACCAGGCACAGTCTGTGACCTTACCTGGGGTTCAGAATATACATATGATGTAAAGAAATTCTCTAGTCCTATCTACAATGAGAAGTCAGTGGAGAAGTTGGAGTTGGTTTTAATAACTGTGTGTTCTTGGTCGTGAGAGCATTATTTCATTGTTGAAATAATTTCATTGTTAGAACGGCTGACATTTAAGTGTTTACATACCAACTTAAAAGTCTTCTGGTAGCTATTGCCAGAGTCCTAAATGGTTAAAAGATGGAGCTTAGTCTAGAGCCTAGACTATAAGTGTAGATATGATGGTAGGCTTCCTGTTTCTTTGAAAAGCCTTAATTTGTATCAGCTCATTTGACTTCCTTTACAAATAATACCAGCCCACTACTTTTTACATAGGGGATGAAATATTGACAGTGTCTGGACACCAGTGTTACTTCATATTGCATTGCAGAGTTTGTTTACATTTTCTCTTGTGAAACCATCTGCTAGGAGGATGCTTGACCTTTTTTTTTGGTAGTAACCTAACTCAAAAGCATGGGGCTTCACAAATATGAAACCCCCAGGTGATAGTTGGTGTGTCTTTGCTACAGGGAGTTAAATTCAATTGTTCTCCAAAGGGTTACTAAAACGGAAGTATTTTAGGAATGCAAACTCAGGCTTATAAGCTCCACATGATCCAGCAACGTGTTTTTCTGCTTTGCACAAGTCAGAGCTGTACTTTCCCTCCCTGGAGCCTGTGAAATATCCAGTACCACATGAGCAGGCAAAAGGCATGCTGTTTCTGACTAGCTTTACTACAGAAAGAAGTCCCTGGTGAAGGACACCCCACGGGCATCCATTCTTGGGTGCATCATCCCCACGGACCAATTTGATTTTGTTTCTCAAATAAGTTTTGGGATTCTTCTTTCACCATTTTGAGTGCCCTCACCACCTCTGTGGGCTTGGGAAGAGCTCAGTACCCCAGAGTGAGTTCTAAAAGTCCAGAGCAGGTTTCCTCACTGGGCTGTTTCATGAAGGATGGGTGTTGCAAAGTGCATGCTACAGCCTGGGGTCTGTGCCAGGCACTGGAGCCCATGGCTTGCCCCTGCCTGCTGTGCAGTGGGGCTAAGGGAGCCCAGCAAGGTCTGTGCTGCTGGGAACTTGCTGCAGGCTGCAGGGATCACTGACAGAAGCTTAGCTCTAACTTTTTTAAGCTGACTTAGCAGCAACTGCTTCACTCTCCAGTGTACGTCAATAAAATCAGTCAAGGCTTGTATCTGACCTAAATCTATGTGACTGCTGCAGAGCTGGTACCCGCTTGCATCACACAAGGGCTTGCACTGCTTGATCCAGCAGAGGTCCCAGATCAGCTGAGAAGCCCAAGCACTTGGCATTTCAGCTGCTTGTGGATAGGATACAGGAGGCTTAAATCCTGGCATGGCTGAGACTTGGCACATCAGCTGCAGAGAGAGACCTGACCTCCTGCTCTCCCAGTCTGTGTCCCCCTCCACAAACCCTTCCTTGAGACACCCTCAAGTTGCACACCTGAAGATGTCCATGATGGCCCATGAGTGCCCATGCTGGGGAGGTGGGCAGCTCTCCCACCTCAGGATTCATTGCTGCTGGGTAGGAGCCAGCTGAGCTGTGTTTAAGCCTGCTGGGAAAATACAGATGAAGTAAAACACATCTGTCTTTTGCCAATGAGTTCAATGGGTAAAACATTGACACAGGGAACAGAAAGCCTGGAGTTTACATTCAGAATCTTAATGAGACAAAAAACATTGCCGGTAGGTAAGCAGGATAAGATCTCTGTAATTACATATCTCCTCGTAGATCCAGTCCTAGGGCAAAACTGACAACTTCATATCTCTGTGGCTGTTTAGAAACACAACTAAACACTGGGTTGACCTGTGGGTTTGCATACCAAACCAGAGAGTGACACAGCTGGAACTATGGTGGAGTGTTAACATTGCCTAACACTTTCCACTACAGCATCACAGTTTCTCTGTCTTTTGACTTTGCCCATTTTCAGCTGTTGGGGCCAAAATTCTGCATACCAGGTGTTTGCCTCAGGCTGAGAAAATCTGAAAAAATTCAGCCAAAAAATGTGTTCCTTTTGTGAAGGGATGAGGTAATGGGAGCACTCAGGTGAGCTGCCCATCCAAGAAACTCTGGAAGGGTTTCCTCTGTGTGGCTCCCAGAACCTGACTCTGGGAGCTGGGTCTCCATCTCTGCCATTCCACCATGTGTCAGGGGCCAGTTTTCTGTCTGCCTCAATACAAGGACTCAAATAAGACCAAGTCTGTGCATACACTCCCTTTCCAGCAGCTGAAGCAGCTGAGATCTCCCAATTGTGATGGACACCTGCCTAATTTTGGGACTGGACGGTGCTTGAGTATGTGCTACCCTGGGCACCCTCAATGCCCTGAAACAAAGGAGGAGAAGCTGTTTTACTCTTCCCAGACATGAGGCAGTGCCAGAAGAAAGGCAGCGATCTTGGAGGAGGTGCAGGAGATAGTAAGCATTGGGTCAGACCAGTGTATCATTTTTTTTCCAGGACTGCCAGAAAAAGCACTCCTGCTCCTCATCCCGTCCTTCCCACCTGGGGCAGCATGGGCTGTGCTCTTCAAAGGAGAAAACAGAAAGTACAGACAGTGCAACCCATGTTGCTGCTCATAGGTTCTGCCCCACCAGCAGCACCCAGCCCGTGTCCTGCTTAACTTTTCAATTTAATCCCTGCCTTCTCACTTCCCTGTAGGCTGTGTGAGGTGGATAACTGCTTTCAGCTGGCAGAAAGGTGGCAGCTTTGAGCCTTCTGATGCCAGAGTAGCATCCAGCCTCCTTTGCTCCTTCTTCTGTGCATCCATGTTTTGAACAGGTGACCTGCCCCTTGCCTGTGCATCCCATCTGCAGTAATCCTGCTTAGTGTGGCCAATTACCCAGAGCAGTGTTGGGAATATGGGAGAGAACTATTTCCTAACATAGATTAAAAATACAATTATCAAGTCAAATGGACAGTCTGCCAGCATGGATAAGTTTGGCAATAAGCTTTTTCTTGTTCTTTCTATTTTTCTTTCCTGTTTCCCCATGACTATACCTTGGCTGAAATCCTTAATGGTGGGTTTTGGAAAACTTCAGTACTGCACCCAGCCAGAAACAGATGCAGATATGACCGTGGCAGTTATGGGTTGTCATCAAGGGGTCAACTCAAATGCCCACCACCAGAAGGTGGCAATGATGCAGATTGTTTCAGAGAATACTGAAAAGATGCAGCACCAATGGAAAACCTATGTCCTATTTCTCTGTGTGGACACATGCACCCCTGAATGTGCTACTGAGTCCTTCTACTGCATGTAAGGGTGCTGAATGCTGCATCAAATCCAGCTGGGGAAAAACAGACAGAGGGATCATTAGAGTGCCCAAGGGCTTGTTCTCAAGGCTGTATGTGTTTTTGCCTTCCTCTGCTTCTTTTTGATCGCTTGTCAGCTTCTCAGGCTGTGCTGTCAGTCCAGCCTGGCTCATTCATGCATTCATAGTTTATCCAATTATTGCATTACCAGCAGTGAGGAAGTGCAGTAGACTCTTTCCTACCCACTGCTAAGAGCAAATGGCAGGGAAAAGTGTGTGTGTGTGTTTCACATGTGTGTGTGAATGGAGATTGCTTGGAACATTCTCTAAAGCTGCATGGTAAATTACAGAATATGCTAGCTAGGTAAGCGTGGGTAGGAAGAAATCTCAGAGCTGAGGCATCACCCCTCAAGTCCCACTCTAACACTCACCTGCCTCAGCGCTCCATCCCACTTGCTCTTTACATCATTGTGATCCCCAATGTTGGGTCAAAAACCTGCTGTGAGATGGTAAAAAATAAAGAAGTTCTTAGATTGCTTGACTGTGCTTTGATAGAGGTGCTGAAATAACTTTCCAAACACAATTTTTTGATATGTTTTGGCCGTTGCTGCTGGTGGGCTGGTGGAGTGTCATGCATCACTGACTCTGGAATCTGAGTAGCAACCTTTGCTTTGAATCAATTTCAAAATTGTTTCACTTTTGGTCCTCAGGGACCCGTTCTCAGCCAGGCTGTGCTACTAACAGTGCCTGCTGTGGCTGGAGGAGGAATCAATTCCCATCACGTTCACATAATGACAGTGAGAGCTGAGGAGACGCAAAATAACCAACCCAGGGGCTGCAGCTCCTTCCCTGGGGTTCTCTCCTGTCCTGCCTCTGGTGGCAAATCCTGCAGCTGAGGTGCCTTTGTGCTTCCGCAGTGCCCTCTCCGGAGGTAAACCTGCCTGCCCTCTGTGCTCTGCCACTGCAGAAACTACAGCTTCTTTGAAACAGTCCACAGAGATCTGTTCCCTCTGTGCCCACCACAGCACTGCCTTACTGAGATTAATGAAATCTAGCTCTTCTAGTGCATTTTCCTCAGAGTTGGGACCTTTTCTGTTAGCAGCTGATGGCTAGAAGAGCTAACCCTGGGGCTCTGCTGCCTTCCCAAATCAGATCACAGGCTCTTTACACTGCTTTCTTTTGATCTCAGAGACATTTTACCAGTCTCACAGCTTGGGAAGTTTGGCACTGAGCTGGCCAAAGTTGTATGGCCAGGGACCTGGGATAGGTACTCAGTGGTTTCTGCCACCAGGAGGATTGTAAGTGTTCCTGGAAACACGTTAAAGACAAATGTTGGCTAGGTGAGATCTTCAGATCCTTAATATGTGTAAGAGACAAATCCTGGCAGGATTTTCCAGAGATCCTTTGTAAGATCTCTTACTGAGCACACCTCTGCCTTTGTGTTTGTGGAGGAAACACCTGTGGGGGACTGAGGGACAAAGTGGGGAGATGGAGTATTTTCTTGTTTGCAGTATAGGGTCACACCTGTGGTGTGAGGTGTGCAGGCAAAGGGGAAGATAACCTTTTGGTTTTGTTTTTCTTCCAGCTGCCTGCAGTATTTTTCATTTCCATCTTACAGTGTTCTCACTTCTATCTTATGATCTGCTCACTTCTATCTGAAAAGAAATTGAAAGCGTGTAATTAAGGAGCTGGTTGCCAGCAAGGTGAAGTCTTCATGCCCGTCACCTAAGAAGAAAAAAAATCATCTTAAAAAACTAAACCTGAAATGCTCTGGGACAAATTATATTCTAAAAAACCTCCATATATTTCACAGGATCCATTTATTTTATGACACAGAGTTAAAAATAATTTAGATGCTGGTCTGATTTGTGGGTGACAGTGAGAATTTGCAGCTGTGGGAATTAAATTCCAGAGGCCAAAAATGATACTTGCAAAAAACCTAATCTGAAGCAAGAATGTATATAAGGAGGCCAGAATAAGGCTGAGATGAAAACCAGATTTCATGTCTGATGACATCTTTAGGCTTCCGTCTTTTCCAGAAAAGCAAAGACCAATGAGTGCAATAGCAACTGGAAGCTCTCTCCTGGCCTTTTTAAAGTATTGCTGAGCTCTGAACCTCTTAAATGAGATTTATTATGTCTACCAGAGTAACGTGAAGTGGATCCTCTGCTGAAGCTTTACATGCTTGTGGTCTTCAGTGGACCATTTCTTCAGTTACACAGTTATCAAATTGTTAATAGAGAAAAAAATGCTATCCAGTCAAAAGCAAACACAAACTAGCTTAGCTGTTGTTGAGAGAATTATTTGAAAACATATAATTTATCTGTTAGGGACTATTTTGTTTTGGGTGATTTAGCATGCACAGCATGGTTCCTGATTCAGCAGGAAGATCAGTATCGAGACCTCATTTGGGAAAACAGATCAGGTGAAAGCAGTGGTCTTAATTTTTAAGCAGAAATTGCAAATATGGTACAGGTTAATATAACCAGGTACTGGACACTGCTCTAAAAATAAGGAATTTTGTTAGGTTTTATCTTGTCAGAGCTTTAGGATACATTGAGACAATAATGTTGTTGTTTCAGAACTTGCCAAATAATTTTCAGACAAATGTTGAAATCCTCAAGGGCTCTGTTAAACTCTCATAATTTCCAGCAATGAAATTGCATGTTGCAGAGGTGAAATTGCCTTCAATCTGATGAGCATCTGGCTCCCTTTGATCTAAAAATAGTCTGTCTGGAGCCCCAGGCACCCATCACCATGCTGCTTCATCTCCTGGGGTAGATGGATGCTGGAAGGGAAAGACACACGTCACTGCTGGGGCAGAGGGGACCCCCCCCATCCCACCCAGCAAGCAGACACCACCAGCCTGCAGCCCAGCCCTCCTGCCCTCCATGGGGAAACCCAGCATCAGCTTTAGGTCACATCAGGAGCTGGTGTCAGAAGGTGTTTTTTGTGGTATTGCAGGATGCCAGCTGTGTGTCGTGAACAGTCACTTACTAAAAGAGTCCTAGGGTCAGAACAGAAATATAGAGTCTGCTGAAATGCTTTTCTGATGTGAACAGACAGGGCTGAGGGTGAGCCTTCTCACTGCAAGGGTCCCTGAGCATCCCCTCTGGGAATGTCTGTGTCCCAGTCAGGCTCTGCACCCACCAGCACCAGGTCCCACAGACATGACTGTACTCTTCTGGGCCATGGGGAATAGGAACAAGCAGAAGGTATGACAGGACATGAGAAATACTTCTCATGGATGCCTAGAGCCAGAGCAAGGTCTCCTACTGCATCTCAGCTCTCTGCCATTAGGAACCCTGCACATTCCAAGTAATGTACACACTGATCTGTGAGTGAGACAGCTTCTGGGCAAGGCTGGATTTAACCTTGTGCTGAAACTTTGCTCCATTGGCGATTCTCTGCCAGATACAAAATACCAGAGAACTTCCTTAGTGATTTCTTTGGTTATTCTACATGTTGTGACAGACCAGTTTCAAACCAGGTCACAAATCTGTGACCTCACAGCAGCGGGACCACAAGTCCTGTGTTTTTTTCCTGTAGGTAAAATACCTGTATTGATTTCCAGTATATGCCTTGTTCTGAAAAGGAGATTTCCATGGCCATTGTTGTCCAATGAATGGTGCTTTTTTAAACACATCTGATTTTGTTCTCATATCCCAATTAAAATTGTTGATGAAGATAGAATTTGCATTAAAGCAATTTTCAGAGAACACCAGCCTGGCCATGAGTCAGCATGTGGGTGCCAGGGCATTTATTTCTGATACTGTCCTGCTGTGTGAGATTGGTGCTTGGGACTGTATTTTTTAACATCTGTGAATGTTGTTTTCCTTGACATGTTCAGTAAATGGACCAGAACACTGCTTAGACTTAGGGAGAGGAAATCTGTACAAAGTAATTTTCCTCCAGCACTTCTGCAAAAGGAAGTGTCAGCTTTATCCAAAGCTCTGGTAAGACAGAACTTCACTATTGTTTCTTAGATGGCAGCTGCTAATGTCAAAACAAAATAATTTAAATATATATATATAATTATATGCTGTATTTGCTAATTTGGTTCATGGGAGTTATGGCAGTATCCCATTTTTGGGTATCTGCCCTTAACCGGATGGCACAGTACAGCACCAGTGCTCTTTCCTCTATTTCATCCCTGTGAAGCCCTCAAAGCTGTTTTCTTCAACCTTTTGGTAAATTAAGATGCCATTAATGTTTTGTTTCTCTAGTCAACTGGGTCCTTTTTACTTCTGTCAGTAATTCTGACAAGGCACACTTACAAGCAGGTAAATTTGCTTCATGTATTTCTGCTCTGCATTTCTTTCCAGATAGATGCTTGACAGTTGCCTGTGCATGGATTTCGGTCTCCTGTGTGCGCTTAATAAATATGATTCATAAATATGAGACTTGTACCTTGTCTCAGGTACATCTAATCATCCTACTTTTAGAACCAGGATATTTACTTGTTGAGAGGTTCAGATCAGTGCTCATAATTATGCTGTGCTAAGTGCTCATTTTCAATTTTTTTTCAATATCAACAATTGATTGGTTAAGATAAAACAAGATGCTCTTTTTCCAAGATGCTTGAAACAGATAAGCAGATTATACATATATATGAGGCCTCCACATTTATTAAACACATTAATTGTGTCAACATTATTGAATCACCTTTGCTCTTAAGCTTTGTGTTTTAAAAAGAGCAATCACATCTTCAAGCATTAACTAAACATGAAGTATTTTGTCCCAAATAGTGATCATCACAAATTAAATAGAACCAGTACTCTACAGCAGAAAATGTTCCATACCATCATTATATAATGGCATATACTCCCTGCTTTTGGTTTTGGACTCTAATAGTGCAGAAAAGGCTGGGACCAGTGGCATTCCTGTGCCTGACTGTCCTGGCAGAGACAAATTGGTGTCTTGCAACTGAGTCACCTGCTCTGCAGCAGCTGTGAGGCAGTAGGTTTACAGGATCTATTTGCACTTTGACTTAAAAAGCCACAACCTGCTCTACCATGTGTAAACACCCACAGCAAGAGAAGGATCCTGCGTTATCTACCAGCATGCAGATCCTACTGAGCACTGAGTCTGTGGACTGGCTTCTCATGAATATTATTTAACCAATTTATTGTGTTTGCATGGATATATAAGTCTTGACAGGAGAGATGTGAGACCCCTCATCACTTCTGTTTGACTTGTTGCAGTAGCAAAGGGCTGAAGCAGTTATCTTCAGGCTGAGATGATTGACTGGAAGTGATTTTTCACCAGGTGACGTTTGCAATAATTACATGGTGCTTTGCTTGCTTGGGAAGAAATAATCAGCACGACCTTCAAAAGGCTCGACGGAAAGTAACTCTTGCGAAAACAATTATTTGAGCCTCCTACTATGACGTCTCCTGGTACAGCTAGGAAATGAGGGGAGTGTCCTGCCTGTATGGGAGCTGCTGATGGCTGCCAAAAAGACAAGCAAAGCTAGGAGGGAGAAGCGGCAAACTCGAGGGAAATCAGATTTCGTTCTGAAATCATGTGTCTTCTCAACATCTGCTCTCCCTGCCAGGCTGCAGGTGGTGGAAAAATCAAAGCGAGTGGCTGGGGGATCAGGTTTATTGCACAGGCCAGAGTAAGGCTGTGGATCTGACCCCCTGCTCCATGTTATGGAAGAAAGTTTTTTTGGTACCCACTTATTCCAGATTTTACAGCATCATGTGAGACAAATAAATACCTCACACGTTTTCTGCCCTGAGGACAGGACTTTCTCCATGCTCCCTCATGCTGTGGCCATGACAAACAACCCATTTGTACCATGGTGAAACTGGGCAGCTTTCTGGGGAGCTAGGGGTGCATGATCCTGTGGGGTCAGCAGCCCCTATCGTGTCCTGGGACACAGCCTGGTCACTTGGGTGCACCATCTCTGCTCCAGTCTGCAGTAAATGTTGGACCCAGTGTGTGTTTCCACTCTTCTTCCATGCCAGTGGCTCTGAGGGGTGTTTTATCCCCTGTACACCATGGGCCAGCCAAGATTTCCAGCAGGTGAAGGGATCGAGGTGGGAGGAGGACACCCGGGAGGTCGCCTGCAGCCTCATGGTGCAGAACGGGACCCTCCTGCCAGGCCTAGGGGTGCCTGCTGTGCAGGGCATGGGGTGAGCTGCTGTGGTGCCCAAGTGCAGTGTGTGACAGGCATCCCACTGCCACCGTGCGCTCCCAGCGCTGGCCCAGCAGGGCCATCGCCACGGCTTGAACAGGCCCACCATTGGTTTCCGTAGCAGAGTTACTTCAGTGCAGCACCAAAACCTTTGCCTTGCCAGGCGACTGCTATGCCACTGCTTTCCTACACCCTAGTGGCTTTTTCAACCCTGGCCATGAAGCTTTGCTCCAGCAGAGATGCAGAGCCTGGGTGAAGCCCCAGGTACATCTCCTCTCCCCTGGCTTGTGATGATGGTCCCGGCTGAAAACTGAGCCTGGTTGTCTGTTCGGGTGCCATCCTTCTAGGTCACTTGGCCAGGTCTTCAACAGGTGTTGGCTGCCTAAACACCCTGTAAAGAAAGAAAGAAAGGGTCCTAGGTGGCTTTTAACCCTCTCTGTTTATCCTGACCACTGTCCTTATGCCTGCTGTGAAAAGCATCCCCACACTGCATGCCTCTCTGCTGTAACTCCTGCCTATGGACAGAGATGTTGATTGACAAGTGCTGAGTCCAAAGAAACCTCACTCAAACCCAGCAAAACTTCAGCCCAGGTCTCACTTTTCTGAACTCATCCCTCTCTTAAACAGGGTAATGCCATATAAAAATAGCAACCTATGGCTAACTGGTTTATTGAACCTCCCAGAAGAAACAGCTAGCACCAAAGTTACCCAATATAAATAACTTTTCTGACATCCCCACACCCACCTTCTTGCTGTCAAACTGAGACCAGCCTGGAACATTTAAAATGGGATTTTTTTTTTAAAATGAAAGTATACTAAATTACTTGTAATTAAAAAAAAAAAAAAAGCAAGACAGAAAGTCCAAACAAAAATAAAAATCTGAAGAGACTTTAAATAAACAAATATATAAATAATTATTCTCAAGCCAAGAGCAAGTTGGGAAATTTACTCATTTTGGGTAATCCTGAAAAGGAAGCCAGAAATCCTGTCTCCTGTTCCTGTCAGTAAAACATGCTGTCTCACTAGAGAACTCTAATTAACTTTTTGTTTAAAAGGAGGTTGTTAGACATGTGTGTCTAATGTGTTAGGGATGTGTGCATGACACCAGGGCCTCACCACCTCCTCACTGCCCGGGAGCAGTCCCTACCTCAGTTTTCCAGAAGAGGTGCCAGTAATCAGCCTGTGGTGGTGCACTGGATGGACAAGGGACATTGTTTTGGCTTGTCAGCTGTTTGAAAGAGAGCAGAGTGCTGCCTTGGGCCTCCCCTGAGCTTTGCACATTCTGTGGAAATCCCTGGAGTTGGTGAAGGGCTGTGCAATGCACCAGGAGCTGCTGCAGGGTCACTGAGCCATGCCAGCACCTCATTTTGGCAAACCCAGCTGTACCACCAAGTCACCAAGGCTAAGGGCAGCTGAGGGGTGACAGGGTGGAGATTTGGATGAGGCACTATATGATTTCCACAGCGTCTATCCCTGCAGGCACCCTTCCCATTGCTAGGGCTGCTGGCTGTGGAGAGACAGTCACTTAGATGAGGGAGCTTAGCCACATTTCTGGCTTCTCACAGCACTGGTACAAAGTCTTGCACAGTGCTCTGTTTGCTCAGCTCTTTGGAGAGCACTGGCTGTGTTTACTTATAGCTGCCTTGTGCAAAAGCTGGCTGCATTCCAGTGGGAATCCTCGAGCTCAGCCCAGGATGTGCCCTCTCTGCTTCCCGGGAATTCCCCCTTTGCTTGGGACTGCAGACTTTCTCCCACCTTAGGCTCTGCTTCATTGCACAGATCATTGCACACTGAGGGCTAGATGAGTTGTTTTTACCTGCCCTGCAGGTAGTGCAGAGCCCATGCTGGTGTTCCCTGCTGTCTGAAGCATCTCTGTTAGTAAGAGTATTGCCTATTTCAAGGAGCACACCCTTGTAAGGCAATGGATGAGGTCCGTGAGCGTGCCCATGCTTGGAGTTAAACGCCCCGCACCTTCTGAACTGCAGCCCATCCATCTGCTGTACAACTGTGGATTGGTCAGAAAACTGCTGGTGACTCAGTAGAGGAAGCAGAGGCATGGGCGGTCTATTTTTAGCTGTCAGTAAATGTACTAAAGTGGCTTACTGCTGAGTTGAAGAAAGGACAGACAATCCCTGCTTGGCCTATTTAGGGAATAAATGTGAAATACTTGCATCCATCTCTAAAGTCTAAATTATAGGTACTGCTGGGGAGAGGTGTGCTGGGGAGGACAAATGTCTGGCCATCCCTCTGTGTGGGTCTGTGTGGCTTTGCTTCACAATGCAGCAGCGATATAAAAGGCAGTTTTGCAGAAAGAAAAGTGAAGGAGGAATGTGGGCACTCACCTGGAAGTGTGCTGCAGCTACCTGACAGTGCTCAAGTCTGCTCAGCCCTTCTAGAAAAGGATGTAAAAATTGATGGGTAGCAATGAGTCCAGGGGGACTGTTAAGCTTTTTTTTACAAAGGGGAGCAGTAAGAAAGAAAATTGCAATTTTATATATATATCTTGAATCAAAGATGAAAAACATATAGAAAGTAATCATAGAATCATAGAATACTGAGTTGGAAGAGTTCCATAAGGACCGTAAAAGTGCAACTCCTCACCCTGCACAGGACTCCTCCAGGAATCACACCATGTACATACATGCAAAAAAGCTTCTGTTCACTTTGTATCAGAATATGAGAAAATATTTGGGTAAATTAAGAGTTTGTAGGTTCACAGCTAACAAACATGTTTGGTTCATCCAGTGAAGAGTTGTCTGCAGATACAGCAAACATGAGGAGTACAGTAAGGTTGCAAGAAAGATGAGCTATTAGTGGATATAAAAGGACACATCAAGATGTTCATAAATTTTAACAAATACCATTTTTGCCCGAAATGTCTTCTGTTACCATAGACAGTAACTCTGACTTTGATTGAAGTGGAGAAGAAAGAAGTCACTTTTGTATGTGGCCTTGTCACAGTTCCTTCTCTGGTTTGTGTTTTCAAGGCTTCCACACATCATTTCAGATGGGGAAGAGTTGACATTTGAGGGACAGATGTCAGGGATAAATTTGCCTAGAAAAATAGGCTGTCCAGGCTGTCGCTGGGATAAGATGCCATTGAAGGAGTGACTGGACCTGTGTGGGAAATGAGCCAAATGCTAAGGAGGGCAGAAAATATGTCTCAGCAGGGCACCTGCATGTGGGTTTCTGGGGCTGTATCAGGATCTTCCTTCATCAGGGGTTTGCCTGATGGGAGATGAGACATAAACTGGGGGAGACACTTGCAATTTGGTCTGCAGATTGTTGTTGCCATCGCATCAGTTCTCTAAAAAGAGACTAAGAAACTAAGAGACTGAGACTATTCCATCTCCATCTGTCAGTGGCAGTGGGAAAGGCTGCTCTGCCACAGGCACTGCTGCTCTTTAAAAGCTTCCAAATGCTCCTCCGCTGAGATGTTGCCGAGGTTTATTTCCTTGTGGTGGCTGTGGTCACAGAGCGGCGTGATGGGCTCACAGTGGTTGGAGGCAAAGCATCTGTACTGAAACAACTTCAGCATGGTAAAATGACTCGATACATGGGAAAAAATAGCTGGGGGTGATAGATAGAAGAAATGACCCCTAAAAGGGAAAAGGAAAAGGATAAACAGCCTCTTGGGTTTTATTCATTATATTCTAAGCATTAGCAGTTACTAATGGAGGTCTAGGGGAATATATGCAGTGCAGATCAATATTCTAGGGGGAGAGTTAATTAAAAAGATGTGTTTTCTCTTTGGTGACATTATGTGCTAGAGCTGTAGGGATGGTCTGTTGGCTCTCCAAGACTATTCACACACAGTCACTTGCAAGTCTTGCAGAATTTGTAGTTTTTCTCAGCAGGTACCTGTGACCCACTCCTGACAGTATCCTCACAGGATTTGAAGTGGGTATGTAAAGATCTCTGCCTGTGCCTGAATCAGCCATGTCCAACCCCATGCAGTGCTCCTGGGACTTGCACTGATGATATTCGGCTTGGCATCTGCCTATTTTTCATCCTCACATGCCTTTCTCCCATCACCTCTGTGGCTGGAGGAACAGGGCTTGTTTGTCTGCTTTGGCAGAGGAAGGCACAGGAGCACTTTGAGTTTTCCACATTGTATTATTGGTGTAAATATTGGTGAGAAATCAAAGACTGAATGTTTAAAAGCATGGGAGGTATTACAGCCACATGAGTTGGTGGTTGAATCACCCAAAAATAATCTCTAACTTGCTGGGCCAGGATAAAAGTCACATCTCTAGGAATGCCACATAATAAAAAATCAATTTCAAAGTCAATATTCTTAAGCTTTCCCTGCAGAGAGCCTGTCTGGATTTGCATTTCCTCACAGTTGGTCTTTATGCACAAGATGTTCCTCATGCAGAGCTGCAGCTTCTACTCACTCTGGGCTCCCAAAGCTTCAGCACAAGGCTGGCGAGGCAAGGCACTGGTGCTAAGGAATCTTGTGCTGCTGTGAAACATGACGTTTATAACGCACCGGTTCCTGCTTTTCAAAATCAGCCTTTGCAATCCTTTTCTCTCTGTGTCTGTAGAGGACACCGTGCTGGATGTGAGCAGGTTCACTGTGGCTGTCCCTCAGACATCGCTCCCTTCCCTCCTCTGCATTCGGGCCTTTGGGTGTTAGAGTGTACAGGTTTGCTCTGCAGCACACTCCAATTGCTTTTTGTAGGTGGCTGCCCAAAACAGGAGCACTTGAATGTTTGCATTGTTTAAAGGATGATTTCAGTCCTCAGCTCTGACCACCTATACTCTTTATTCCTTGCTGGATCCTGAATTAGAAAGAATTTTCTTGTCATTTTGCTTTGGAAGAAATTGAGCATTGGTAAGAGCAGTGAGTCAGGTCAGTAGCAATGAGGGAAATGGTCTCTCTTCTGTTGCTGCAACTCTCCTGGCTTCCCTCCAGTTTCTATCTGTGCAAAAGCAGAGGGAGGACTGTGAAACACCCCAGCATACAGTGGTGAAAATGTCTTCCTCTCTGGGGTTTTGGCAATTTTGAATGGAAACCTTGGGTTATTCCAGTGCTGGACAGCTTTATCTCTGCTGATATTTCAGTTCCTTTCTTAGACCCAGCAAGATCATCAAACTTCACATTGCCCCTGGGATCTGTCCTTAGGAGTATTTTTGACTTTGAATCACTCAGTCTCATAACTTGGCTCTTTTCTTGCACTTGTCATGAAGTTGCATAATCTGGGGTCTCTTGCACCGGGACCTTTTCATTGATGTTTTCCTTTGGCTTTAGTTTTGTGCAGTTTTATTTATCAAATCCTTCATGAAGCTTCCTGCTACTGCAGACAATAATTATTCTTATGTGTACAGATACTGCACTAGAAAAATTTCCGTTGCCTCTGAACATACCTGTTTAGTATTAAAATATGGAGTTTGGCTATTTTTGGCTATTGCTTCGTTATGGTCTTTGCTTCAGAGAAGTTTTCTGGCCACTGATGTTGTAGTCAATGTATGCTTCTGTTAGACATGGATGTTCTGTTGCTTGTGGGTTTGTATTTTGCCATTGCCACTTCTCCATCTTTAGACATTCATTTCCTTCTATAGCTCTGAGAAGCAACACTTTATTTAATTATTTTTCTTCTGTTATGTGGGAAAACACTTCTTTGTTGATTTGACCACTTGCACTTTGAAACCTTTTGCCTTGTTTTCATTGTTTTGTTATGTCTTGGCTGAGCCAGTGTAGCTCATCAGCTTTAATTGGGGAGAAAGCACAGGGTGTATTTGCTTTTCCCTGAAAACCATTTTCTGCTTCATAACAAATTTTAAAAGCTTATAAAATTAATTAATAGCCTGTCTGAGTGCAGCTGGTGCTGAGGGGAAGCACAGCCTGCCCTGTCAGAGAGCAGTGGGGAGTCCACCATCCTCTTCCCCCTCTCTAAATGCACTGTGTGTGTTTTGGGGCTGGAAATACTCGAGGAGTAACTCAGAGAGCAGCTGACCCTCTGGATATCAGTGGGATTTCTGCTTGGAAAGGGATGTAGAGTATCTCCAGGAGTGGGTGCAAGTTGCCTTTCCTCCAGCAGCCGCTTCACATTTCCCATCACAGGGCTGGGGGACCAGCAGGGCTGTCTGGAGGGGAGCGGGAGCTCCCCCGTGGAGGCTGGCAGTCAGACAGTATGATTTCAGTTCTCCTGGGGGTTAAAGGAACAGAATTTGCCTTTATTTTAGTTTGGCCATAGCTGAGCCTCTGGTGCTGCCAGTTCTGCCCGTGGTGTGCCTGCACAGCCTCCAATTGCTTATGAAAGCTGCACAGGAGGGGGTGGCAGCTTTGCTCCTTGCCTTCCCCTCTCCTACACGGCTGCAGCCCCACAAGTCCCCACGGGTCTGCTCAGGCTGGCTCTGGACTGGGCTGTGCACAGGGCCAGCCCTGGACAGACAGGTTGCCTGCTGCCCACTGCACCGTGGGGCAGAAGTCAAGAGGTGGCAGGGCAGGAGGGAGAAATGCCTGCTGGGGAAGAAGCTGGCATTTGCCTTGTAGCAGACATGGTGCCAATTTTGTGCCCTCTCTGTTGAAGACACAAGGATTTCCTTCTGAAGGAGAGCTTAAAATAGGAGGTTTGGGTTTCTGGTTTAACGCACCAAGGATGAGCACCTTAAGCAGCTGTGTTATTGCCTGTTCCGGACTGAACTCTCTTTTGTAGCGTTGGACTGTCTCAAAAGACCACAACTCCTCCTTTCTTGCAGACTTGATTTCTTTCCATAAATGTTTACATTTAGATATTAATGTTGCAGTGAGTGGAAAGGTCAGTGCCTTTAATGCTTTCCTCTGGGATGTAGATGCAGAAGTGCTCCAGCCCCTGCACATCTTCTTCCACTGTGGGAGAGACATGCAGTTTCCCCAGGCAGGTCTACAGTGGTCTCTTAGTGTTTTCTTAGTGATTTATCCTGACACCAAAATCTTTGTTATTTTCTTCAATGCTTTGTCTTCTCAGGCACCTGCATGACTTTTGATTATGAAGTTGTTTCAAAGTATTAATTTGCTCTGTTAAACATTAAAAATAGCAAAGAAAAGGCCACAGTTGACTTTCTCATTGTGTGACTTGCAAAAATAAAACCAAACATGGGCTCATCTGCATCTATAGAGACGTGATCCGGGCTGGACAGCCATGAAGGGTAATGCAATGGGTCTGCAGAGCAGTGCAAGTGAACAAGTGTAGGTCTAAAGATCCAGGCAGCTGTAAGTACAACAGGAGGGGCAGAAAGCAACCCTTGCTTGGCTGTCTGTAGCTGGTGGGCCACCAGTATGATGGCCCAGGTGATGCCTTTATCTACTGGTTTCAGGAATGAACACTAGACACAGTTGGAGGTTAGAGGGTCGAGGGTCATTTACCTCAGTATTTTAATAGGATCCTGTTCTGATACATCACATCACAAAGCCCACCATGCGTGCATGCTCTTCTCCCTTCTTCTCGTCTCCTTCTCTTCTTCTGTTCTTCTCTATCTTCTTCTTCTGTTGTAATTCTCTGTATTCCCCCACCCCACTCTCACACACAACTTATAGACTTAATCTCCCTGGGGGGCCAATAAGTTTACAGAACATGTTCTACTGAGGGGAGCCATGGCTCTTCAAAATAGTAGAATGTTTGGTCTCTTAGCTCTACAGGACCTTGGAGCTATGCTGAGTTATCAGACTTAGCGAAGTACAAGTATGCATGCTAATACTTGTGGATACACAGAACTGTGTAAAAGGTATAAAAAGAAATAGCAAAAAATCCTTTCGGCATCATAGGTACCACAGAACTGACTATGGGTGTGTACTTTGGGAGATCAGCTGCGAGTTCCTGAGCTGTCCTCACATGCTCCTTGTGGGAGGACAGATCCACCTGAGTGTGTCACGTCTGGTGCCTTGTCTGCGTCTCATACTGCAAGGTGTTCATCACACCTTTCATCTCTTGCGCTGCTGAAAGCCCCACAAACGTTATCTCGGCACACGAGTGGGCTAAGTAATAGCCACAATTAACACACCTCTGTGTAATTAGAGAACAGCACCTGGCCGTGCCTATGAGGCTTGAGTAGAAGCCAAGCTGTGTGGGTGGAGGGTTTCCCCAGAGGTCCTGGCAAACACGGGGCCAGGCGATGGATTGATTACAGCTGTGTGTGAGGGGGTTTAAAAATAGCTCTCCAGCTTTCCAGAGGAATGTATTTGTTATGGAGTCGCTGAAAGGCTGTAGTAAGAGATCCAGGAGCAGCCTCTGGGAGCAAGCCAAGAGACAAAGCTTCTTCTGGGCACAGTGCTCCCTGGAAAGGCAGGTTTCGGCTGCTGAGCGAGGAACCTGCTCCTGTTTGTTTGCCCTCTGTGTTCAGGGAAACAAGACTCTGTGTATGTCTCATACGATAAATAAACATTGCTGCACCAAGGAAATGCTTGACTTATCATCCGTTGTATTGTAGTGGAAACAACCTGGCAAGACCCCACTTATTGGCTAATCCTCGGGCCAGATGGAGGTAACAATATGTTTCAAATGTTAATTAACTAGTTCATTATGTGTCTGATTTTCTGGTTTTAAACAAATAACTAAGACGGCTTGTTTAGCGAATATATTTACTGGTGCATCGTGGTTCACTGCTCAAACCCACAAGATCTCATCCTTAACAGCAAAATTGTTAGCTTGGGTGTAACAGCAGAGCTAATCACTAACACGTGGGGAATGCAGAGCCAAAAATCTGCAAATGGACAAGGAGCATTGCAGGGAACTGAAATAAGGGACGTGCATTCTGGTACTCTGCAAGAAAAAGAGGTTTCCACCTTTAGATACTCAGTGATCCTAATTAACTGTTCATGATGGTGAGGCATTAGGATGAAAGAGGCTCCCATGAGTGTGGAATTAATGCACAGGTTCAGGTGAGTGTCTTCCCAAATAAGTTCCCTAAAACATGTCTCCAGCATACACACTAGGATGGGAGGGAAAGAAGAAGTGACATTCAAGTTGGTTAGGGCAGAAAACGTGTACGGCTTCAATGGATAGGGTAGAGATCCTTTAAGAAGGAACAAAATAGAAGCAAGGGTTATGCCAAGGGAAAAAAGGAGATGGGATGGTTGCGCAGGGTGGGGGGAGATCGTGGAGGCCAGGCCAGGGGAGATCCTGGTACAGCATCATGGAGCTGCAGGGTTTTGTAATCTCAGTGCTATGATAAAATCCAGTGAAGTGTAGACTTGACAGCACAGAGGAGCAGAGGCATTGGCTGTGTGTGCAGTGAAAGGTAGGTTAGTCCTATTAGGAATGAGAGCTTGCTGAGACAGAGGGGAGTTGATTCAGATCTGTGGTTTACCCTACATAAATCCCTGGAGTCACACCAGCCACACTAGCATGTGTGAAAGATCTGTTTGGGCCTAGGAGGACAAGTTAGGTTTTTATTTCAGGGATAAGTTTTTGGAGATGGTCATGAGGAAAATAACTTTAATTTCAAGCAGTAGGCGTTTGGCTGGGTGTCTCTGAGAGACCAGAGCTCCCACAGTGCTCTTGAACATGGGTTTGCAGATGATAACCTCATCTGTTGGCCACAGCATGATGTGGGTTTGCCTGCAGGGCTACATATGCTCAGGAAATGACAGGGAGATAGATATGTAGAGATATATCTCACTGTATTGACTAGACACAGGCAAGCATCAGGATGTCTGAAGGCTTTGTGCCTGCCTTTTGGGACCCTGTGCTAGTGGACAAATTCCTCCTGTTGGTGCATCTTACACCCCAAAAGTTGGCTCAGAAAGCCAAGGCAGAAAAACATCCATGGTGTAAACTGCAAATCTTTCCAGCAGCACCAGCTTAGAGCTTTTATTTAGTCTCACATCTCAGGCAGCAGATCTGCCTACTGCACGGAGACACATTGAGGAAAGGGTTTCTCATAGTTACAAGACGATGTTCATCAGCTTCCAGGCCTGCTGTAAGGAGGAGATGATTCCTTAGACAGAAGGAACAAAATTAGGTCATATTCTTCCAAAGAGGACATGTTTTTTGAGTCTTATATGATCAAGTAGGTACAGAAATATGATTGTTTCTTCTCAGGTTGAGTCTTAACTTCTATTTCCTGGAATAAGTGCATGCATGGAGGTCTAAGTCCTCCAAGCAAGACGACATCACCTTCTAGCCTATAAATCAGCACTTTTGTGAGCACTACATCAGATTTGCTTTGAGAAGAGCCTTTGAGCTGTCTCAGAGCTATACAAACATTTCAGAATAATTATTTTATTTTTCTTATTAAAAAAAAAAAAAAAATTGCTGCATCAAAATCACTTGAATTTTAAGATTCCAGTGGGATGTTTCCCCCTTTCATAGCATTTTCCAGCATCCTCCCATAGTATGAACACAACCTTGTGTCAGATTGCTCCCAGGAGCCCTGCCAAGCACCCAGCATCACTGGGTGAACACTGGGAGCATCCTCCCACCATCTGTCCTTCCTCTTCTTGTCCTTGAGCACCCAGGGAAAGGGACACGTGAGAAACATATCTGGGTGCACAGAGAAGCAAAATAGTGCAAGATGTAATTTTAAGACATGGGTTAAGCAGTCCCAGGGTGGTTGGCTCACACTACATTTCCATAAGCAATGGCACTTCTGTCCTGAGAAACAGCCTGTTGGTCAGACATCTGGCATGCTGGGCAGCAGAGCTGTATCTAACCTGAAAATAGTGGTTACAAGAGGTTCAAAACACTAGGAAGACCAAATAGCATGTTTACTTTAGGTGTATCAGTGACTAGGCATGCCATGTTTTGGAAACATCACAGCAAGGCGAGCTTTGAGAAGGAATTTGCAGGCAAATATGATAGCTGTAGGTTATGTTTTTCTGGAGTGGCCTTCATCTTATTCCTTTTTTTTAGGGGGAAAAAAGTAGAAATGAAGATAACAATAGAGGGTTAAGTTGGCTATGCAGCCCTGAAAGAGCTTGAAGAGAAAACCCAAACAGCAGAAGTGTTGCTTAAAAAACCAATTTCATGATATTTCACAAACTCTGAATTTTTCCATTGCTGCCTTCAGTTACATAAAGGCTTTTCATACACCCAGGTCTGTTGATCTCTGATAAAATTGCACAAAGGAGGCAGCTCATTAACTCTAGTTCTGCACTGAGCATGTTTTGATGTGCAGATTGCTGACAGCACAAAAAAAATCCTTGCTGGCTGTGTGTGTAGGGATAATAGCAGTATTGATTGTGGGTACCTGCTGCAGGCGAAACACAGCGGATCCCCCATCTCCTCAGCAATTCATCTCAGGAGTAATGACCAGGGAACGTGAAGAGTGATTGTGGAGTTAAACCTAATACAAAGCTCCTGTAATTGAAAGCCCGTTACAGTGTCTCAAGTCAGACTCTTGAAATAAACGCTAGCTTTTAAAAATTCCTGCCATTGCTAGATAACTATTGATTAAAATAAAGATACATTTTGTTTTTATAAAGGTTTTCAAGCTCTCTTATGTACAGAAGACTTCTCAAACATTTAACAATTCCAGGCATGAACTGTTTATTCGAACATTTAGCTTGCAACGCTGGAGACTACACACAAAGAACTGTTGTGTTAGTGTGGGGAGGCAGAGAGCAAAACTAACCCACATGCTTCAGTTAACTAAACTGGTTGGAATTAAACAGCATAAGCAAGAAAAAAGTTACATTTAAGGATACTTTTTTCACTAGAGGACTTTAGACATCAAAGCTGGTATCTTTTAAAAAAGAAATTGTTGGCAGCACTCGTAAGTGCATGAATGATGGTCATGCAACTTTGTGGTTGTGCTTTGATTTCTTTGTCTCTGCTCCAAAATCATGAAGGAACATGGAGAGAAGTAAAATGGCTCCATTAGAGCTAAATGCTGTTCACTGATAGAACAAAGATAGAAAGCAAACAACAAATGCCTTGCTATGATGCTTTGGGTGCTTCATTGTCCTAGTTAGCGTCCTTCTCTCTCCCTAAACTAGGAGAAGATGGTTTCAGACCCATTTAAGGTGGGATCAGTTTGCCTCTGTAGATATAAACATGATGGCTGTGTAGCAGTGTGCAGCAATAGAGAATGGCTGTGTGCTTTTGGGGTGGCTGTTGCTGAACCGGAGCTAATCCACCTCACCAGAGCTGCTGGGCCAGCAGAGACCATGGTCTACCCTTCCCTGTCTCCTGCACTGCCACAAAGTGAAACCCCAGCGAGTATCCACCCCAGCACCCTGAGAGGCTTGTGAGGAGGCACACCTGCAGGGAGTGACCCCGGGAAGGGAACACCCCATAGCAGGGAAGTGGTGGTTGCACAGGGACCTCACCAGTCCCTGAAAATCGTAGTCGTGCAGGTGGCAGAGCTCTCCAAGCACAGCACAGGAACAGGCTGCTTTGCTCCTGCTCGCAGCCCTTGCTGGTGCCCAGGCACTGCTCCAGGCTGGCACAGCACTGCTGCAGCCATGGCAGCTTGTGGAGACAAACAGCCAGGGTCTGTCTGTGCTGCCCACATTCCCAACTTGATCGGTCCAAAAAACTTTGTTGCTGTGAATGGCAGATGAAATTAGACCTAAGGAAAGTTCAGCTTTAATGTCAAGTGCCACTGTTTCATTATGCGGATTTTTCAGAGCTGCAGCCAAATCGGTCCAGTGCTGCTTAATTGCTTAATATGATAAATTATGTCTTTTGCCAACTGCTTGCCTAATTATGTATTTTATTCCTTGTAAACATCAGCTCTGAGATGATGGAAGGGAGACCGTGCAGAGTTTCCACAGCCAATCTGATGGGCTGGAGTACAGCAGCCATTTCTGTAGCTATATTTATCTTCCTCTCATCAATGTGACTGACATGGACCTCCAAGAAGCTATCTTTTATACCAGACTCTTCAAAATGAGGACTCTCTTTGTCATTTCTCCAGGGAAGCTGTTTTTGAATCTATTATAAAAGGTTGTTTATCTCATCTCCCAAGGACTTGCATATTTTCACAAAATATCATTTGGCCTCTTGCCATGTTTTCAGTCCAGAGTGTCAGAGGCCAGGCCAGCTTTGGGCAAGAACTGGGAGGCTCCTCTCTGTCTGAACTCCTCCTGCATCACACCAAGACACATAATTTTTGGGTTTTATTTTTTGTGGTTTTTAGTCAGGACCAAGCAATTCTGACCAACTAGAAAAATATTGTTTCTGAAGCCACTACAAGCTGAATTTCAGGTCTGACTAAGTTTAACTTTTTAAGCTGGAAATGGAGGGGCAGGTTGCAGGTGGACTGCACGTGACGGTGCTAAGCACTCTGCAGCCCAGAAGGGCAGCAGCCCTCTGCCCTTGGGAACTCACAACACAATGGATGTGAGCAGAGGGACTCTGCATGTGACAGGTACTCCAGAGGAAGGGGCAGGGGTAACTAATTAACTGTGGTAGATGTGACCTCAGTGCACCTCCAACCCCATTCCTCTTGTCAGGCGGCTGCTCCAGAGCAGCACTGGTGGAAGAGGCAGGACCAAGTGTGTCCCCACCACCGCCGAGCCACAGGGTTTGCTTGCACCACTGCAAAACACTCCCATCCAGCAGTGCCTCGTGAACAGAATACAGCTGTCATCTACAGACACTCTATTGAGCTTCATACATATTAATGTTCATATACTGACTGCTCTTTTTCATCTACTGTAATTGAAAAAAAAGCTGCATTTCTTATTTTGCTCTGCAGTAGGAGTTGTATTTGAAATAGTGCATTTTCCTCCTGTGTTCCTACTACGTTTGAATTCAACTTGGTCATAATAGTAGAAAGAAAGCTTCTAGCCTCTACATAAAATCAGTTTCTACCAAGGGAGGTGTATAAGGCCATACTTTAAAGCAATGGCCATTAGAAACAACTATTTGGGACATTATAGCTGAGGACAAAAGCATCCAAGTCATCTGTATCAGCACTGTAAAATATAAATGTCTCTGTTTCATTTATCAACTGCTGAAAACAAAAGGTGTTTAACTTCACAGGATTTAATATCAGTTTAGATTTTTTCCTTCTGATAGTGCACAAGATGAGCCATGCCTGCGTGAATTTTGATAACACAGTTCCCCTCTTGCAGACACTCTGTACTTTGTTAAAAGAGAGCAGATCAGAGAAATGAAGATCAGAGGTCCATGTCCAGAAGTCTGTATACAAAATGTGGGCAAAACTGCAGAAAAAACTATCAGAGTCACATGTGACAGCTGAACAACCCTGTACACAATTAGGATAAAAGAGCAGTTCCCCCTGGGCAGCAACTGCATGATGGATGGCTGCAGCTCGCTGCACTACAGCTGCACAAGAACCTTTGGTATCTTTTTTATGCACATTCATTTCATGTCAACGGAGGCCACGCTTCCTGTGTTGAAAAGAATATTAAAATATATTTGCACAGAAATTCCAAAAGTTATTAGATTTATTCTTGCATTTTGTGAGTGATATTTATGTGCTTCCCAGCTTTTTTCTTCTTTCCTCCTTTTGTCCCTTTTTCTGTAGGAGCTGAATAATTCATCTTAGAAGGAAGCACACGGATTTTCATTTTTTATTTTAGTTAAACAATACTTCAAAGAAAGCAGTGTCAGAGGTTTGCTTGTTGTGACTCAGATGTATGGAAAAGGCACTGCAAAGTCTCTGGGATCTCATTTTAGCATGGACATACTTGTAGGTCTACTCTCAGACTTATGTTTTCTCAATATAAGCTTGCAAAGGTTATCCTGAAATTTAAGGAATTCTGTCACTATGAACTCTGTATAATTTGACTGAAAAACATCATAAGATTATGTATTTTCATTCTCTGGTCACAGCAGAAATTTTTAAAATATTTTATCGGCTTTTATTTATTTATTTTTATTTTGGGAGGGCATGTGTTAAGTTCATGCAGAATAACTTAGTAAGTTTCATCAAAATCAGCTGAGAACTCTTCACCTGAGGAAACTATGCATTTTTGGAGACTTTCTTAGCAATAACACTGCCAATGCAAGATTCAACAGCTTCATCTTTTTGTTCTCAGTCGCACTTAAAAAGCAAACTATGTTTGTAGGAAAAGATCAGGAGTTCCAAATTCTCAGTTTATAAGGTTGACAGTTCAGTACTTCACACGGGACTAGCACCAAAAGCAAATGTATCATCTTCAGAGAGAAGGCATTGGTCAGTATCGATTGACTCCGAAGTGCTCTCCATTGCCCACTGTGATATTTAGCTCTTAAATCTGACACTTGAGGTTCCCAATAACCTGCCATAAACGTATAAGCCACTCGGAAAGTGTAAACAGGACAGGTTCCTATCAAAATGTAAATTTTGTGCATCTAACAGGACTAACTGGAGTGAAAAGGTCTGGGAGTGAGGAGTTGTGACCTGCAGGCACAGCAGGGAACCTCTGCTGACTACACAGGCTGGGAAACACTGTTGGCAAAGCTTGCAAATTCAGATGAAGTAAATGGCAAACTGTCCAGAAAGGCAGGGTATGCATGGGTTAGTTTTGCTCAATCTGTGTCGCACAACAGAATTTGGGTAGGAGATGCTACAGAACGTTATTCCAAGAGTTGCATACAGAGCAGAGTCTCACACAAAGTTGGTGAAAGTTCACGTGTCCAGAAGACTCCAGGACTGAGAGGAGTTTAAAGTAGGTTAACTCTTTCATTCTGCAACCAGTAATAGGACAGTAATGGTTCCATCATGTTACTGGCTTGTGGGGGACAGGAGCTACATCTCCAAGGACTCAGAGCTTAACTTTGGTTTTGTTCCATGACAAGCAAACACCATCAATACATTCAGCAGTTTTGATACCTTCTGATTCCCCATGACACTTCATTCTTTGTGGCCTCCAGGGCAAAACTCAGTGTGTGCTTCTCCTTTCTGCAGTTTTGAGCGTGGTTTATTTTTCAAGGGCTGGATTACTAGTGCTCTGCAAGACTTACAAGTAGTTTTGAACTTAGAGAGATCTAGTCTCCATCCCTTATCCATACTCTCCATGTCTTTTACCATTTTAAAGCCTTCTTCTGAGCTCTGAAACCCAAAACTATCCAAAGATATTTTCACCTCGTTCAGAAGATACTTTGAGAATCTTCTTTCAGCAAGAAAATCTTATTCAGACATTGACAAGCTATAAATGAAGGTAGAAATAGTTCTCAGGGCTCTTGTAACTTCCTAGATGAGTCTGCTTTGATTTGTATGAGATCTGATGATCTCTGAAATCCTCTGGCTGACCTCTGTCTTTCACAGCAAATTAGGTAACCATGTGGAAGATGAGGAGTGAGAATGTGCATCATCTCCATGTGGCTAAGAAAAACCCACTGATATGAAACCACCAGTACTCTCAAGAGTCCCAGGGATTTAGAGCCTTTTCTGTAACAATAAACATAGCTCTTGGAAGGCAGCAGAACCTGAGCCAGTCTCCAGGCTGTGGACTGCTGAGCCTCATAACAGTTGTGTCATGGGCAGTTTAGGCTGGCTATTAGAAAAAGGTTCTTCATCCAGAGGGTGGTTGGGCACTGGAACAGCTCCCCAGGGAAGTGGTCACAGCACCAAGCCTGACAGAGTTCAAGAAGTGTTTGGACAATGCTCTTGGGCACATGGTGTGACTCTTGGGGATGGTGCTGTGCAGGGCCAGGAGTTGGACTTGATGATCCTCGAGGGTCCCTTCTAACTCAGTTGATTCTGTGATACGTGCTGGAATCTGCAGCTCTGGGTTTGGTTTGCAGTAGGTCTCAAGGAGAGCAGAGTTTTTCATTCAGAGGGTTTTCTACTCATCTGGTTGTGTCTCATTTACAGAACTGATCTCTACCAGTAGTCCACCTCTAGGCTCTCAGGGCCAGCATCCTGCAGGATCAGCCCACCTCTCAGGATCATCCCACCTGTGCTGACAGAGCAGCAGTTCCCACCATCCCTGGGATTCCTATCTCATCTGGCAGCCCAGAGAGTTAGGGCATGGCTGTACCATGTAGGTGCAGTCCAAGTTGTAGGAGGTAATGCAGCCATTGGCCCCTGCATGTCTGTCACACTTCCACCTTCTCGTCCATGAGAACTAAGGTGTGTGGAGAAGACAAGGTGGGAAGCCACGTACACACAAGGTGAGAGAAAATATGTGTGTATCTCATCTGGTGAGCAGAGGCACTTGAGAAATATTTGTGCTGTTGAAGCTTCCAGTTTGAACACACTATGCTTTCACAGTGACTTGGGATGACACAAATGGTCAGCAAGCAACTGGAGGAGGGTCACCCTGCCCTGAACAGCCCTAGACTCATGGATCACAAGCAATTAGCAATGACTTGTTTGCTTGTGAATGGCAGGGTCTTAATCCAGTCTTTCCATAGTTTTCACTCCTGTTTGCCCATGCCACAGAACAGTCTTATTTTTAATACATTCAGGAATTAGATCACAGCCTTCAATTCTTTGTTGTGTAGCTCTTCAAGACAAAGTGCCAGACCCATGGAGAGGTCTGAAACAATGTCTCTGCAGTAGTAGAAATGATTCTTTCTGCCTTTGCAGCCCATGAGCTGTGGGATGTTAGGCACAAGGCACACTTCTGGTAGGGAGAGGCTGTCACACAGACTTCTCCAGGTCCCGCACAGTGTCTTGGCAAAGCTAAAGCTGGCAGGGACTAGCTCAGAGCCTCAAAGGATAGCTTTGTTTGGATTTTGTCTCTGCTATTGTCAGGTGAATACAGCACATGCTTAGGTACTTGCTGAACATCATAGGTGCTATCTCTTTTTTTGAGTATTTACCTTTTAAACCATACTGTTTAAATACCTATATTTGCTCCTAAAGGGTAGCAAATTCTGCTCACCTCGTGCCTCTTTGGGCATTACTGGCATTTGTCAGGGATCTGACACACTCAAGTGCATTGCTCTTCAAGGCACAGAGACTCGGCTCTTGACTGAGAGCTATTATTTAAAGCTCAATTAATCTTTTGTCTGTGTTTTGCCTTCAGCAGCTCAGCAAAGCTCCTCACAGTGTGCATTGTGCCATGTGGTGGATTGTTGTGAGGACTGTGCTGGCCTTTGTCTAACACTCCAGCTTGTCTCACTCTCTCCTGGATTATCTTCTGGCCCAGCAGTTCTTATCCAGCCATAGCTGTCCCCAGGATTTCTCAGAGACAGCAGTGCATATGGTATTTATATAGTCTCAGAGGGGAACCCTCTGTTGCAAGTTCGTAGGGGTTGACAGGGCCCTTTGTGTCCCCCTTATGCTTTGCATGTGAATTTTGTATTGTTTCCAGACAAAGTGAGACTCACTTGTGTGTGGTGTCTGGAGCCCAATACATTTTTTCCTTTCTTTCTCTTGGAAGGGCAACATGAAAAATGGTTTATGCTCCTTTTAGAAGAAGCTGAGCTGATTTATCTGACTTCAGTGACATTACGTGGGCAGTGAATGGAGTCCCTTGTGCTTGAAGAGCAGTGCAGGGGTTGGAGCATGGCTGCAGCTCAAGCCAAAGGCCAATTGTGACCAGCCTTGATTTTTCTCACCCAACAAACTCTCCAGCTACATCAGCTGGGTACATTTGAGAGATGGCTCTTACCCCCTTAAGGAACAATTGAAGCACATTTTGAAGCAAATACACTCAGAAAAGTGCTCACAAATACTGCAATGAGGGAAGAGGCTTTAGAAAATCTAAATTTGGATTGTTAAACTTTTGTTTGGTGTGGCTCTTACTTTGAGACTTACTAAAAAAATGAAGGCTATGTGGGTGGTGTTAAAAAAAGTCTTTCAGTAACATTTAAAGACTTCTGAATTTTTCCATGTAAAAGTAGATAATTCATTTTCTTCCAGGCTGAGGTGAAAGCTGGGTTACGCTTAGCCATGGGTGGCAGCTGGGCAAGTCTCCATGCCACTTGTCATCTGACATCAGCAGTACACCTCAGTGCATTCCATCTCAGGTGAGTGGAACTGGGATCTATGCTCACCTCTTGCACAAACAACAAATCAATTAAATATTTCGTCTTCATGACTGTGGCAACTTCTTGAGTTGTTTGTAGTCTCATGCTTCTTTTCTGACCAATTTTATGCATGTTTTATGCATGTTATTAAAAAAAGACAGCAGAAGCACTTTGATCTATCAAGGAGAGATGAGTGCCCTTCCTCATGCAGCATTCAGTTGTGCCTGAGCCAATAAGCTCTTCTTTTAAATGCTGTCACCCTTCTTACATAAATAAATGCCCAAGAGAGAATGAGGGAGGCAGGGGACAGAAAAATATTTAGGTGTGGATATTCATGTAGAAATGCTTAAGGGTGCCTTCAAGGTAGGGAAACATGCAATTTTTGACTACCATTTCCTCTGTTCCCTTGCTTGGGGCTTGTTTCACCCTATTTATGTGAAGCACAGAGCCTAAGCTATAGACTGAAAGCAGCAGAGTGAGCCAGAGAAGCCAAAAATCTAGGAGAAAGTTAGTCTGGCTTGGAAAATGGGATTCCCATCTGGCGTACCCAGGAGAGAACACAAAATATTGGGAACCTGTCCCGTACTGAGGGTCAAATGGGATTTCCAATTCCCCTGAGGCCTTGTGCATTCCCTACCCCTCAACATACAGGAATAATGGAAAATACAGAATATGCACAACACAACCACTGTGTGTGTGGAAGGGAATGGTAGGCTCCCAGTCTTGGGGCTGAAGGTTCCCCAACCTCTCTGTGGTTGTGCTTGATATCACCAGAAACCACCTGGACATAAGATCAAATGATGCATCTTGTGTCCAAACTGTTTGTGGTCAAAAAAGTGGGCAAGAGGCCACACAGAGGCTCCTGTAGGAGGAACACAGAGAGTAAGGATGTTCTTGTGCTTGCAAGGGACCACATCTTTGTTCTCAGGTGTATTCTCACTTCAAGGAGGTGTGTTGGAAGGGCAGCTCTGCATGTCAAGGCTGAAGTTTGCTTCTCCTTTTGCATCTGATATGAATGGCTTCCCCCATTCTATGAAAAGCCAGCTCCTTTGAGAGATTCCGTAAGTAGAAGGAGATTTTTACTTTTTCCAGGTGCCAGCCCTGCAGCTGGATATAAGGTGGGAAAGAACAAGGACATTCCTTGCCTTGTCATCATAGGCTTGAAACCAACACATTTGACTCTTATGGATCTGGCAAGAGATCCATAAGAACTCTACTGTCTCTGACTTACCAGACTGGTCTTCCAGCAGTGAGTTTCACTCACCCCAGGAGCACCCTGTGGAATGGACATCAGGCTGGTGGGATGGGACATGGTCTGGGGAATGGAGGCGATCCCCTCCACTTGGCTTGCCATGGATGGTAACACTAGGGAATGTGGGGAAGGGTGCAGCCTGAAATAAGCACGGGTTAACCCAGATACTGCCTGTTCATCTCCCCAAACCATCTCTTAAACACCAGCCCCAGCCCTGGCTCTGGAACAAATCTGGCTCTGCCCAGAGGAACTGTTCCCAACCTAGGACTGCTCTCCCTGTGTTAAATAGATACCCGTGAGGTCTGTGCAAAGATTTGTGTGTCTGCTGTCACAGCTCTTTGGTTTCACACTTAATTTAACCTAGCTGATGAATACTTAGACCTCTTTGATTTTTCTGTTTCCCTGCTCTGTTTTCTCCTTTGTTCAAAGCTCTGCTAATTCACTATATCACCTGGTCCCCTGAGCAACCACTCATTTCATCTTGGGAAGGAAATTAATTTAGCAGTGTTTTTTTAAATTCTTATCCTATGCCAAATAACGTGAATAATTTATGTGCTACCAAAGGCATTTGTAATTAGTCCATTGTGCTGCTAAACAAAATCTTAGGACTCAGGGTTTTGATAACAGCAGGTAGGAAGGCCTTTGGCAGGCAGGAGGGCTTTTGTCACTGATTTTTTTCTGTGCTTCATTTTTTTCGTTATATGCTCTTTATCTCTGGTATTGTTTGACTGGTTGATAGTTTTCATTTCTAAAGAGGAAAATCACTCTGTGAATCCATGATAAACAAAGGCCTCAGATAACTGAATTTCAGTGGGTCATTATATCATACTAGCAGTAACAACAATGAAATCCAGATATCCTCACCATCATTCAGATGAGGTAGTGACTGGGTGAGTGAATATCCGAGCCTCAAAGTGTGCCTCTGTTTTGCTAAGAAGTCCTTGGATTCTGGTTGATTATTTTAAATGTTCTGATTTATTCTCATAAGTTCATAACAGTGTGCCAGTCATCTTAAAGATATTTACCAGTCAATTTTTGTGTTTGTTCTCGTTCTCTCAGTCTGGATTCTGATATCAAGATGCATTTGCGTGGGCAGTCTAATGCCTCCTCTGCAGCCAGCCATTATCTGGGAAGTGCTCTGAGAAGCCCTTCCTGATAAATCAAAAAACACTTATACTTCCAAAATGGCCTTTTCAGTTCCAAGAGAGGGCAATAACTATTTTAGGTACATGCTCCATTAGCCCAGTTATGGTTATTAACTACACTAAGACTAACAGCTTCAGCTAACAAGATGCAAAGTTTGAGCCTCAGGAACATTTCTAGTAGTGAACAAAATATGAATATTTTTCAGGGGCCAGATTTAGCTCTTTTTAAAAGAAAAAAAAAAAGCAATTAAAAAAAAAAAAAAAAAGGAGAGGAAAAAAACCCAGCTAATCGTGTACCTGAGGTAAAATACTGACCTAAATGGCTGAGTTTTTACCCTGAATCTTTTGTCTTGCATTTCTTTTTAATTCCCAAACAACAACAGATAAGGATGATGCAGAATGCAGGGCTGTACGCAGTTTTCAAAATGCCCTGTGGTATCACAGGTCGGGCTCTTGCCCCTCTGGTCTACCTGCACCAGGGAGATGGGCTTTGTCTGGCGAAGAGCACAGCACTGCCAGCCCCTTCTGAGGCCAGAAAAGGTGTTTATTGCTAAAAACACTTGTCCTGCTCCACAAACAACCTACATTTCACACTGCCCTTTGGGATAGCATGTGCTAAATTAGTTGTGAAAGGCTGAGCAGGGACAGGAAAGAGTTTTAGAAAGCTGAGGACCAGCTGGGCATATTTCTGCTTTCTCCCCTTTGACATCTGGTAGGAGTTTTTTCCATCCCCTGATCAGATATGCCGGCTGGTTAATAAACTCAGGTACAGGGCAGCAGCTTGCCTGATGAAAATGAGTAATTGTTTCACTTTCCCTGACTGGAATTTTGATTGCCGCAGATGTGATTAATAGGATTTTCTGACCATTGCTTAAAGAAAGCTTTAACTCCTAGGAAATCATTTAGTATATGTGAAATGTAACTAGGCTTTAAACCATCAGCAAAGATGAGGGATAGTGAGAGACTGAGGGAGCATTATCATGAGAGAAGGTCTGACATTTTATAATTGTCTTGGAGAATAAGCTGATGGGAAAGGACACAAACAGTCTGGTGACAAACTGAACACACAGCACTGCATCAGGTGGAGCTGCAAGGCATGGATATTGCTCAGGGGACTAGGAAATAAAATCAAGTCTGTGATATCTTGGAGGAAGTAATACCACTCCTTCTTTTGGAGAGTTTGGGGAGGAGTTAACATGAGCCAGGTGTTCATTTATCAAATAACTTTATTACAACAATCAAATACAGTTGAATAAACCACAGCTGAGTGTTGGCATACCAAGCATGAAGGAATTGCAATGTTCTCAGAAAGCGCTTTTAAAAACTAAGCATTTCATCTTCTTCATGTTTGAGATATCTAACACTCAGTTTTGAGTTGGAACTGTGGGAAGAAGCAGAGCACAAGAGTAAAAGTTCTGAGAATCATGGCTTCCATATACAGCTGTGCAGTTTTCCCATGCGTGACATGCCACGTGTGGGGAAGTCTGTCTTAACCCACACAACCCCACTGGCACTGGAGCTATTCAAGTCTGGATTTTGAGGAAGTAGGGCCTTGCAGCTACCTGATTTTGGTAACCAGGAAAAGGCTAACTTTGGCAGGAGTTTCCCCTGCACTGTGGGTCCCATGGGAACCCAGGAACCCTGACTCATTGGGAGATCTCCTGGAGGGAGCAAGCAGCTTTGGGGCAAGTGAGGAGATCTGCCTGGCTGGCTGCTGGCTCAGACCTCCTGCCTGTGTCGGGGCATGTGCCACACTCTCATCACCCTCCCTCCAATACGTCTGCCTCAGTGCATCTGCAGTTATGCTTACAGTACCCATTCCTCAAATGGTATCTTCTCTCTGTCTCTTGGCCAGGCAGATGAGGAGCTGTGGACCAGTGTAACCAGTGCCCTCCTTCTTTGTGCCTGGCAGGGGAAATTTCTCTTTAATGACACAAGGAAAATCCAGAAGTTGCATTTCAGGAGCTTTAATTCCTTTATCTCCTTCTCTTTCACTATATATTTGGATGATTCTTTGTCAGGAGACATGGCTTTAGATAGTCTTCTTGTTTATGCTTCGTTATTTTGGGGATTCTGCATTCCTCCACTCAGACCATTTTTTCCTTTACTCTCTTCTAAAGGGGAATCATCCACCAGCTTCAGTGAGATCTCAGACCATGTCCACACTTTCCCACCCACCACATTCCACTCTTGCATCCAAGCCTGCTTTCCCCATGGTGGTCCTTCCTCCTCAACCTGCCCCTCCTCCCCCCACACCTCTCTGACTCCCAGACTTCGTCTTCAGTCTACTCATCTCCATTGTGGTCCCCACCTCCATCCATTTTCCTGCATCCATCTGCCCAGACGTTCCAGGATCCCCTTCATCCCCTGCTGCAAATGGGTCACTCGCCCTCAGGCTCCTGCTGCCACTCTCTCTGTCTGGCACTTCTTCACCAGCCCTGGCACTTGCTCCTCTTCAGCTGCAGCCAGACAGGTCCATCCTTCAGGAGATTTCAGGTCATGGAAAATACATGGCAAAGACACTCCTAGTTCCCTCTTTCAGGGCTTGATTCCAAGGGGCTTGGCTGTTCCTGAAGTGCCTGGTTTTCTCTGTACATGTGGAAGCGCTCCCAGAGAGATCACTAACATCTGCATCTGGACAGGACAGGAAGCAGACAGGAGCAGGCATAAACCCAGCTAGGACAAGCTCCCAGAAAAACTTTAGCTGTTGAGACCTTGCAGCTTTTCCTAAGAATGTGCAAGTGTGGTTTTTCAGGAGGCCTGGATTCAGAGCTCTGCATAGGTGGGTGGCAACCCAGAACTCATGGGGTTGGTGCTGGCACCTCCAGATGGGTTGTAGCTCCAGCCAGAAGGGCAGGAGGGGTAATAGTCTTACGGAAGAAATTATTTCAGATTTTAATGCTGGAAAACAGTTTTGTCATTGTCTTGTTTATGTCAAAACTGCAAGAATAGCTTGGGTTTATTTTCCCTCAAAAAAAAAAAACCAAAAAAAAATCTCAGCCTGTAATAGCTGGAATGGGAATCTAGAGCACAAATGGACAAGTGCTGCCATTCTTCTAAACATCTCACTGTGGCACCTCATAATGAGAATTGATGTTAATAATATCAAATGTACTTGGGCAATCTATCAGAGGGATTGGGTGTCAGCTCTCCAGCCTAATTGTGGGCCTTCAGGTGGAGCCTCATGAATATGTGTAAATAACTGGAAATACGCTGTGACACTCAGTTAATTCCTCAAAATGTAGATAATTGTGCAGTCATGGTGAAGACTGATAAAATGTAGGATTCCTTGGAAAAGGGAAGTCAGTTGTGAATATTCAGGCTGAATTAGGCACATGAGATGATACGAGAGGGTTTCCTACTCAATAATAACATTCTTCTCCCAGCTTCAGCTATCCACTATCAGTTATGGAGGCTCCATGATGCCTCCAAGACATTTGTCTGAATTTCCTGTACCAGATATAACATTGCTGATAAAATATTGAACTGTGTGTGGGAGCACTTTAAAAATGTCTCTGCAAGACCAGAAACAAAATATTAAGTATACAAAAGTATTTTCTTTACCATTTATCATTGGATAGGATGAAGATAGCTGGCAGGGGGTATGTATGGGCATTGCAAGGGCAGTGGATGTGACTAGGGAAACTGGAACAGTTACAAAAAGGTCTGAAAATTATGACATTAAAAATTAGTTACATTTCTGCAACCTGTATGTGCTTCTCCTGCTACAGCACAGAACTGCTTGTCACTGTGCCTTTCCCAGTTGGTGGCCTTATCTGCTTGATTAGAACAGTTCTGGAAATGCAGAACTCCTTTGAAATGTAGTATGTATTCAAGAAGCAATCATAGGCATCACCACTCCAAAGATATGGTGCAACACCTCTGCAGTACTTAGTTATTAGGGAGAAATTGGCCACTGTTTGGTATTAATATATGTCCTAAAGACCCTTTTGTGTATCCTGTAAAATTACCAAAATGCAGAAGTGAGGAATAAATAGATAAAAATATTGATGAACAATTCTATGGGATGGTCAAATGTACTAAAATACTCTCAGCCAAAATGCATCATCTGAAATTCCTGTCAGTTTGAAGTCTGCTGAATGACACTTTGTAATGATATTTTTTTTAATCATTCCTTGCATGTTGTGCTATAAATCAATATTTTTCTGGAATGATTATGCAAACCTCACAATAAATAAAAGTTGTGATATATTAGTATGGTGGCACCTAGGAAAACACTCTGCAATTTGTCTAGGTTTGGAGGATAACTCTTGCAATACAGGTTTTGAGGGGAGGTTTATGAATTTCTGCTTACTAGGTTAATTATTTTGGATCACATGCTACTCCACTTTTCTAAGGAGTTTTGGTGGGAATACATTAGACTGATCTTGGCTTTTCACATAAGGGACTGAAGTTTTTAAGGTGTTGCTCTGAACGACTTGTGCTGGCCACATTAGACATTCAAGGTTTTCCAGCTTCATGACTTGGGCGAAGAGCACACCACAGCTCTCCAGAGCCTGCCCATCAGCCTGTGCCTGGTGTGGACACAACCAGAGGGCTGTGCACTGTGTGTGTCAGCACACAGGTAAGCCATTGAAGCCACAACAAAAGAGGTTTGTGCTCCAAATGTACTTATGCTCTTTGGTTTTAGTGCATTTTATCTGGCTTCTCTGAAACACAAATAGTCCCGGCACTACATGGAAGGAACGCAGGCTTGCTCATCTTCTAGGAAACCATGTGAATGCTTGTGTATAGAACAGCTGATACAGAGTGAGGCAGTCATATTTTTTTTTGGCAGGCTTGAAAGTAGGTGGTTCCTGCTACGAATACCAGATGCCACCAAGTGTTTCTGTGTAAAACCAGCCATCAGTCCCAGGGCCATATTGCCACTCTCTCTTGGCAAACAGATTTACATCTGTTGGGTCTGTCTGGCTTTATCCTGTATCGTCTGAATTTGGAAGACAGAAGGTTTAGAAGTCTCACCTGTAAAGAGATTTCTGCCTTGCTCTGGACCGTTTTACTCTTCTAGACCTCTTTCCAAAACCTTTCCCTGTGCAACTCTTCAAATGGATTTGGTGAGGTTCTCTCCTGTGCTCCCTTGCCTGCTCTTGGAGAGAAGAACCATCCACACCAGTCTGTGTGAAGCTTGCATTTAAATAGAGGAAGAAGGTGTGTTGTCTTGCAGGTAGTACTGAAGAACATGTATGGTTAGAACCAACCCTGCCCAGTAAGTCCCAGTAAGTCAGTTATTGGTAAATCAGAGTGTGTTATTAGCTAGTGAGAATGTGGGATTGTGGTTGGAAGGCGCCAAAAAATGCCTCCTTTTATTTGTGGTGCATGGTGACAATTGCTGTCTTGCAACCCCAAGAAATAATGCGTGCAATCTGTATCACATTTTGTGAATCAAAAATGTGGCCAGAGCCTAGACTAGAGAGAAATGCATCTCTATGGGAAGTGACGAGAGTGCAGAAGACTTATTTTTCTGCAGGCTCTCAGTGTTTTCACTGCCTCTGATTCTGCTGTAGGGTTTTCCCTATATCAGGATCTTCTGAGTTGGCTGCACCATCAGATCTGACTCCCATTCCCCTTTGTTCTCTATGGAGGTGGAATAGAGCCTTCATTTCCTTGGAAAAGGAACTTGCTTCCTGCTGATTGGTACATAATCCCAACATTGGCTTCTTGAGCTTTTCTCTCCCCAGACTTATGTCTCCATCTGTGATATTTAGAGGAGTGGCCCTGAAAATTACAGAAATGGTTGTGTCCTGGCTCCTGACATGTGACTGACACAGACTGGCTTCCTTGGCAAGGTGCATTTGGGTACTCAGGGTATGGTGAGTCTGGCTGGTATCTGCCAGGGCGAGTCTGGTTTTGAAGCTGGCCTTTTCCCTGTGTGGTTGGTGGAGATGCAGTGACTCTAGAAACCAGTGCTGAGTGATATCTCCTGTATGAATTTGACCCTGGGAAGTTTATTTCCATAACTCATATATACAAAGCTGCATTTCTACTTCAAATCTACTTGCTCTAATAGTAGTAGTATCTCTACTCTTGCCATCAACACAAATTCAGAATGCCTAAAACAGAGATTTTGGTCTTCTCCCTTAACTACATCTTCCTCAGGTATTGAGCAAACACCTTCATCCTTGCAGTTTCAGTCTAGGCAGCATCCTCAGATTGAATGTCTCTAAAGGTCCTCATATCCAGGCGATACCCACATCTTGCAGATTATTTCAGTGCAACTTTTCTACATTTTTGTCTGACTATTCTCCATCCCAATAGTCTTATCCAGATTTTCATGTGTCTTAATTATTGCAAGGTTATTTTCCTACCAATATATCCATCCAGATCCTGCGACGAAGCTTGTTTTCCTAGCTTGCTGTTTTGAACATGCCAGCTCTCTCTATTCACCCCACCATCAGCTTCCCTCCTCTCTTACAGTGCTATTCCTTTCCTTTCCCAGCCATCATCTCTCATATACTGTCAAAACACCCGTGCCTGCCCCAGCAGGATTGCCTCCCACCCTTTCTCCCACCATCACTTGCTTGTTCAGTTTTGTTACAAGCACTTATGTGTTGTTTGTGCTGGAAGAAGCTCCTCACAGTCATCCAAAATGCTTCTTTCTCATCCCTGAAAACTTTCTGAGCAACCTTTTTTTTTGTTCTGACACCTGTAGCCAGCTTAGGGCAGGAAAGTGGCTGCGATATGGACAGAAGAGAGCACTCCCTGTTATATTGACCAACACTTTTGGGCTACTTACCTGAATTTATCTTTTTCGATGTTTAGGGACAGATGTTAGAGCATATGTGATGCCTAATGGCTAAGGTCCACATGAACTGGCCTTTTGTGACAACAGATCACTTGAAATTGTGCCTACTTCTCCTAGGCACAGTGTTAATACCAATGAGGACAGCACATAGCTCTCCAAACACACCCCTTCTCTGATACATATTGAGAACTGCCTATTGCTTCCCTCCAGCCCTCAGCCACAGGCTAGCCTTTTCCCTGCTTTGTGAGGCAGCATCCTTTGGCTCAGAAAGCCTTCAGTTGGGATTTTGGCTGCTTACCACTCCAGATGTACTGGCTCAGCACAGATGCAGAAGGCAGTGTGAAAGAGAGGTGTGCATGTGCATACTGCAAGGCAGCTGCCCCTCTCCTCCTCTGTTAGCACTGACCACAACATCTCCTCCTGTGTCACACGGTGGGGCAGTGGGACTGCAGCCCCCAAACAAGACAGCCCTCTCCCTCCTCCCTTGGTTGTCTGTGGCATAAAGGGGGGATATAACAGTGCTAGGACTTGTTAAAGGCACACATATGGTCCAGATCAGATGGCAGGGGACAGGGTGTAAGGGCTGATCTTCAGTCTAGGTGTGTACCAAGCCCTCTGCTCCATTAATGAGTTTGTATCAGATGTATATAGAGTCAGAGGTACTTGTGTTGGGGGCATCTCTGGGAGGGCAGACTGAGCTGATCCAGCTCGTCAGTTTGAAAATGGAGGGACAGGGGAGCGAGCCTAATCCTCTGATGAACGGCTCCTGCTTTGGTAATGTTTAACCAACAAAGCACATCAAATATCTGATCATTTAGTATCTAAATTATCAGATACTTCGTATTGGATTTGGGTTTGCTAGGGATCTCATGCCTTAAATTTGCCCTCCTGTTTTCATCCCATAGGCAGGACTGATGACTTAAGCAAGGATTTCTCCTTTCACATTCTAAAAATATAACCCAGAAACACAAGTAGTGTCTTTTTTAAGGGGATATTTCTGAAGGCAATGAAGCTTGATAAAACAAGAGAGGCTGTATGGCTTGTGTTGGAATATCAGTATATTTTTGATACGCATACAGAGAGATTTTGTTGCTACTTTGTCCTTATACAACAGAGGAGTCTCCATTGCTGTGCTGGCCTATATGCATGCTATTACTTCAAGAAATCAGACACACAGCAGGTTTTGATAGGTTTTGTCTTGTAATGGAGACTTGTTTCTAGAATTAATCACTCTTCCAGCTTAAATCTAGTAGAAGTTAATCCTGAATTTTTGGGCCTCCCTTAGCAGTAACAGATGCATGAACTTTGAATATGTTCCTATATAAATTACAGTCTCGTATTGGTACTTCTTGGCAATTGATACGCAAAGGAGAGAGAACACAGCCTAATACCAGTGTAAAAAATTCCTTTATATAGCTTAAGTTTCTCTTTTGAAGCACATTTTATTTTTAACATTACATTGGTTATTTCCAAATATAGACTGTGGTGAAATTCAGCCAGGGGAGAGAGAAATGAGCACACGCCTTTGGCTTTCCTGCCCCTGCGCTGCGTTGGTGCTGCTGGGAGTGAGGCACTTGTCCTGCTGCCCCTCTGATTTCTGTCCCCCACACTCCTCTCCTTCCCAAAAATGAGGAGCAGATCTTGTACCTGCATTTTACACCTGCCCTGGTCTGGGCCCATTGCTCCATTGTACGCCCATTTGCAGGAGGTTGTATTGCAGTGTGAATGCTGGTGGGGCTGGGAGAAGGAATGTGTGGCACAGCGGTGATATTTTGGCACAAAAGCCAGTAAATCATACATGCAGTGAGAAGTAATGCTCCTCCCACCCAGATACTGGTGGGCCCCACCCTGCTTCCCACAGGGCCCGGCGGAGAGGGATGGTGTCACTCTGAATGACTTCACAGGCAGCAACAGCCTTGGACTTTTTGACTTCAGTGATATCAACCTTTGCTCTTTCTTGGGACAGACCAGCCATTTGTGCCTTCTCCTGCATTTTCTTGCCTTCCCACCCCAGTAGCTTGTCTCTTCCCCTGGCCTTGCAGCTGCAGCCACTTTCATGCACTCCCTCACACCTTCAGCCCCATCAGTGGGACAGGGCCCCAGTGGGAGGAAGCACATCATCTCTTTCCAGGGCAGGACCTGCCTCTCAGTGGGACGGGGGCAAAGTTTACAGGACTCCAGGAGGAAGGTGCTTTGGCAATGCAGTGATGAGGGAGGGAAACCCTTGTGTGGGTTTCTTCACCACAGGGCACAGCTTCAATTGGAGCATTGGAAAACATTTCCTCTACCTTGCTTGTCCATAAGCTGGTGCTGGACACTTATTTGGGAAATGAGCTTTCAGCCTTTCTATCCAGCTGACATTTTAACACCAGGGATGGATTGAAGTTCTGCCTGAGGAGGTGTCAGACCTCTGCCTGTGTCCCTGCTGAGGGTGAGCAGAGATACTGATTGGATGGGCAGCACAAGCCTGATGGGCAGAATCCTGAGCTTCAGTTCTTGCTCTGGTACAGGTACCACAGGGCTTTGAAACTGAGTTTCCTTCAGCCTCATAACAGTTTGGGCATGCAATATCAGGCTTGCTCCTCTCACTCATTTTTATCTCTTCATGATGGGAGCGCTGTGCAGGCTCATGAACCAGCTCACCAGAAAAGCAGCACCCCGTAAGCTGCAGTCCCTGGCCTGGCTCGGGGGCGGCAGGCAGCACTGCTGTGTGGCATCTTGAGCCGTGGCTGCCGGTTCCATCAGACGCGTGTGGGAGGCCCAGGAGAACCAAAATCTGCTGGGAGAATCAGAAGGGGAGGACCCTTCTTATTATTAGCCATGTCACCCGATGACAACCACACCTCAGACGTCCACCCACACCACTTCCTACTCCTCTGAACCAGCTGCTCGGCTTGGCTCCATGGGGAAATGCTCAGCCAGAAGCTCATAATCCATATCTGACTCCTCAGTGTAAAATTAAACCACCCTGCTGTCAGAGCAAGGAGGAAGGCACAGCTGGTGCTCAGCTTGCTGGGGTGATGGGGAAGAAGGGCTCTTCATGACCAGAACTGAAGGGCTCAACGGCAGTTGGCGGAGCAGTGGCTTTTCTGGATGTCCATCACAGCAAATTAATTTCTGAGCTCTGATTTCAACTCACTTCTTTTTGTTTTTCTGCCTCTCCTACATTTAAACTTATGTTCAGCTTTGCACTTACCTCTAGGAATTCCTGAGTGTTTGGGATGACATCCAGGACAGCTCTTTTTGTTTGCAAATTGCTTTAGTCACCTCTCAAGTTCTTAGCATAGGGGCAGTGCATTAACTGGCAGTGTTAAATCCTATGTGGGTTCTACCAGGGAAATTTGAGCTAGATGAGAAGTTGGGGGTATTTTAGGAACTCTCCATACAGAAAGCTTGGGGGACCATCATGGCTATCAAGTCTAGTGAGAATTCCCCAGTTTTATCCTAACCGATATATTTTAAAAAACAATTCCTAATTAAGCTTTCCTTGAGCTCCCTCTGTAATGGTGCTGTGCCTCTAACACTGTAGGCAGGTATCTCTAAGGGAATTCATATTTCTTAAAAACTCAGCTCTGCATGACATCTCGCTTGTCTCCTGGAAATCTCTGGGGCACAGGCTGTGGCAGCCCAGGTGTATGAGATAATACAGGCACTTACAACCATGAGTGGCAGATAAAAGGGGCCTGATCCTAACCTGATCCCAGACAGCACTCCATAATGTGTAATAATAACCCCACAAGCTGTACCCATGTCACTAAGCTCCATGAAGACATGGGGGCAGCAGAATTCCCTTCCTCCATTCTCCTGTCGCTTGTATTAAACCTGCTCAGCAGCCTGTTTAAATGCTAATCATTAGCACTGAGCCCCTTATTTGTCATTGTATGTGCCACACTCTGGAGGATCACAGGGTGGTTTTGGGGTTCTCCTGCTGCAAAAGTCAATGTGTATTTTCTAACTGCTCTCCTTGCAGTGACTCTGCTGCTCTCCTGGCTCCTGGAGCATATGGAGTTTTTATCCCTGAGAAGGGCTTAGCAACCCCACCTGGGCTTAATGAGTAAACTTTTATAATCTATAAAGGATTTAAAGGATTTTGCAGTATTTTAGTTGTATACGGTAAATCTGTTCAAGAAGAAAGAGCTCTACCACCCATGTGCAGGCTGCCCTGGGTGGCTTTGTCTGCTGGTAGGAGGTGCTGTTGGTTCAGATCTTTGGAGCAGGAAGAAGGATACCAGCTGAGCATCAGCCTCAGGTTTAGCTTCTGCTGAGGGGTAGGCAGGGAAAAGGGATCCCTTTGGCAACCCTCTCCTTAAACCTCCCACCAAGGTGAAACTCCTGTGGAGAGAAAGGCTTACTTAGCTCCTGGTGAGTTACAGCAAAGACTTAAGAGACTTTAAAATGATCCCTGCCACTGTCTGGCTGCCTCATCTGACCAGGAAGTAGATTTTCCTAATTGCTATTAACAGTTTGTAACTTGGTATGGAAAGTTTAACTGTGGGTTCAAATCTCCATGTATAGTGTGGATCTTGACCTGACTGCTTAGAGCTGTGTAATTTAAATATTTTTTTAAAGTTGCATTACTGGGTTATTTTATTCTATGCTATGCTGTGTTATTCTAGGTGTTATGGCTGGTTGTGACTTTGCAACCTGGGCAGTACTGCTGGCTCTGAGTGGAGGGCAAGATGGGCATCCTGTGTCTAACACAGTGCAGGTGCCTGAGACCTCTCCTGGAGGGCTTCAAGACAGCAGAAGCATTTTCCTCATAATGCAAGGGTCTGTGCCAGGCCAGAGGACAATGACTTTATTTTAGCAGTATGAATTCCAGGTTGCAGGAGCTGGTAAGTGCAAGATGTGTCTTTAAGCATGAAGGTGAAGGTGGTAGTAGGTGGATGCCAGCACGCTAGTTGCTGGGACTAAGGAGAGGTCACCCCAGCACATGCTGAGAATTCCCAGCATCTGGCAAAAGAAAAAGCAAATTACCTGGTCTGCCTCACCCCGATCTTAGCTTGACCTGGTTCAAATAAATCCTCTGCTAGGGATTGTCTTTGCTGTTGACTTTAAATAGCAACATCTTCATTAACTTAAGCCTTCTCTTGAGCTTTGGGGCTGCTCTCTCTGCTAAGCCTTTTCGGTTACCCCTATCTCTAACTTCCTGTGCCTGGTGCTAAAGGCTGCAGGCTTAGGGAGATAGTTTAAGGCCTTGGTGTGTTGTCCATGGGCAGCAGAGATTTGCTCTAGAAAAATTCCCTCCTTCCTTCCTTCCTTCCTTCCCTCCTTCCTTCCTTCCTTCCCTCCTTCCTTCCTTCCTTCCTTGCTTCCTTCCTTCCTT
>VZTJ01005976.1:139457-296949 GCA_013397795.1 Orthonyx spaldingii
GCCTGCCCGCCTGCCTGCCCTCCTGCCTGCCTTCCTGCCTTCCTTCCTGCCTTCCTTCCCGCCTTCCTTCCTGCCTGCCTTCCTTCCCGCCTTCCTTCCCTCCTGCCTTCCCGCCTTCCCTCCTGCCTTCCCTCCTGCCTTCCCTCCTTCCCTCCTGCCTTCCTGCCTTCCTTCCTGCCTCCCTCCTTCCCTCCTTTTCCTTCTGTCCGTCCTTCTGTCCGTCCTTCCTTCCTTCCTTGGTGCCTGTAGAAGGCCTCACCCACTTCCCCCTCCTGATAAACTGTAGCAAACACCTACAATGTCACCCTTACTAGTCTGCCCTTTTATCCTAACCGATAAGGTCTCAGTTTGCTCATCCTCCCCCTCAGGACAGAGTTCAAAATCCCATCATTATAGGTGTGATTTCCCTGGGGACAAGGTGTACTGCCACCGGGTTTTGCAAAGTCACAGCCATTTTCAATGTTAAGAACTGCAGCAGGTGACAGCCTCATCTCACCCAGTGGGGTTTTTGGGAAGGGGGGAAATGATCTTCAATCCTGTATATGCAAGTCCATTAGCCAACACTGGCAGGCAAAAATGTGGAGCCATGAATCACCCTGACCATCTCACATGATCTCTGAGAAGGGTCATGAAATCACCCAAGCACCAACAGAAGCTTGGACGGTCTCAAGTGAATGAGGAGGATGAACCCTGCAGCTCCCTTGACTGTGAAAGGGAAGCCAGATTTCAGCACAATGACAATTCACATCCACTTAGAGATCTGAGCTATAGTGTTTGTATCTGTGCTAAACTGCCAAATAACCTCTCAGAATACTGACTGGGGAGTACAGACCCACCTGCTGAGATGGGTAAGTGCTGTAGAAATGGAATAATTTAAATCCTCTGTTTGCCAGAGTGAAGCAAACTAACAAAAAGCCCATTCATCTCTTTAATAAAACATTTCCTCCTTTTTGGTAATCAATATGGGTCAGATCTCTTTTATGTAACACAAGGCTCTAATTCAGCTGAGTAAAAAAGTGTAATGTAATTTTGAGAATCTATAAATGCTCTAAATGTGATGTATTTAAAAAACATCTATTCTGACTAAGTAGGAAGCAGAAAAATTACTTATATGACCATTAGGGATGGACTTTACTATTCCAAAGGAAATGCCGGTAATTTTATTTCCCATACGCTGGCAAATTCAGTGCCTTCCAACAGTGTGGATACATGTTCCTTAACCCTTTACTATGCTGAAATAGCCATTTAAAAAGAACTTTTGAGTCAAGGCATGATCTGATTCTTTCCATTCTTCTTCAAATGCATTCACACCCAGCACTGCTCAGTAAGCTAACTTGAACAAAAGCTACATAGATTTTTAGTAGTTATCAAAAGCTCAGTTTCAAGACTGGAGAGCATCTCACTCCTAAAGCATAACAAATCAGTCAGGGGAAAACGGAAGTGACTCTGGGCAGTCATCCTTTCTCAGGGTAACTAAAATAAGGAGAGACGTGTTTATAGACTCCCTGCCATCACCACTGGCTCCATGACAGACTCTTGGTCCTCTGAAACCCCAGCCAACAATTCAGTCCCCTTCCATGGACTCTTCAGAAAGGTTGGAGGGCAGGGAATACTGGAGCTGCAGGCAACACTCTGGAGCTGGCTGTGGCTGGATCTGCTCCTCCCCCTCAGTTCCTTCCACATGCTGCATGCGAGGCATCAGCAGTACCCTGCGAATCTGCAAATCCTGGAGAAAATCAACCCAACTCAGTGTATTCCCAGGCATTGCTACAACCACTGGGTTTTGCAAACAAAAAGAGACTCAATTTCCCAGTTGAATCCAAGCTGCAACTTGTCTTGTCTTTCTTGCACTCAACCATGGCTGCAGAAATGAAGATAAACTGCAGAGCTGAGGGCAGGAGGTGCCACCACCAGCACTGCAGAGATGGGCCACAGAAGAGGCTGAAGTGTTTACCTACACACCTTAGAGCGTAATTCAAGTCTCATTCCTTTACAGTTATTCACACATGCAAGGAAGTCTGCTGACACAGACAGGGCTGCCAAGCAGCCCCTGTGTCACTAAACAGCTGCTCAGTGCTGTGGGCTGTACCTACCTGTGGCTCCTGACCATTGGACACAGCATCCCAGCCAGCGGGTGAATGACACCTCATTGTACAGCTCATTGTGAGAGCTTTGCTAAGTGGATGTAATTAACGGCTGGAGAATGACATTTAAACATGTGTTTGATACTTTCTTCTAGAATTAGGACAGAATTACACTACTTTGCATTCTGATTAATTCTTTTAGCATGCAACTGACTTCAGATTTGCATAAGCAGTGTAGTTCATGCTTTCTGCTACCAAAACCCTAAGAGCAGGATGTTTTTCAGCTATTATTTTGCTTTCAGTATTTCACATTAATTTCCGTGGTGCATTTGTCATCATTCAGGAACATACAATGCATTGCCAACTCTATCATTAATGCCAGCTCAATAGAATAGTGTCAGAACAATGATGACATCTTGCTTGCATGAATTTCAGTTTTTCTGATAAAACTAAAAAATTCTGAGCCTTATGTGTAATATTTTCTGGCCCTATGTGTTGCTCTCTGCCCTACAGACCATCTTGTTTAGCCTATGAAATTCTATTTATGGATTCCCCCACCATGGGTATGCTCAGCCCCAAGCCTGGTGCTGGCAGATTTGGTGCTCACAGTTTTAAGACTGTTTATGCAAAACAGAAGCTTGCAGCAACCATAATAAAAAAATCACAACACTACAGTGAAAGGCCTCCGAGGTAGAGCTCATGCTCTCTGCAGGCTCCTGTGATATGCTCTGGAGTACTTGCATCTGGCAGTCACTCCCTGTCAGCTAAGCAGGGTAGAAACAAAAGCAGAGGCAAATTAACTAGGGAAAAGGAAGACCCACTTTCTGCCCATTGATTCAAGGTTCTTATCCAGAAAGGGCCTCTTTCACTTGTCCCAACTCCTGGTTCATGAAATGCTTCTCCTTTCTGCCCCATGACACACACACTATTCTTCATTGTGTTACCCACCAATAAATCCCCGAAAGAGGAAATATTTTCTTCATTTGGGAAGTGTAATTAAACGACCTTCATATAAAACTGCATTTCCATATGAATATTTTGTGCTTTCATCCAGGCATGCCACTAAGCCTTTACCTGCCAGGGAGAAAGGAGGGAGGCATTCTGTATTTTTCTGCTGGAGGACAGACGCTTCCAGTAAAGAGCAATGGGCACTCAAGTGCAAACCCTGCCTGTTCAGACTGTTATTTGTGAATATTACAGGATGACCTTGTTTTGGGATGTTGTAGATGGTATTCCAGCCACTGCTCTGGAGCTCCGTTCAGTTCCTCTGCCCCTCTGTGCTGGCTGTCAGGGTCACATCATCAGTGTGAGACTTGTAAGGACGATGAGATATCTCCTGGTTTTCTCGCGTGTCACACACTGAGACAGATGCTCTAACTGTAAACTGCAGGCTCCCACAATGGGTGACAGTGACAAACCTCCCCATTTGCCCAGATAGGTACATGAAATGTAGGATCATAGAGTGGTTTGGGTTGGAAGGGACCATTTTGTTACAACCCCCTTCCATGGGCAGGAACATCTTCCACTAAAGTTGGCTACTTACTCAAAGCTCCACCCAAAGAGCCTTGAACACTTTCAGGAATGGGATATCCACAACTTCTCTGGGCAACCTGTTCCAGTGCCTCACCAACCTCACAGTGAAGAGTTTTTTGCCAATATCTCATCTAAACCTATCCTTTGTCAGTTTAAACCCATTAGCCCTATGGCAGTACTCTGGATGAAGGAAATCTTGGCAATAATCTCCTTGTTTACAAGGAAAGGCAGAGTTAGGTCATCAGTAAAACAAAGCTTCCTTGCTGTAGCACATATCTGAGAGATCAGCAATAGAAGATTGCAAGGCATCAATGCATGTACAAATTGGAAAGCACAGTTCCCACCCTCCATTCCGCACTGCCAAACCTGGAAGAGCACTGGACAACCCAGAAAATCTTTGGCTTTGAAGAAAAACTTGCAAACAGCAAGGAAGGGACCTAGCTGTTTTGCAAACCAAACCCTGTAATCTGGAAATAAGTGAGACACTGTCGACAGCAGCAGTCTCAGAGCAGGAAACCAAAGAGAGTTTGAGGCACACGTGGTCCTGCAGGGAGAGATGGAAAGGGATGAACGCAACAAAAAGCTGAGGTGGTCTGGGGATTATGAATCAGTAAAAAAAAGTACTGCATTGGGGCATTGAACAGAAAGGGAAAAGTGAAGAACAATGTCAAAACAGGACCCATGTGAAACTGTCTCCTCAAGAAGTGCTCTGAACAAAGCACATGCCCTGACTAAACAGAGTGGATCTCTTCTCATTGGGAAGTGTCAGCAGACTCACTGTAGCACTGCAGTTTTGCTGGTTATATGCTCAGTGTGGATGCTCAAGTTCACACCAGTGCTGCTATGGTGTTAGAAGCTAAACACCTCTTGCTGGTCTAGCAAATCACCTGGCAGAGCCAAACCCCAAACTGTCCCTACTGCCCCTGCAGATGCTTGGATGTAGTGAACAAGAAAGAAGCTCAAGCAGTTTTATCCAGAAGCTCACACTGACATTTTTATCCCATTACAGTCACACACACTCAAAGAGCCCAAACACATCAGGCCAAAGGGCACCACAAGAATTCAAACAGTTCAGTCTCTTCTGCAACTGCTCAGTCATGTTATATCTCAGTGTTATTCCTCACAGAGCATTCAAGCCATAAATTCAGACACAAAAGTTGTTTATTCCCTCTCCTCCCTTGATTAAGATGCATGGCCAAATTAAGCACATATATGAATGTTGTAATTTCCATGGGTGAATATCAACCTTTCCAGAAGAGCAATGGAAAGCTGCTGGGCTATGTTTGGCCTATTTGCTGAGCTCTGAATTTACAGTATTGTTTATCAGATTTCTCAATATTTACACTCGGTTCCCATCTCAGTAAATAGATGACATAATATATGATACTACTGCTCAAAAACCCCAAGGAAATGAAAACCAGAAACTTTTTGCAGCAGAAACCCACAAATGTAAAAGATGCTGAAATTAGCTTCCTTCCAATGCCTTTTTCTTTGTCAATTATTTATAGATAACATGCAGTTCATATATATGTAGAGCATGAGCACTGTTGGGAGATAGGCATTGCTGGATAGGTTCAGACTCATAGTATTTTTAACTCACACAGTGACAATTTCCAGATGCTTCAGGAGAAAGATTTCTGTAAGGAATGGTAGCAGGAAGGCCGGCCCCTAAATAAAATTCTTTTTTACTGAAAAACTTGGTATGTGACAAAGAGCGTGAGGAATATACTCTGCATTTTTTGAAGCTCAATTGAGTGGAGAATAAGAAAATGTCCCTGTTTGTACATCAGTGCCTGGCCCTGTCTGAATCCTTTGTGGTTCTGGCACACTCCACGATCCCTGGGCATTGAGTTGCCCAGGCAAGTGTCTTTTGATGAATGTGTTTGAGATTTTTCTTCTTTTACTAGAGTATAGTACTGGCCATATCTTTCACTTTGCTTTGTATCTTTTTTGTAATATTTTTGTTTATCTTTGTTGGCAGACAGTGTCAGCACTTGGTGATGCCATTGCACATGAACTGTCCTTTGGCCTGTCCACCTTCTGCACAGGAAAGCCCTTTGGTAACAGCCCCAGAAAAACCTCTCCCTTAAGGCTATTTTGTCTGCACTTTAAAAGCAAGGAGGACAGCTCATGAAATAAGGGAGTATTTCCAAATCTGTGCTGCATCCTGGTTTTAACTGCAGTCCCTACAAGGCTGTTGAGTCTGAGTGATAGCCCAAGCCTTGCCCCAGGATGGAAAGGCTGCCAGTGCCCCAGGGAGGTCTGTGAACAACACAGGATAATGCCGGTGAGCACAGCTTCGGAAGAGCCAGGCACTGAGAAAGGAAACAAGTCCCTGTCTGGGATAGGACCATGGTATATGGCTTTTGCCTCAGAAGGAGAAAATCCCTCTTACTTAATTGAAGGGAAGCTGGTGTTACTTCTGTATTGCACTTTTCTGTTTTTAATTAAATTGAATAATTTTACATAATAAAACAAGAAGTGCACCTGCAGTAAGCAATTTAGATTGGGCGAAATGTTGATTTTAATTATGTTGAGTTTATTCAACTGTGTTAATGTGAATAACTCCATCTGGCTGGAGCAGCAAGCATGGTTTAGTACTTATTTCCAGGTATACAAAGATTTGGTTTGTGCAAGCTGAAAAGAGACGAGCCATTAAAGGGAATTTGATTGCAATGTTTTATTTAGAAAATTAATCCTAAACTTCAAGAACATAATAATAGCAAATAACATTATATGAACTTCATCTACATCAGAATTATAGAGGGGCATTTCCTGCATATAAATTAGCTTAACATGTTTTGGCAACGGTTTTAATTCAGTAACCTATACCTCAAAGAGTTAAACAAATGAGGGAATTTTAAAGATTATGTTTTATTGAATATTAATGTGATACGTTGTTATAATACAGACTAGCTGATAAGGTGTGGCGATTCTCTTTTGAGTTTCTTGGTTCGCATTAATTCAGTTTCTGTTAAGAACAGAAGTTTCTTCTTTTCTAGTGCACAGAGGAAGGCAAACCACCCAAAGACAAGCATATTTTCAGAGGTTGCAAAACTGTCAGTACAAACTCATTCATTCTGCATTTGGACTTTGAAGAATGTGCACAGTGATGAGGGCCCTATCTGAAAGAGCTGTGTGCTACTTTTTAAGGGAAAAAGCAAATGTACAACCTCATTAACATGAGTTACTGTTGTTAAATAGCCAGGAGATATGGAAAGAAGCAGCAAGTTGGCAGGACCTTGTGGTTCATGTGCCAAATGAGTATGGAATTGAAGAGGTTGCCATGAAAAGGAAACTTCGTGCATAGTGATTTACAGTGCAAGCGCCTAAGCATAAACCAGAAATACTTTGAGGCTTAGGAAAAACTGAGATTTAATATGTACTTTTGTGATGATAAAATAAATTCTTCCTTTTTTAATGGCCTCTTCTGTAAAGCTGCTTCTTAAAGAGGTCAGTCCACTAGATACACAGCAGATATGGGATATGAAGAGCTCAGCTTCCTAAAAGCTACTGTAGATGTAATCCCTAGTCCTGATGTCTGTGGCTAATCTCACAAGTATTCACACAGACTATGCCTGAGATGGAAGATTTACAGTATAAACTATAATAGAAAACAGTCTCTTTTTCAGCCTGAGGTTTGCCCCAAAATTATGAATACAGTGCTTTGTTCTTGGCTGATTTTGTGGAAAACAGAAAACCCAGCTGCCTCTGGTCTTCAGGTTCAGCATATTACACCACAAAGTTTCTACTCTTTCATTAGAGAACCCTAATGTAGAAGAAGCGAGAGCTGAATTACTTATCATATAAGGGACATAGCTTCAAGCAAACAAATCCCCTCTTGTGACCAGGCTCTTCTGTGCAAGGCGTTATTCAGACGTGTGCAGGACAGGACTGCTTTGTTCCAAGGAACTCAGCAGACCTGGAAAATGAAAAATACAAGGTGACTGCTAAGAAATGGTAAACAGAGGGATGTGTACATTGTGTTGCCAGTGCTGGGCTGGGCTCAGCTTCACTGCAAAATTATATCCCTAACAGATGTCACTATGGAGGGAAATAGTGGAAAAATAATTAGTGTTAATGGCAGCCCAGTAAATTAAGCTTGCAGACTCAGTTACTTGGTACTCCTATCTTTATAGGTGCTGTGAAGATGCCTAGGATGGCAGATAAATGGGTCTGGATCATCCAATCACTAGCTCATATTTGAGTTGAAATGCAAAAGTAAAGACACAAGTCCCACCATTGTAGCAAATATGGCACCCTTTAGGCACATGTTTTGGATAATTGCTTGTAGGTCAGTGTGGTCAGTTGACTGTGGCTGGACCAGGTGTCAACCAAAGCTACTCAGTTACTCCCTTCCTTACCTGGACAAGGGAGAGAAAATATAACAAAAGGCTCATGGGTGGAGATAAGGACAGGGAGATATCTCTCAGCAATTATCATCATAGGCAAAACAAAATCTATTCGAGAAAATTAATTAATTGTCAATCAAAATCAGAGTAAGATAATGAGAAAATAAAAAGCCCTAAATTTTAAAACACCTTCCCCTCACTCCTCCTTTCTTCCCAGGTTCAACTCACTCTTGAGTTCTCTGATTTCTCCCTCCCAGCAGCACAGGCATGCAGGACATGGAGTCTGTGGTCAGTTCATCATAGGTTGTCTCTGTCATTTCTTCCCTTCAGGTTGTCTCTGTCATTGCTTCCCTTGCTCCAATGTGGGGTTCCTCTCATGGGAGACAATTGCTCATGGGAGACAATTGCTCATGAACTTCTCTAATGCGAGTCCTTCCCACAGTTCTTCACAAACTGCTCCAGCGTGTGTCCCTTCCATGGGGTGCAGTCCTCCAGGCACAGCCTGCTCCAGTGTGGGTCTCCCACGGGACAACAAGTCCTGCCAGCAAACCTGCTTCAATGTGGGCTCCAGTCTCCATGGGTCCACAGGTCTTGACAGGAGCCTGCTCCCGCATGGTGTTCCCATGGAGTCACAACCTCCTTCAAGCATCCACCTGCTCCAGCATGGGGTCCTCCACAGGGGCAGGTGGATCTCTGCTTCACTGTGGGCCTCCCCAGGCTGCAGGAGCTGCACCAAGGGCTGCAGGGGAATCTCTGCTCCAGTGCCTGGAGCACCTCCTTCCCCTCCTTCTCCACTGGCCTTGGTGCCTGCAGAGATTTTTTGCTCACATATTCTCACTCCTTTCTTTTGGCTACTGTTGCACCACCATTTCCCCCCCTTCTCAGATACACTATCCCAAAGGCGCTACCACTGTCACTGATGGGCCCAGCATTGGCCAGTGGTGGGTCCACCTTGGAGCCATCTGGCACTGGCTCTGTCAGACGAAGGTGAAGCTTCTAGCAGCTTCTTACAGAAGCCACCCCTATAGCACCTCCACTACAAAAACATTGCCATGCAAACCCAGTGCATTCAGGGACCAGAGAGACAGCTTCTCTCCCCATGATGTATCTCTGAAGGAGCAGAGACGGATGGAGGATGAGGGATGGAAGACAACACAGAGACTGAACTACATCTCTGAATTAGGATTGGAATACAGTGCCATAAGAGGCAAGGGAGAAGGCTACACATCACTGTCTCTCATCAGAGAGAGCAGAGTGCGGCATGAAGTACATGCTGGAAAAAATCTTGAGAAGAAAGAAGGGGTCTGGTTTGGATCATTGCTGTGACAAAGTCTACAGAAAAGGACTGACATTGTGCTGGAGGACAAAAAATAATAAACCCCTGTTTGTCTGCCTCTGCAGAGCATGGAGAGGGAGCGGGAGCTGGGCTGGTGCCCAGGCCCAACATGCCCCTGCAGTGGCGTTTATTCAGATCCCAATCATCCTGGAGAGGATAAGGACTTTCCCATCTGCTCAGGGTGGTGGCCATGCCAATGTGCCCCAAGGAACATGGCAGCCCTGGCAGGGCAAGGAGGACAGTGGGGCAAAGAGACACCCAGGGAAGAGAGCTTCTGGTTTTCTTAATTGTTGTGTAGGTTGTGAGGAACTATTCACATCTATCCAAATTGTCCTTTCCATTGTGAGCCCTCTGTTCCCTGCTGGAGTGAGTGTTCCTCCCTGTGCCCTGCTGCTGGCTGCGTGCTGCACACCAGGCACTGCGGCTTTGCCGGTGGCAGCCTGACCCCAGCAGCACCTGCACTCCCTGGCCACGGGCCCCTCCCGCCAGGACGGGGCTGGTGCCCTCGGGGCCGTGCAGGGGTGTCGTGCCCCTTCACTCAATGTGTTTTCCAGAGCAGCTTTATTTGTAGGAGGAGATGCAGAAAGGAGGAAGATGAGCATTTCTGGTGGCATTGGGCTGGTGGCTGCCTGCTAAGACATTCTCCTATATTTTGGTGCTTACTTTTGTTTAATATATTGCCCTTCTGAGTTTATTTTACAGGTGTTTGTTTTGGAGAGGGCTCTGTTTACAATTCTGTTTTTACGTGGAGTGCACATGTGTCGATATTTGCTTTGCTGGAACTTGGCATTCCTCCTCCTCCCTTCCACCCAGCCCTCGCTTTGGCCAAGCCACCAGTCATGGCCAGCAAGCTAAAGGCTCCTTTTGCTTTCAGCTCACTTTCCACCCACCGGCCCCTGGGCCCCTCACTGAGTCAGCTTTGACAAAGCATGGTCATGCTACAAAATCCTTTGGAGCATGGCTGGTACCAGCACTCCCCATCCCCTGCACTTCTTGGTGCACCAGAGGAGGACAGATGTGACATTCTTCACATGTAAAGCATCTGAATTATGCCACTGCAAAAGGCCTTTCTGCCTCTTCTCTCCTTGCACAGTGACCTGGCTTCAGTGGGAGCTTCACATCCCCCTGGGCCATGTCTGCACAAACCCAGCTGCAGTTCTTCCACTGATTTGTCCTGAGGTGGTGGAAAAGCTGACACATCAGATCTTTCCTGTCCAGACCGTGAAGTTAGGTAGGTGGAGCTTAACTATTTCTTCAGAGGGAAGGAAGCCACTGAACACCTTGTACATGAGGTTTCCCCCTCCACACCAGCTAAAAAGGCAGAATGAGGATGTGCTACACACTAACTGAGCTCTCACTTACATTGTCTCTCTTACCAAAAACCATGGCTGAAGTTTCTAGGAAACAGGGAATAACATTCACTCAGCCTTCACTTGTGGATGGATGAGCTCACCTCTTTTCTCCAATTTCTTTTTTCAGCAAGCTCCTCTCAGTGTTTTGCTGGCAGCTGCTCTGCATTTCTTTTGTTAGAACTTTTGGGTTCTCAGCCTCCTTGCCCAATGTGTGGGCTTTGCTCTGTGGTCCCCCTCTGACACCAGGCCACCATTCCTGCCTTTTTACAGTAGCCCTTACTAGGTTCACTAGAGCTCCGATGATGGGAAATCCAGCCTGGTCACTTGAGGGCATTGCAGACCTCTTCAGAGCGAAACCTTGAAGGGATGCTGAGGAAGGGCTTTGTGAAGTTTGCAGCACAACAGATGAATACACAGTGATTCCTCTGGAAGAAAATCCATTACTTTTTTATGACTTTTACAGGTGGATGTTGAGATGTGACAATTAAAAACTTGTGACCTCTTGCCTATTTTTGTGTTTTTATATAATTCATGGGCAAGACCTGTGTATGCATTGCATGCGCTCAAAAAGTCATTCAACTGAATGTGCATCTGTCCTACAAATAGTGGGCACATGCATTTAATACCACCTGGGCTAGCTAAGTATTATTTCAGTCTTTTTCTCTATAAGACAGCCAATTAACAAGAAAAAGAAAATCTGGTGGGAGAATTCTCTTCTAACAACCTCCTAAGCCAGACAGGACAGTGTCACAAACTTCAGATCTATACAGAGTCCACAGCTTCTCACACCAATGGTGGCAGAGGACATCAGTTACCTCCTAAGAGTGACCTCCTATCCTTCAGGTGCCACAGGAATCACTCTGGTCAGGAAAATAGTGTTCCCAAGCAGAATAAGACTGAAGAACAAATATAAACACTCTGGTCTGTCCTTGAGAATGACAGCACTACTCTAGCTCTTCCAGAGACACATTTCCTCAGCTCTTCTCGCATTTGTCAAGTGCCTGCAACTAGGAGACTCAGAGGAAAGCAAGAGGTGAGGAGCCATTGTGAAGTTGTTCTTGCAAGAGACAAGGATGAACCTGGGCGAAGGAAAAAGGATGACTTTCTGGATATGGAAGTACCTATAGCATGAGGCCAAGGTTTAGGTTTGTGTGCTTTAGGGACATGCAGGAGTGACAAACTGAGGACTGGTGGATTCTCTCTGGGGATAGGGAGAGCCTTGTAGCACAGAGGAGGGAGCCTCAGTAGCATTGTCTTCCTTACACTCTCTCCAGGGCAGAAGTTCTTTTATTAAAACCTAGGTTCAAACCTATGAAAATAATTAGACATTTGGAATAGTCCCTAGCTGGGAAGTGGGCACCTGAATCCAGAGTTTAGGTTCTCCAGACTGCTCTTGGGCTGCCCCAGTCTGGAAGATGCTGGAGGTACACCAGCATCTGAGTTTTTTGCATTTTCACTGCCACTTGTGCCAGGTGACATGCATTGCCAGAGGCCTCACGGACCCCTGTGAACCCCACTGAGCACCTGGTGCTCAGAGAACATAGGCTCTTCTCCATGAAAGACTTCAGTCCTGCTCTTGTCCTCACAGCCATGCCATCAAGGTGGGCAGAGGCTGAGTGACTGCAGACAAGTGGAGGTCCTGGAACTTCTTCTGTCTGTCCAGTTTGGTCCATTTCCATCTGAGAGCACACAGGTACTGAGACCTCCTGTCTCAGGAGCTGTCACACAAACTCCTCTTCTGGGCCTGCTCCACTTTGCCTGGCTCTTTCAGAGGTCTGCTGGTACAGGAGCAGCTCAAAGACCTGGAAAAACTGGTGCATGGGGCTTTCACTTATGAACGCTCAGCATCAAGCTCAGGAAATGAATAAAATATATATTGACTATAATATATAGATAATTTATGTATTTTAAGCCCAGCTGATCTTTAAATACTCTAAAGTCATGGAAATCCCTAGAATTGGCTATTTGCAGAGATCCCACTGTTTGTTGACCAGCACATTAAAATTCTTGTTTAATTTTTGCCACTGAGCTTATGAAAAAAACAGGAGGAAATTTGCATCCATCTCCCTTCTGTCCTTGCCTGCTCAGAAGTACAGGGATGCCAGCTTCTAGGAAACACAAGAGTAAGGAGATCAGGATATGAAAACTATAAGAGAGTTCATAGTTGAGAGCTGTAGGTCCAATTCCTGGTGTCCTCATGCAGCTTCCCACAGTGTTACAGTAGCCTCATTTTCCTGGGGAGGGCTCGTAGGTCTCTGGTGCCGGTGAGATACTGCTGGTAACCTGATGCTGCAGGAGTGCCCACAGTCTAAGTCAGAGCCCTAAAAATGGTCTCCAGAGGCTTTCAAACTGTAGTGTCAGTGCAGAAACAAAGCAGGGATTGCTCTCTAATACAGGAGATGTGGTGCCTGCTCAGTCATAAAGACTCAGTGAAAACACAGCCATATTCTATGATGTTTTATGAAAACATATTGATTAGAAAAATTGCCGTGTCCTTATGAAGCATGAAGTCCACTGCAAAGACAGGTAGTCTGTTGCTCCTTCACGTGGGGCTGTGGCATCCTGCTAGAGCAGGTGTCCCTCTGCCAAGCCTAAAGCCCCCACAGCCCCAACAGGAGCCCTCATGTTCTGCTGGTCCAGCCACTGCCCTGCCGTTGGGGAGGACATCCCTGTCTCCTGGGAGACCCTGCATCTTGGGAATCCTGCCAGGCCTCAGCAATTCAGGGATGACGTCTCCTTTGTCACAGCCATCATCTCTCCTGCAGCCACCAGACCCCTCGGTTGGCTCCCCAGCAGCAAACAGATGGTTGTGCTCATTGCAGGGGGACAGGGGGTCATTCTGAAGGCCCTGGTGACCTCATACTGGTTTATGTGTGTCTTGTGACATACACAGGGAAAAAGATGAAGTAAAAATGCTTTCAACTTCACTGGAAAGGGACAAACCACTCCCTGCAGGCACCCTTCTTCCCTCTGTGACTGCAGCAGGGGCTGAGGCACCTTGCTTAGGTTCATGTGTAGCCTTAGGATAGGGGCTTTAGGGGCTGTGATTAAGCATATTATATATAGTTACATGGTTATATCCTCATATAATTAAAACTAATTTCAGACCATTGTTGATGAGCTCTGACATTTGAAGATCTTGAAAAAAATCTGAGTTATTGTGGTTCTAGACTGAAGGGATGCCAAATTCAGGATTTTTAGTAGGATTTCTCATTACATATTCTCTGACTTTGTACAGCTTCTGCTATGTTCACAACAATTGATTTCTCTTTATTTGAACATATTTGCAGAAATACTTGTTTCCTTTTCTCTGCATGTCTCACCTGCATTCAGATAAACTTATTTGGCTCATAAATGGGACAGTTTTGGTTCTCTACTACAGACTCAGCATGTTTGCAAAACATTTAGTGACAATAGATATATTTTAAAGTTAATTACTGAATAGAGATTGAATAGGGGTTCTTTTCATATTGCTGCAAATATGCCCCACGCCTCTATTTCAAATATTGTACTTGTTAGTCACTTAGGCCCTTGTCCAACAACTTTTAGTATCACTGGAAAGACTGACGCTGGCTGCAGGGACTGCTGGATTAGGCATTACAGTGCAATAGCTCTGACACTTGTAAGATTTTTTTAAGCTGTTTTCACTCACATTATTTCGAGGTGTGAGGCTGGTTGTGTTCCCAGCTCCATGTATGAGGGGGGAGGGGTAGCTCAGGGGGAATCCTGGCACCGTGCTCTTCACTGCCATCCAGTTTCCCAGCTTCTCACTTTATGGTAATTAAGAGGTTTGGTCCTCGCTGCTCGAGTGGGGGCTGTTGCCAGCCAGCTAAATGCTATAAAATAAGCAGATGTGAGGCCGGGCATCTTGCAGGGCAGCTGACAGTGGCTGGACAACCTTTGTAAAGGCCCCTGCCGCTCACGTCCCAAGCACTGCTGTAAATCAGTGATTAAGTGCTCAGACAGCAGATTACAAGAGGCTGCTGGGGACAGCTCTCCCAAGCTGCTACTGGCAGCACCAGCAGAGGTGTGAACAGGCACAAGTAGCAGGATGTGTCTCCTGAAGGGTGGCAAATATGTGAAACCAGGTTCTCAAATCATTGTGTCAGTGCCTGAAAGCACCAGAAGTGCTTTTGTGTGCCAGCATAGGTTGAGTGAGAAGAAAAGTGCCTCCAAGTCTTGAGCCAGCTTTTGAAAACCAACCCCAAACAGGCACTCTTTGATGCCATGATCCCTGCTGGAGCAGGACTTTCCTTAGCAAACTCAAATCATCCTCCTTCTCCTCCTTTTCCTCCTCCTGGCTGCTCATCCTGGGAATCCCACCTCCCAGTTCTCAGTCACAGCCCAGCTCTCCATCCCCACTCTCAGAGTCAGCTGATATTGGCAGTACGTCCCTGCTCCTGACAGTTATTAAGCTGATATCAATTTAGAAAATGTTCCTAGAACTTAACTTAAATCTTGACGTTTTGCTTTTAAAGAGGAAACACTGTACTGCAAAGCAGCTAAAAGGTTGTGCAGGACCCCTTTCACACAGAGGTTGGTCCAGGATGTTGGACCTCCCCAGGGTGCAGTAGGCCATTCTTCATATTTGGGTACTGGCCTCTGGGTGAAGGAACAGACTGGTCAGAGATCTGGGCAGGGAGACTCACTCACTTCCCATCACTGTTTGCAATGATGTTGGGTGGGCCAGGTTTGTGTCCCACACGCCCCTCGACTGCACAGGCTACAAGTGTGTGGGTTATTTGTCATCCTTCCTGCCCTCCTGCTCCAGTCACAGCTGCAGGCACCTTTTCCTTCTGGGATATATTGCTCAGGGCTTGCTTCTTGTTGAAAAGGATACAGGTCCTCTTCTGATTAGCACTCAAAATAATAGCAAGGCAGGGTTTTAAAAGGCATAGTGGGAGGATTAGAAATAGAAAGAATAGAAATAGAAATAGAAATAGATACACAATGCTTTGCAGTGCAGGTAAACTTTCAGTAGGGTCAAGGCCACTGGGAGGGGGATGCTAGACCTGCCTGTCCCAGTATGTCTGTGATGTCTGCAGTGCTGGTCACACACATGCTGAAAACAAGTCCCAGTCTCCTGAACTTCAGTATATCAGCACAGTGGAGTTGGCCTGAAACATTTTTAACCGTCTGACTCTGGATACATTTCCATGTTTCTCGGTCCAAAATCTGTTTCTAACTATGCTGAACTAAGCAGTATATGTCTGAAAAAAACCAGTTTCCAAATGTTTCAAGCTTGTTCATGTAAAGAAGTCTCTCATAAGTATCACTGAGACTTTACTACTAACCTCTGATATAATTCATTTACTGAAATCAGGGTCTGACTTGCAGGGTTTGTACTCTGAACCAGCACAAATGTAAAGTACTCAGGTGGAGCAATATCCTTCTCAGACGTCTTGAAGTGGTCTCTCAGGATGGTTTTTGGCTTTGGATATGAGTCTCTTCAGAGAAGCAATATGCCCTGCAACAGCTGTGTTTCTGTCCCAAAACAGTCTTTCATCCCTCTATTGATTACATCTGGACAAGCTTCACTGGGTAGGGAAACCCAATAAGAGACCTCTGCGTGTTGAAGGCTCTGGTGGAAGGTAGGACCTGCATTACAATTATGTTGCATTTTTGTAACAGGGCTTCTGGTGGTAGCACTAATGAAAATAACTACCCTATTTAATGTTTTGGTATATTTTCCCCTGTTCCACAATAATGGTCATGCATCATAACAATGTGGAGGGAGCAGGGGCCTTCAGGCTGCCCAAAATCTACTGGTTTTACTCCCATTCAGCCCTGGTTCCATGTGATGCAATGTAAGTCTGTCCTGGACCCAGCTGCTTTTTGGTACTCCAGGGAACCTCCCATGATCTGGGCAGAATTACTCCTTGCTTACACCCACATAAGTAGGAATGGGACTGCAGATGATAGATTTACTTTTTTGTTTTTAAAGCTGACTGGCTAACAGAGCCAGAAACAGAGACAGCTTTGGTGATAGTGAATACTAGACTTTTCCAGACTTCTGACGAAGTTTATCCTACAAGTCCTAAGTGTTGAAGTGTCACCAGACCTCCTGTTTAGTAGGATGCAGTATGAGCTAATCTCAGCACACACAGGACAGGCAGGAATGCTCTCCAACTCAGGTCCCAGTGCTGGTGTTGGTTTAGCTGGGCCAGCTCTCAGTGCTGGGGCAGCAGATGAACAGGGAGCAGGGAGCTGTGAGGTCCATCCCGGCAGGTTTGCAGGTCTATTACCTGTTCTGTGACCCAATTATATTGGGTTGTACATTATTTGGAGAGAAAGTAGCAGCAACTGTTAAGCTTTACCTTGAAGACTAAGAGGGTGGAACAGCTCAGCACAAGTTGAGCTGAACACAATTTCCCCACACATTGATCAGGAGACCTTTGAAGAAAAATCCCCTGAGAAGAGATGCTTGCGCTGAAGAGGAGAATAGCCACGAAAGTGAGGAAGATTATTTGCCTGGAAAGCTGTAAAAATTACAAACAACTTTTCCATTTCCATTGCTTCTTACCTCTTTCAGAGGGGGTTAAACAATCAGCTTGTGCTAAGATGCCAAGATGCTGTAGTTCTTCTTGAGTGCAGCAAAACCACCTGAAACTTAGGAACTTTGCCTTGAAGAGACCCAGACAACATGAAAATTTTTGCTCCATGCTTGACAGAGGCTTGATGTACTCTCTGGGAGTATGGTTCATGCCAGAGGATAGCCCAGGGACGTGCAGCAGGCTGCATGCCCCAGTGGAGTCTGTCCTAGTTCCAGAGTGGTTGTACTGTGTCTGACTGGGATGGAATTAACTTCCTTCGGTCAATCCACCACAATCATTAATGGGTTCCAGAGTCACTCTGCACACGGGAGAAAATAAGGGCAAAAATAGTTTTCCCAACGTGCAGAGTAGTCCAGGATGTAGATGGCTGCTGTAAAGTCTCTGCCTTTATTGTATTGCCCTGCTGTTTAAAATGTGTACCCCTCTGGGAGATTCACTTTTTTCTTGACAACTTGCCATAATTTTGAGGCTTGTGTCACAGAACCTTTGGATTACGTGAGCTCCTGTAGAACTCCTAGCATGAGTAAAGCTGCAGAAGAGGAGTGTGGCCTGTGGGTTACTGTCTGTGAGGGCAGCATGCCAGACTGGGTGCCACATCCAGGATCTGCTATGCTGTATATTAGCAGGAGAAGAAGACTGCTCCTTTTGCCCTGCTTCACAGTTAAAATGAGATTTCTTTGAGCATACTGTCTCTTTGAGCACGTCTTCATCTCCTGTCTCACTGTGCCCCCCAAGTAGCTTTTGAAACCACTGCCCAAATACAGTCAGACTGGCAGAAGTCTCCCTTCTGGGGAAACCTGCCCTGAAAATACAAGGTCCTCTGTATTTTGTGAAAACTAATAGCTTACTAAAAGAAATCAAAATTAACAATCTTCCACCCAATGATATACAGAGAGACTTCAGGCCTTCTTTGTGCAGTTTAATCAATTCAGGCATACTGCTAAACCAGCCGTGCAGCATGTGATGAAGCCTACCATTACTGCCAGCATCACATCCATGTCCATGTCCACCTAACATCCAAAACCATAAATGCAGAGTAGCAGGAGGCTAAGGCAGAGCATGACTGGCCTATGGACCCTGGGGGTGAGCTGGGTGCCCCACAGGGGTAGCTCAGAAACCAAATGGAAGGACTGGAAGGATTCTGGATTCTGGATTGGGAGGACTGTAGTGAAGAATCATATGAAGAACATAGGGGATAGGTCTCGGGTCACTGTGGTAGGGAGCATAGGGGCCATAGACATGACTAGAGGAAAACAGGTATTTGCTTTGCCTCCTCTCATAGAAAAATAGATTTCTTTCAACCAGTAGTAGAAATCAGTTCCTACTTATCTTAGGAGCTTCCACTGTTGCCTTTACTAGAATTATTTTAATCTTAGATATATTTCTAGTGACTAATTTTGCTTGCTGCTTTAAAAATCAAAGGCAATGCTCATGATAAGGCAAGACAATAACTTTTCCCCTTCATTTTGGCCTACCCCCTTTCTTTTGATCAGCTGCATTGATCTAGTCCCGTCCTGTCAATGTCATGGTGGCACTGACTTCCTCTGTTGTGTAAATGCCATTTACTGTGTACCCACAGTTTAACTGCTTCATGTTTATTGTTGCTAATCCACCAAAGACCTCAAAATCCTCTAAAAATTGCCCCTTGGCAATGTGAAAATTTCCCTCATCCAATTCATTTTCCAACAGAGAATTTCCAAGAGATAAATCCAGGCTTATTTTATACTGTTTTTGTTTTTGCATTGCCTAGTTATGAAAAGTTGTGTGCCAACTGTTCAGAAGGGTGACTAACTACCAGCATAGTGGAACTTGCTTTTTTTGTCTTTTAGGAATGACTTGTGCCTTTTTTCCAGGAGAGATGTACCTTTTGGTAAAATAATTCAAAAGAGATGCAGACAAATATGTAGAGAGTTAAGAGAAATAAAATGCTTGAACTGTGTCTCCCTTTTATTGTAGACTGTAGCTTCAAGGAGTCGCTGCTCTTTGCCAAACACATATCTTGAAAAGGAAAGTTTTGAGTCAAGTCTAACCAACCGAGCAGTAGGGTAAAAGGGGAAATATGTCATTGCCTCCTTTGTATCCTCAGGGATAAGCAGGATGTGCTTGGAAACAGTGATGGCCACTGCTCCGTACACTCCACGCCTTTTTGCAAAATGTTTTTTAGCTCATCCAGTCTGACCAGAGCAGAAGGGAACAGAGCTAAGAATGAGCTTTGTTTCCTCCAGCCAGGTAGGCTTCTCATTTCTCAAGTATCTCTATTCCTTCCTAGTTTGAGTTTGTCTGTCCATCCTGGTCTTCTCTGACACCGTGATCATCTTGCATGTAGGCAACATCTTCATCACTGTATTTCACCAGCAAAATATTGCTTTTTGTGCCATTATAAATAAGAGCATTCTGAGGTTCTGCCCTTGAGGAGCTCTGCCATTGTCCACCTGCCAGCCTGCTCCAGGTTCAGGAATTTGTTGTCCACTGGCCAGTTCCTCCTCACCTTACATTTCTTGTAGCTTGCATGATCTCTGTTTTTTCTAATCCTTATCCATAGTGTGCCATGTTGGGTGGTTTAGTGGAGTCTAGGTAAGTAACATTTCCTTTGGCCAGTAAAATCCTTTTATCAAAAGCAGACATTGGCTTTTGTTTTGCATTTTGAATGCATCTGTTTCATAAAGATATGGGCTTGTATTCTCTTCCTCTGTGTTTGTTTCTCCCTTAAAATTTGACTTTATGCTTTTTATGCTACATAGACCAGATAAAGGCACCCACATTTGTGAGTATTATTTACAGTCCTTTGATTAGAGACAGCCTGAACTAGAAATATTTGTTAGAAACGCTTGCTGCCAGACTTGCTGTTTAATTTGCCAGCTCTTTCATTATTCTGTGATTCTTAGATACAGATCATCTGGTCTTTTGATTCAAACACATTAAAAATCTTCAAATGTTATTCCATTGGTAATATTCATCCCCACATTCTAAGTCTGATTAGCTACCCTATCTTTGCCCCTCTCTTCATTGTCCTGTTGTACTGCAAATTGAGATGAAGGGTTAAATTTGATTTGGGACTATACCCAGATCATCTTTAACTTGGATGTCACTCTTTTTCTGCATAATAACTCCTCTCTCTCTTTGTTCTTGTCTTGCTGGGCTGGCTTACAGCACTTAAGTACTTGGGTGATTTTAATTTACAAGTTAACCTTGTTTTGGTGCAGTTCTTACTCAATACATTTCAAAAAATTCAATCTCTTTCTCTCCAGTTTTGGGTAATGTTTCATCAAAGTCAGCATTAATAAAAGTTCACTCTCCTATCTGAATCTTCCTGAAGCAGATAAAACATACAGCTCTAACACCTTGCACAGCCCTGGAGAGCACAGGACTTTGCTCTCTGGCCCCATGATGAGTCTCCAGGGACCAGGGCAGGGAAGGAGAAGGACTTGAACTTGAAAAAGGAGCAAACAGGTGCCACTTAATGCCTTGGAGGGTCTGTGACCACCTGGGAGAAGAGGCTGAGCAGGAGCTGGTGACAGCAGTGCTCAGACTCAGTGAGTCAGGAGCAGAAATTCTTGCATCTACCTGTATTTGTCTTGTCTTTGCATCTTCTTAAAAAGTTAATGTCTTTGTAGCCTAGAAGCCATCCTCAAACTGGGGTGGCATTCACCTCCCGAAGGAAAAAAGCAGAGTACACCAGGTGGAAAATGCTGCTTTTGACAACACTGATGAGGGGATGAAGGTGAGGCCTGGATCTGCAGTGTCCAGCCATGGTTTGTCATCTGGATAACTGAAGTTGTGTCTTTCTCATGTCAGTGACAGCTTCACTTTTGCTCTGGTTTGTTTTGTTTTGATGAGTCTGGTTGCTGGGATTTAACACAACTGGGCAACTGTCCCACTCAGAGATAATGTGGGAAAGCAGCCTTAGTTTTCACTCTCTGTGAGGAGTCCAGGGACATCTGTTGTGGCTGGATAGGGTCATCTCTACCAAGAACAGGAAGGTACTTCATGCAATGAGGCCTTTCACTCAAAGGACAATATAGTTCTTAATTTCTTCTAAAGACAGATGGGAGCCATAAATGCAGCAATATTGGTAACTGGACCTTACAGAATTTGGCTGTTCCTAGGTCATTTTTTTTAATATTCTTGCGGTATTTCTACATGTTTCTGGCACGCAGTTGTTAACTCCATCTTACTTGTGCTCTGCAGCAACCAAATACTGTCTAAGTGTGGCTGCCTTCTTTGCTTAGTTTTGGTGGACTTTTTTTCCATGTAAACCATACTCATGTGGTTTCCAGTCAATTCAAACCAGGGGCAGAGCGAGCTCATACCTGCCTGCGAAAAACCACGTGTGCATGCATACCCATGGAGTCAACTAAGTCAACAAAGAGTGATTGAGTTGATTTGTGGGAATCTGCCTTTACATTCCAGTTCACATAAAGCACTGTTGGGCTCAGAGCACGCCTGCCTGTTTATATATGGGGTTTAGCCATGGAGTTGCCTTACGTGCAGGATTGCTTTTTTGTGGGGACAGCACACCGTGGCACCAGGTCTGCTTTCAGGTGAGACACAAAACACCAGCTGGAGACTGGAAAGGTCTCAAACATTTGGCGTAGTGTCCAGAGTCCTAACAGACTCCATGTTTGTCATCACCTGTGGGGAAGGAGCGGAAGATGATTAGGGAGAGGCTATTCTGCTCTCGCCTGCCCAGAGATTGACTGCTTTTGGTTTTGTTGTTGCCACAGATGCCTGGCCATGCAGTAATCACTTCTGCTGCTCTGTGCCTTCCTCTTGTTGCAGTGCCAGGCTGTGCCAGGGCTGCAGAGCCTGCAGTATGAAAACTTGGGGGTTTGCCTTTGGGCAGTGCTGTGAGCTTGCACTGCACGTATGTGCCTAACTAGCATCCACAGATCCATCCCTCCCTCAGCAGGGTCAGGGACACAGGCAGGTGCCGGCAGCATGTGCTGGAAAGGGCAAAAGTGAGAAATGGGATGTCAGAGGGATGCAGTTGGCCACTGCTGTTGGAGTTGCTGATCGGGCACAGCCAGGTGCCTCCTCTCAGTTTGGGTAGAGCAGGTGCTGAAGCAGTAGGGATGGTCTGTGTCCCAGCATGACAGCTTCTCTGGCTCCTACTCCTGTGTGTAGGAAATGTATGACAAATATATCACATCTTACCTTTTGGGTATCAAGGGCAGAAAGGGGGAAGTGTATGTGATCAAGGAAAGGGCAAAGACACTTGGTGTAAGCCAGAAAACAGATGCCAAAAATGCTTTCATTCCTATCTCTTCAGCAGCTACTGACACTAGGAAACCTTTCCATATTATCTGTGGAGGAGGAAGTTAAGGAAGCACCTGCCAGAGACGCTGTATAACAATGTGTGCAAGGCCAGTGAGTTGTATTCCAAAGAGCAAAACACCAGAGTATGCTGAAATGACCTTTGGTTCTATTCTGACCCCTGCCTGCCCACTGATAAAAAGCCAGGCAAAGCTGGCAATTTAGACTTTACCCATCTAGCACCGAGGAGCAGAGATCAGCTGCTGGGGAAGTGCTGAGTGACTGGGAGGGACACAGAAATGTCTGGATGAGGACTGGCAGAGAATTGAAGCAGAATGAGTTGTTTATTCTGTCCCAATTCAACCCAGGGGAGATTTTCCTTGTGGCAAGATGATGTCTGGGTGGCAATCTGGGGCTGGGTGAGGAGGGGGCTGGCAGTGACCAGCACAGCCCAAAGACCCCACATCCCCCAGGTTCTTTTGGGGAAGATGTGTGGGTGGAAGCCTTCTTTGCAAGGGTGCACACACAGGAAATCTGGGCTCCTGGGGGTGGGTTGCAAAACACCACCATCCTCTGGAGGGAAAACAGGTTTCCAATGCCAAGAGCTCATATGACCCCGAGGGCTTCAGAGCCATGGGAAGTGCTGGTACTTCTGTGTCTCCATGAAGGAAGGATAACATCATGCTCTTGCTCCTGAGAGTGGGCAGTGAAACACCATGTCAAAGGTGTTCTGAATTCACTTTTTTATAAATTGGGCTATTCAAAGACTGGTATATTTAACCTAAGTGTGAGAGAGTATTTCTGTGTGGAACTTCAGGCTGGTGGCTGGTGATTTGCTATTACAAATTAAATACTAGCAGCTACTCGGATAAGATAAACTACACAGAAATGGACAGCAGCAGCTCAGGGAAAGGGGGAAGAAAAGGAGGGAGTGAAAGCACAGGAAAAGAAAAGTAAGAAAAAAGCAAAACCATTTGAAATTTGCCAGATGTGATTAACACTGCAAAGAATATTTTAAAAATTGGAAAGGTTCCTTTTCAACATAGGTGGGACTGAAATACATATGACTGAATTCCTGTTACTGATTTCTGTTCCATTCTCCTTATCGGTGAAAGATTTCTTTGGGAGCAAAAGGGTATTTCTATCTTGTTTCTTTGTTTTTCTGCGCCACTATCGCTGTGTGCACGGTTGGTTTCCATGATGCTGTCAGGCACTTGGGCTTTCATCCAGCAAATACTTAAGCACACGTGTAACATCCCAGCCAGCGTAAGGTTATCCATGTGCTTAGATGACTTTGGGTCAGGATCTTAATATCTCTGTGGCTCAGATGTGACTTCCACACAGTAAGGAGGAGACACAGAAAAGCCAGACAATTAGAAAATGTTTTTCTGAGACCACAGAGATCCTGGCAAGAGGGCTCAGGGGGTAATTTGCTACCTGAAATATTATTTCAGTCTGGAGGAAAAATTGGTAAATCAATTATTCTCCGGAAAGTGTTGCTTTCGGGCATTGCAAACAATCAGCAAACTCAGCCCAAATGAGCTAGGTTAGGTTAGACTGTATAAATACCAGAGTTTGAGAGGAGAGGGGTGGTCTGTGCTTCCCAGCCAAACAGGCCTCAAGGATGAGGGAGGGTGACCACCAGCAGGACAAGCAGTGGTGGCCCCTCCTGCCCACACAGGTCTTTGCTGAAGTCCCAGTGCAGATGAACACTTTTATTTCCAAATATCCTTGGCTTGTTTTAAAAATGCCCTAAATGCTTTCTTTGATCCAAAGTGCATTTTTTTTTCCCTGCATGTTGCCACATAATCAATTCTTGTTTGATCCAAATTGCTTTGCGTTGTTTTCTTTTAGTTTGGTCCCTACATAAGGACGCACAATACAAGTGCATCAATTAATGGAAAGCATCCACATTCAGCAGCAAAATCACTCTTCTGGCTGGTCCCTTAGGAGGCACTGATTGTGATAGCTAGATGATGGGATTTTTTTTCCAGCTAAGAATATTTCATTTTTTATCTAGTCTCTTAAGTTTTTGAGCTGGTCTCCTGGGGTTTCAGTGCCAGTGAGATGGGATTCCTACAAGGGTGATTCCAATCCTGCACACTTGCTACTGTTCAGAAGCTAAATGATTGTTGTTGTAACCAATTTCAACTCCTCTCACTGTCCTGGCTATGGTTTAGGGAAGAGCAGAGGATTGAGGTCCTTCATAACAGGAGGAAAGGGATGAGGCCACCCTCTTGGGCAAGAGGTTTGTCGCTGCAGGCTCCAGTGGTGCTATGACATCTGATCTCTGGGCCAGAAAATGGGTCCTGGATCCTTTTAGATGCTAGAGGAGATGTTGTCCTGGAAGATGTGCAAGGTGGCAGCAAGAGAGTTTTATCTTACTCACGGCTCAAGATGCTTTTCCAATTTAAAGTGAAGGTGAGGGAGTTTCTCCGAGTGAAGGTGAGGGCATTGCAAAGAAAATCCAGGAGAATGAGCAGAGAAAGGAGAGGATGTGGAGACACTGACAATAAGGGGAGGAGATGCAGGAGGGACGCACAAGCCCCAAAAGTGATCAGTACCTATCAGGAAACAGGTGCAAGCAAAACTTTTAAAAGATCCTGTGAGAAGCTGTTGCATATCTCATCAGTAAAAACAATCAATGCAATACTGCCTAAGGATAGATGATGGCATTATTTAGGCTCAAATGCCAGAAAAGTTGTTGCGGACCAAGTGATCCTTTCTACAAAATTTGTCACAAAAAGGCAAATCACACTGCAAGAGCTTTTTTCACCCCTCAGCAGCAGCCATCAGAGGCTTTTGTTGGGACCAGGTCCTCGCCGCTTATGCTTACACCTTCCCAGAGTCTCCCTTCAGTCTGGGAGTTCTTCTCACTGTTAGGAGGGGTGCTGGGGGATGCCCAAAGCCACTGGTGCAGTACAGGAAACAAAAATTACTGCTTCAGAAAGCAGAATCTTTCAGTCTCCCTGGGAGAAGGAATTAGTGGCAGTAAAGAGTCATGACAGATATATGGAGAGTGTAGGATCTTCTTACAGGGCTGCATTCCTGGGAAACCATCTTCCACCTGATTTGACTCAAACAATAACTCTTTCAGTGTTCACCATCAGTGGACAGGGTGGGCTGAACCACTTTCTCTTCTTGTTTTTGTTTCAAACCCCCCTGTGCTAGTAGTGCCATGTCAGCTGTATCCAAACTAAAATGTCTTTTCCTGTGGGTTTTTTTCCATGTTGTTTTTCTACAAGAGCAAAAGTCAACATGACAAGTTTGCTGAGCCCTCTTTCTGTCTCTTTTTTATCTATGTAACCCATGCCAATGGAAACATTAGCCACTCTTTCAAACAGCAAGCTGCAGAGGCCAGCAAAACACATGTGGTTTGTTCTTTATATTTATTACATCAAAATTGTGCCTACTTGCCTTTTTTCTTCCTTTTATTATTAAAAACAGTAAAAAGTAGTGGATATTTGAGGGAAGATTCCAAGATGAAACACTTTCTAAGTGTTGTTTTGATAAGAGGAAAGCCAAGAGTAGATTCTCAGCTGCTTGCATGGATGTGGCTCCTTCCTGAGAGCGGGGATTGACGCCAGGGAAGATCTAGTCCTGTGGGTTCAAAGATCAACCCATATAGAGTTTCTGCTCCCTGCGTGTCTTCCATTTTATGGGCAAACAAATGTTATCTATTGTTAGCTCTGTAGAGCCAAAAGAAGTGCAGGGGGAAAAGCTGGATGGTGCCCTACCTTGTAGTATTTGTGTGTAAGTTATTACATAGGTCCTGATACATGTGTGTTCTAGTTTTAGGTATCAGAGACATCTATGTGTGTATTATGATACATATGACACACTTTGCTGCAGTCAGTGAAGTTCTGGCAGACTGTCCATCATCTAGAGATGAAGCAGCCAACCCACGTTCCCTAGTACTGCCCTCCATGGGCCCCAGACTTGGAGGGGTGGGAGGGACAGAGGTGGTCCCAAATGCAGGACAGAAACCTTTTCCCATGAGGCATCATGTTCTTGTAGCAGGAGGAGGAGTGCCTTTGTATCATGGTCCCAGATGGATGCATTTGTTTCTCAGCAGGCTTCAGATTTTAAATTGTAGAATGTTAAGGGTAGGAAGGAACCCCAAAGATCATCCAGTCCCAACTCTCCCTGCCATGTGCAAGGACACTTCCCACTACACCAGGTTTCTCAAGGCCCCATCCAAGCTGACCTTGAACACCACCAGGCTTGGAGCATCCACAGCCTCCCTGGACAACCTGTTCCAGTATCTCAACACCCTCACCCAGTAAATAATTTCTTCCTAACATTCAGCCTAAACTTCTTCCCTTTTCAATTTGTACCCATTACTCCTTGTTCTATCACTACAGTTCCTGACAAAGAGTCCCTCTCCTGCTTCCCTTCAGATACTGGAAGATTGCATATAGAGCTCATGGCTCTTTTTCAGGCTAAACAACCCCAAGTCTGTCTTCATAGGAGAGGTGCTCCAGTTCTCTTTTCAAGTTTGTGGCCCTTCTCTGGACTTGCTCCAACAGCTCCATGTCCTTCTTATGCTGGGGAGCCCAGAACTGTACACAGTGGTCCAGGCAGGGTCTGACAAGAGCAGAGTAGAGGGAGACAATTACCTCCATCAAACTGTTCTCTACACTCACAGAACCACAGAATCACAGAATCACAGAATCACAGAATCACAGAATCACAGAATCACAGAATAAGCTGAGTTGGAAGGCACTCACAATGAACACCAAGTCCAACTCCCGGCCCTGCTCAGCACCATCCCCAAGAGTCACATCATGTGCCTGAGAGCATTGTCCAAATGCTTCTTGAATTCTGTCAGGCTGATGCTGTGACCGCTTCCCTGGGGAGCTGTTCCAGTGCCCAACCATCCTCTGGGTGAAGAACTTTTCTCTAATTTCCAACCTAAACCTCCCCTGACACAATTTCAGGCCATTCCCTCAGGTCCTGTCACTGGACACCACAGAGAAGAGATCAGTGCCTACCCCTCCTCTTCCCCTCATGAGGAAGTTGTAACTGCAATGAGGTTTCCCCTCAGTCTCCTCTTCTCCAGGCTGAACAGACCAAGTGACCTCAGACACTCGTGATATGGTGTCCCCTCAAGGCCCTTCACCATCTTTGTTGCCCTCCTTTGGACACTCCCTAATGGCTTTATATCCTTCTTGTATTGTGGCACCCAAAACTGTCCCCAGCCCTCGATGTGAGACCACCCCAGTGCAGAGCACAGTGGGACAATCCCCTCCCTCGCCCAGCTGACGATGCTGTGCCTGATGCCCCCAGGACACACTTGGCCCTCCTGGCTGCCAGGGCACTGCTGGTTCATTTTCAACTTTCCATCAACCAGGACTCACAGGTCCCTTTCTGTGGTACTGCTTTCCAGCCTCTCATTCCCCAGTCTGTCTGTACATCCTGGGTTGCCCCATCTGAGGTGCAGAATCCTGCAGTTTCCCTTGTTGAACTTCAAATAGTAGTTGATTGTTCAAACCCCTAATTTCCCCTCTAATTTGCTCCTTTTGACGCAGCACAGGATTCAGCTGGCTTTCTGGGCTGCCATCTAAAATTAAACTTTCTAAACTAAACTAAACTAAAAAAAACTTTAAAAAAAACCCTTAGCTTTCTAAACTAAACTAAACTAAACTACTCTCAACTAAACTTTTTAGACTGCTGGGTCATGCTGAGTTCTTCATCAGCCATCACTCACAAGTCCTTCTCTGCTTAAAATATCTGTTTTGTACTTTTCCTGTCAGTGCCCATGTCTCATTGCTTTGAGCTCGCTTGGTTGATTGAAACTACAGAGGAAACTGTTTTTATGTTGAGGGTTTTATCACGGAAAAGTTAAGCTAATTCAGGGAATATAGGTTTTTCTGCCACTTCTAGCAGGATACTTCATCTCTCTGAGAGACAGATGCTGTTGCTTTCATTTCTGCATTTGCATTGGCATGGTGTAAGGTCTCCCTTGACCCTAGTCCTGGAAAGCTTTGACAGTTATAGTGAGTGCTGCGGAGAAGTAGAGATTTCAGTCACAAACTCAGAAAATCTCCCTGTGGAGGAGCCACATCACTGGGGAGGTTCAGGAGACCCTCTGCCAAGCCTTGGGAACTGGGAACAAGCAACTCCACACTGCCATTATCATATGTTCTTCAGAGCATTGGTCTTTTTTATTTTCACTTAGCATCTTTCAACTGGCTGAAAATTATAACCCTCTCGACATATAATTAGTACCCCCTTATAAACACTGTGCATGGTTTAAAAACTCCTCCAAGCTCTTTTTCTGCAGCAGAAATATCCCTTTCAAACCAAGACACCTGTAAAGGCGAATGAAAGGGCTATTTTTATGCTGGAGGATGAAGGTGCTCTGCACACCCATTTGTCTGGTGTGGAGGACCAGACTTACACAGGAGCAGAGCAGGTGCAGGTCCTTGAGGGTCTGTGAGAGTTGGGATTGTTCAGCCTGGAGAAGAGAAGGATCTGGGGCAACAGTAGAGCAGCCTTCCAGTACCCAAAGGAGTTTACAGGAGAGATGGAGAGGGACTTTTTACAAGGGCATGTAGTGACAGGACAAGGGGTAGTGGTCTTAAACTGAAAGAGGGAAGGCTAAGATTAGATATTAGGAAGAAATTATTCTCTGTGAGGGTGGTGAGACACTGGAACAGGTTGCTCAGAAAAGTTGTGAGTGTCCCATTCCTGGAAGTGCTCAAGGCCAGGCTGGATGGGGCTTTGGACAACCTTGTCTAGTGAAAAATGTCCCTGCCCATGGCAGAGGGATTGAAAGTAGGTGATCTTTAAAGTCCCTTCCAACCTGAACCATTCCATGATTCTATGATCCTGCCTGGCTGTTTCTGCCAGCTCTTTAGGGAATCAGCAAAATGGTTATTTGAATGTTTTGCGACCATCAAAATGCATGTGTTGTATTGTCCCCTTTTGTGAATAGGCTTTTAAAAGAATTAAAAACCATTAAAATCTGTCTCAGGTGCACCCATTTTTGTCAGACCAATAGAAAGGAATGCACTACACAGTGTTGAGAGATATCTTTTTAAACTACAAACCCAAACTTTATGTAGTATTGTACAAACATTGCCATTAAGTGAAAGAATACATCTGTATGTTATGATACAATTTTATTGGTGGGTGTTGACATGAAGTTTCAGCCTTCTATATTGGATTAATATGTGGGATTATGTGCAACACATGTAGTAATCAGTGGGGTTTTTAAAATTCATCACATTATTCTTGTTTTGTTAAACAGTCACAGGTTTCATAGCTAGTTGTGCAGATCTTCTTTTTAAGGCATGAATTTTAGACAGTGGGGGCTGCCTTATTCTATTGTAATAACTCTTTGAGCCCTATTCACTGCTTTGCACTGATGCCCAGGGGGCAGCTCAGGATCTCAGAAGCTTTGCCCCCTAATACCAACTGCCCAAGAAAGCCCCAGTGCAGCACCAGTGCCGGAGAGGTTGTTGATAAACTGTGCTGGAGATGCACTACTCACTAAATGCTGTGTAAACCAGCACTGGCTGTTGTCGATCACAGGCTCACAGAATGATTACATGGGCCCACTGAAGGCCAACTAGTTCAATTTCCCTGCTCAAGCAGGGTTCCCCAGAGCATGTTACTCAGGATTGTGTCCAAAAAGCTTTTGAATATCTCCAGAGAAGGAGACCCCACAATCTTTCTGGGCAGCCTGTTCCAGTGTTCTGTCACACTCAGAGTAAAGAAGCTTTTCCTCATGTTCAGGTGGAACTTCCTGTGCACCAGTTTCTGCTCATTGCCTATTGTCCTATCACTTGGCACCACCAAGAAGAGCCTGGCTGCATCCTTTTGGTACCCTGCCTTCAGATGCTGATAGACATTGATAAGGTCCCCTCTCAGTCTTCCCTTCTCCAGGCTAAGCAGGCCCAGCTTCCTCAGCCTTTCCTCATAACTGTGTTCCAGTCCCCTGACCACCTTTGTATCCCTTCATTGGACCCACTCCAGGAGCTCCATGTCTCTCTTGCACTGAGGAGCCCAGAACTGGACAGAGAACTCCAGATGTGGCCTCACTAGGGCTGAGCAGAGGGATAGAATCACCTCACTTGACCTACTGGCCACACTCTTCCTATCACCCCAGGATACCATTGGCCTTCTTGGCCACGAGGGCACACTGCTGGCTCATGGACATTTCATTGTCTACCTGGTGCCTGGGGTTATTCCTCCCCAGGTGCAGGACCCTGCACTTGCCTTTGTTGAGTTTCAGATGGTTCTTCTCTGCCCATCTCTCCAACCTGCCGAGGTCCTTCTGAAGGGCTGCACAGCCCTCTGGGGTATTGTCTGCTCCTCCCAGCTTTGTGCCATCATTGAACTTGCTGAGGAGGCCTCTGCCCCTTCATCCAAGTCACTGATGGATAAGTTAGACAATATCGGACCCAGTATCGGCCCTTAGGGAACACCACGGGCCTCCAGCTAGACCCTGTGTTGCTGACCACAGCCTTCTGAGATCTGCTGTTCAGACAGTTCTCTTTCCACCTCACTGTCCACTCATCCAGACCTGATGTTCAGCTAAATATCCCACACACCTGCTGCTCTCACATGTGGGAGAGATGCAGAGGAAGGCAATAGGGCGCAGTGGTCCTCCCACTGCCCACTAGTTCCATGTACTTTCCATTCTCCCTCTGCCTTGGATGGGGGGAAGGCCTCCCCAGAACCCTTTATGTCTCATCTCAGGTTATTTTTTAATTTCTAGTATTTTCTCTTTCACTTCTTGCAAAGGGGCCACAGCCAGCTTTGGCTGGGGATGCCTCAGTGTTGGTATTTGCAGATCCTATGTGGCTTTACATCCGCTTCCTCCTTCACCAGAGCCATTTATTGAGGTCAGTTCCTGGTACTTCATATCCTGGGCACTGGTCAGTAACCATCACTGACTCAGATGAGCTCAGAAGTATTTTCTTGTCGCTGACACTTCTTCTTTCCTCCCTGCTTCTCACAGGTGAAAGCCTTTCCCTTCTTCAGCATCTTCTGTGTCCTACTCCTGGCGCATGCATGTGTTGTGGGGCTCTGGTACAGTGGTGAGAGAGAAAAAAAGGAAATTTGAAGGAAGGAGTGGATTTTAGCTAGAGTTACAAGGAAATTGGAGACACTGGTGTTGTGTCTCTTCCTGCAGGATAAGGCTGCACAGGTGAGTTGGAATCAGACGGAGACAGGCAATGCTTTGTCCCCCTTCCCGTGATGTTTTGCTGGGACCAGCTGGAGAAGCACCGTGTGCAGGCTAGCAGAGGAACCACGTACCAGGGCTGGAGGACATGAGGCCGAGCTGGCCAGGCAGCTCTGGCGGCCAGCCCTGCACGGCTGCTGCCCCTCATCACCACAGCACGGACCACTGCTGCCTCGCCCCGAACCTGGGCAGAGATGTGGGTGACCAAGCATGTGTCTCTGTGGCTATGAAGAAAACTTCAGCTGTGTGTCATTTAGAAAGACCCTAATTTTAGCTAGCCAGCACGTCACTGAGGTGTCCCAGCACCCTCGGAGCTCTTGTGCCCCTTTGCTTGGGCAAACCAGGTGCATAATGGCTTTTTTTCTGCCGGAGTTTGGGGATGCAGGAGGGAGAGGAAGAGAGCCGCATTTTCTTACAGCGACAGGGTTAAGAAGCGCCGGTGATGGGACCAGCCCCCGGCGCAGCCAGCTCCAGCACGCCCGCGGTGTTTGGGTTGTCCGGGCGCCCGCGATGGCTCCAACGTGCGCGCAGTATGACAGATGACCTATTGAAATAATTTCGGAGCAGTGCTGGGGTTGCCAGGACAACCAGTGCTCCCTGGGCCGGCGCCTGGCCATGTGACGGCCGCCTTGACGTCAGGGGGGGCTGAGCCTGCGGTCCCGGCCGCGCAGTCAAAGCCGTGAGAGAACCCGGTGGATGCTGGAGTCATCCCCGCCGCCGCCGCCGCTGCTGAATCTCAGGGGCTGCCAGAGCATGGACTATTAAAAACTTGCATTTCTGCAGTGTGAGGTAACCATTTGCTTTATGTTCTCATCAGATTTGGATTTTTTTTTTCCGTTTAAAAAAAATAGAATAGAAAGCAGCTTGTATCAGTGACTGATATTTTTTTTCACTTGTTTGTTTTGGCTGGAAGTTTGCCTTGATGAACAAGCCCAGCACTATCAGATAAATGCAAAGCAGCTTCTTGTTACTAATTCTGTGTGCAGACTGCAAAACGGAGTTAAATATAGATTAATGATCCATGAAAGGAGAATAAAATGGTATCGTTCTCATTTGACACTTTAGGAATATAAATGAACATAAGGAATCCTAGGCTAATGCATTCGGGAGTTAAAAGAGATGATGTTTAGGCACTGTGTATTTATACCTCTGTTGGAATCTGTAGTTTTTTAATGCTGCCCGATTCAGACGGGTTTGTACCCAGTGCGTCCAGTGAGGGGGAAGCCAGCAGTCAATGCAGCCAGGAACAGCTTAAAATCCAACTCTGAAAGTTGGAGCATTTAAATCATCTTTGTTCACGCAGAGTACCCCGCACTCTCCCCGGGCTTTCTGCCCCTCTCCTGGGGCACGCGGCACTCTTGACTGTATAGTGTTTACAAAGGAAAAAATCAAAACCTTCCTGAAAAATTATCCGAAATATGCCAAGAGAGCAGCATTGCTGTAACACAGGCTTTTACCCTTTTTCTCACGGGCACACACACAGGGCTTGTTTTTTCTGTTTTTTTCTGTTGTTTGTTTTTTGGTTTTGTTTTTTTTTTTTTTTGTTTTGCTTTGAGAGCAGTTAGAATAGCTAAAAAAAGAACTGCAGCATGAGCAGCATGATTTTTTCAATCACCACAGTGATTGAAAAATGAAATGCTATTCGGGTCTTTTTGTAGAAACAAGAGGGTGTTTGAGTCTGTTTCTGTATTGCACTTACTCCGAGGTGGCTGTTGTGGGGAAGAATATCCCAGAGCTCCTGAAGTTTAGTGCCACAGGCTGAGTTTGTTTGTGTGGGAATATATAGATTTGTTTTAAGAACAGATTACAGCTGAAGCATCATGTGCCTTGTTTCCTGGAAAAGTATGTTAGATCGTTCTTATCTTCTCTAATTATATACTCCTGTTCCCTTCCTCCCAAAGTTCAAAGGGTTTATCGATAATGGTAATGATTCTCTAAAGCAGTTGCTGGTCTCAAACAATGTGGAGCTACAAAACAATTGAAAACACAGAGCAGTAAAAGATTTTAAAAATCTATAAAAATAATCCTAATATTATCAAATGGAGCATAAGTAATTGTTTCAGAAAGAGAGCCAAGACAGACTTAAAACTGAAGGCACTTCTCTAAGGAAGTTATGGCTTAATGCTCTGGATTTCCCTGCATTTGGCGTTCTTAGCAGAGAACAAGGATAAATGCATCCGAAACGTCTAAACCGTTTCACTCAGTGTTATCTCATCAGTTCCTTCCCATTCAACTCTCGTGCCTAAAACATCATTGTTGGGGAGGCTGAAATATTTCAAATTGTCTTTATTAAATTCTTCACCTGATGCCACTGCACCAGTGCATGAGGAATCTCGCCTGGCTCCTCAGAGGTGCGTTTAAGCAAGGTTTACAGCAGCAGCTTTGGTGGAGGTGTTGGCAGCCCGTGCCCAGCCTTCCCCTGGGGAGTGAGTGGGCTCTCGGTGTCCTTGTGACCTGCCCGGGCTGAGCTGGGCACGGCGGCTCTGCAGCTGCTGTGGGGAGCTGTTTCAGCCCGTGGCACTCCATCCCCCCCATCTGCATGCGAGCTCCCCAGACTGTGGAGGTGGGGTAGCAGGGGAGGACAGGGGGAGGTGGTTGATACAACCCACCTCCCTCTGAGGTCTGCTTGTTCACCACCTTATACTGCTGGGGTAAGTCTGCAGAGGGACCAAGGCATGGAGTATGGGGACAGATTTGAGCCGAGTGGCACCTGCCATTCGAGAGAAGTCGTTCACCCTCGTGTCTGCAGGATTTGACTCCATGTGTAGCTGCCGTCACCTCCCAGGTTAGACTTGAGTGATGATACTCAGTGTGGGCTAGGCTTATGCTCATTCATTTAGGTTTGAATACAGTGCCCTGTAGCATTTGATGCCTTGAAACTACCTGTAAGGGGAAAAATAATGGATGCAACTTTTGCTCAGGAGCTATTCATTAGAAATACCTTAAAAATAGGTTCCTCATCTCCAGATGGAATAGATATATCTTTCTTTAGTGATACCGAGGAAGTCTTGAAAATGCTCTAGCTTGACCTTAGAGAGGAGGATGATAAACTGCTTCACATTTTAGCAGAAGGGTGCTGGACATGCTGTGGCAAGAGTTGTGAGAGGCAATGTTATAGGGGAAGCTGGTAAGTGCCGCTGAGGTTGCACAGGGATGCGTCCTGCCTGGCAGAGTGACAGCTCTGTTCCCTCTCCATGAGTCTTTGGGGCTTTGGGCATCCCATCACCAGGCTCCACCCATTTTGCCCCAGAGGTGGGAATGAGTTGCAGGCAGGCAGACAGCTCACAGGCAGCGCCAGAGTCTGCCACTGGAGATGACACAGGTCCCTGCTCAGGAGGGCAGGGAATGGTGTGTGAGAGTCATCCTGCGGCTATGTGCCTCTGCTTGATGATTTCATGCTCTTATTTTCACTGATGAGCTCTGTACCAAACCCTTGGGACAAGCACTTGGATTTACCTTGGCAGTGTGTGAAGTTACCAGGCAATGTAATGCTAAACATCCTGCTATGATTTCACCCACCATGAGAAAAGAACAAGCAAAGAACAAGTATGTTCCTTCCCACCACCGAGAGGGAAAGGTGGCCGCAGCCCATCCTTCACCTTCTGCGCAATGCCACAACTGTGACACTGCCAGCTTACTTGGGATTGAAATCCTCTGACATAAAGAGAAAAAACATGAGATACACACGGGCTTGGCAACACCCCACCTTTCTTCCAGGGAGTCTGGGCTGACCCTCCTACTTCCCATCAGCCTTCCTGTCGTTTGCAAATGTCACCCCCTTTGCACACACACGAAGAAGGGATGATCTGTTCCTACAGTCTCCTTGTCCATGGCGAAGGGTGAGCAGACCAGCAATTTCTGAGGAATTGGAGCACTTCACCTTGGGAAAGACCTTGGCTAAAGTCATGTCTGAGATCTCCTCAAGTCACTTCTCACACAACTGGATACAGCAGGGAAATCAAAAACAGATGTGAGCTGTTGATGCCTCTAGCCTCATAATAATAACAACACACTCAAGCCTTTAGTGTGCACTACCTTGATCTGGTTGAGTTGATGGGCAATGACAATCTAAATTTAGGCCAGAATCATAATAAAGCCTAAAAACCCCTTGCAATGCAGAACACTACTCCTTGAATTTTTTCAAACAGAACACAATTTCTGCTGTCTTTTTAATGGTCCTAGCTACTGCTTAGGCAATATTCATGGAGGGAATAAAATCCTCTGTACAGCGTGGCAGTTTTCAGTGGGAACCGAAGTTTCAGTATGGAGTTTCAGGGTCTTAAATTACTTATTGCTGAAGTTGGTTCCCACTCTGCTAAAAATCATTACATTGTGCTAATTTAATGTCTGCATCAACATTAGGAACAACTGGTTTAAATGATAGCTGAGCTGGAGTAGAGATTTGGCATTTTAACCCACAGTTGCTTTTCCAATTAAACACAGATGCCATGCATAGGGTACTCTGAATGCAAAATGAAAGTGACCTGACTGTTGGTTCCAAGCTAAAGGAAAAAAAATCCTAACTCTGGAATGTTTTTGGTAGTCATATTTTAGAAATAATCTTCTATGGTGAGCCAAAATCTATGCAGACAGTTATAGTCAGATAACAGTTTAAAAAATAGACTATGTTTTGCCTGTACTTTTGCTGCTGTTAAATTTATCTTCATAAATAGCAGGGAGTATGAGTTGAGGGTTGAGAAACAGTAATTTTGTAATTATTTTATATGGATTGAATTATTCTGTCATCAAATTTGCATTTCAGACAGCATTACAGTATGAAAATATAATTAGAAACTGTAATTCAGGAATTGCTGAATGTGATATTTCCCAGAGGGAGCACTGTGAAGAAGCTGCCCTTACTACAACTTTAGCAAATGTTGAAATCCTAAAGGTGGAAAATGTGAAGACTGAATTGTAAAGTTCCTCTCCTTTCTGTGGTCTTCACACACTGTCAACTTTCTGCTGAACTTCATTTTTTCATAAGATTCATTTTCACAGAATCATCTAATCATTACGAACTGAAGGGCTCAGATCCTGCTCTGCTGAATTTCAGTCTGGCTCTGCTGATAGCTGCTGAATGGCTTTCAGCCACAAAATGACACTGAGATAATGTAAGGATCTGATTTACATGCAGAAAACTCAAGAAGCTTGTCATTTTGTCTGAAATGCTGGTTTCAATTTGCCCAGCACCTGAAATTCCCAGCCATGCCTCCTTTCACAGAAGATAGCTGAGGATGGGTCTCAATTTAGCTCTGTTTATCTTCTTTTCTAATTCAGTATTTTTCCCAGTACATGTTCACAGTGTTATGCAAAGTTTTAGCTGTATAAAACTCACTGATTCAATCCTTATGGTTTTCATTCTTGTGACAATCTATGGCTTATCATAGACATACTAGCTGGAAACAAACATGTTGTGTGTTTTTTAGCTGGGCTTATGTTGATAAATCCTGTGTGCTTTTGTTTGAGACACACACTTCTTAGGAGAGCATCATCCGTGGCCAATTTTTCCCACCGCCTTGTTGGGGCATTGGTCAGGTCCCTGTGTGAAACCAAGCCTGTGATGCACAAAGCAAAGACGGCTTTGGGAGGAGGCAGAAGCTGAGTGTGGGGTGTGCTTGATGCTTTGATGTCCCCATACATCTGTCACAATCCTGCTGAGTGACAGTCACAGTGCTACTCCAGAGGAAATATCAGGACAGGAAAAGGAGAAGTGTGGACCTGTGACCCCAGGGATGGCATGGATAAATGGGCTGGCTGGTGACACGGTTCCTAGTGACCCAGGGACGCTGTCACCCCCAGAGTGCTCTGAGGATCAAGACCATTTTCCCATGTGCCTTCCTGCATTCAACTGCACCCAGTCCTGTCATTTTGCCTGGGTGCTGGGGAAGATGTCTGTCCCATTGCTCACATTTTGGGTGACGCACATCCTGCCACCCGTGTCTGGTGTTTGCAATGTGAGCATAGGGCAGGAGCTTCAGGGTGTTACTGCAGATGAGCATTTCTGTTAGAGAGCGTGCTGTAAGCCAGGTTGGCTGTTTAGGGACAAGTGGCCTCGCTTGGGGTGCAGGTGCTGGTTTACAGGTGGGACATGAGCAGTTCCTGAACATCACAACTGCATTTTTGCACATTTACTTAGAAACTGCAAAGGAGCAGGAGGCAGCATTTCAACTGACTTTATCTGCACGTGGGAGCTGAAAGGCTCTGAGACAGGTTTGTACCTGCCACGTTTGTCACAAAGCCTCTTAGCTGTGTGCTGAATTTCATTGTCAGGAGAACAGGGCTTTGGGAGCAGACCAGAGCTGGGCTGTCCAGCCACGGGGGCATGGTGGACCAGGAGGGATGGGATGAGGTGGGAAGGAGAGCCCTGGGCAGGACTGACAGACCGTGTGCTAGCAGGATGCAGCCAGGGCAGGCCGCTGTCATTGCTCCTGCACTGCTGCATCTGCCCGTGCAGGGACCTCTGGCAGTGCTGCCCATGTCCCTGGACATCTGAAGAACAGGCCAGACAAGACTTGTGAAATCGAGCTGTCTGAAGGAGTCGGGAGAGTGAAATACTCTTCCTGTGTTAGCAATGATGCAGTGATGTTGTTTAGCTGCTGTGTGATGTAGCTGTGGCTAACAGAGCTGCTCTCTCTTCTGGGCACTGGGTTCAAAGTAGGGCTGGAGGAACACTGCAGAGTCAACCCTTGTGCAGTACCTGCTACTGGACAACAGCACTTTCATGCTTGTTGTGCTATTATAAATAGAAGAGATCAGCTTTTCAAGACACCCAACATTACTTGTAGAGAGATTTTATTAGACAAGCAGATGAGGCGGTTTACAGGCTATCACCTAAGAGAAGACAAGTTAAAGCTGAAGAAGGTCAAAGTTGACTTCTTTCCTTATCAAATTCCCTCACTCCTAGAGAAGCCAGATTTCCTGATGATGCTTCACATGATCTTTCTGCATCTCCTCCAGGACTGCAAAAACACAATGGATCCAGCATGTATGAAGTGTCTAACTTCAGCTGAGTGTCTAACTTCAGCTGAATAACGCTCAAAGAGACTTCATGAAGCAATTCAGCCCTGAGAACCTTTAAAGAAAATATTCTGCTCATGTTGTGCACACAAATCCAAGGTTCCAGGGGGATGCGAGCACAAAGCTGTTGATTATTTCTGCAACTGCTGTGTGCTTCCTGTCACAACAGTGTTGTTTTGTACAGAATGGCAGCATGATTGCAAAGTCCTCTTTAGCTTTAACTTCGCAAGCCCGGGTCCAATTAGAGCAATTACATCTCAGCAGAAGGACTGTCTGTTGTCCTCTAGACCTGTCTGTCAAGTGTCCTGTTCATCGCTGTTTAACTTGTGTGAGGCTTTTCATGTGAAGTCATTCTGACCCTACTGAAACAGTCCCACCAGAAGGGTAGCCTGCATTTTTATTTCACAGGCTGATGTGGATGAAAAGGGTGCAAAATTATGGCTGGCCAAGGATACATCTTTCAGTCTAACCATGATCTCCTCTCACTCGAGTATTACTGCTGATTTGACACAGCACACAGCTTTCATGTCCAATTATTTCACTTCACCCTTCATTTTCAATTACTTTACTGCTAAAAATTGAGAACATTATCAGAATTCACAGTTATTCCTTGCCATCTTGGAGGGTTTCCTTCATCAGAATCCCCAATGTGAATTGCAAGGCATGTAATGTTTGATGGCATGTGATATTAAACCACTTACAGCTCTGAGGTCTGTGTGGACCCTCTGGTCCCTGATTTACTGAAGAGTTGCTGGGTAATGGAAACTTCTGCAGAAAGACCATCTGTATTTTGCTTTGCCTCTCCTGACGGGGCCTGGTGACGGAGTTGAGCGACATCTGCCAAGGAATTCCCCCTTGTCACCACTAAGGTAAAAGCTGAAAAGCAGAACTCAGTGAAAGGCAGAAGTGCTGGGACTTGGGAAGGTCGGGGGCAATGCAAAGAGGAACTCTTCTCTTTCTGAACAAAAAATAGATATTTATTTTCTCATACTGCTCTTGAAAAGGAAAATCCAGGGAGCAGTGTTTAGAGTCCTCTTTATGAAACAAAGAGAATTCTTTTCTGACAATTCAGAAATAAGGTTGCCTGTGAGAGAGCAGTCCCTGTCCCTGCTGCTAGCTCCAAGGCATCCATGGGAGTCCTGGCCAATATGCACAGCAGCACTCAGGCAGAATAGGATTGCTTTAGGAACTGAAAACATGAGCTCAGACTTTGGTCATTCTTCCTCCAGCATCATCAGGGCAGTGGTTCCACCACATTTGTTTCCTATTTTGCCTCTCTTCTGCTAGGTTTTAGCCCAGAAGGGCTGCTTTTGTCAGGAGGAACTGCAGAGCTGTCTGCAGTAGTGGTCCAGATGTCACTTGAGCCTTTGCTTGGCACAGGGTGCTGCAGGCAGGAGAGCCATGCCAGCCCTGACCAGGGCTGCAAAGAGACGTGGCTCATTTGGCCACACTAGTGGCAAGAATAAGTGAGAGCAGTATAACATGCTGCACATCAGCTCCGTGGGGGTCTTGGTGAATTTGTTAAAGATGAGTTTATACTGCTTAACAGGATCTGCAGCCTTGGTGGTGGCTTCCTCCAAGGTTCAGTTTCTTTTCTTGCAGCGATGGCCTTTTCTCTGAGGCAGTGGGGCAGTGGGACAGTGTTCTCTGCTGCTGTGCAGGGTCAGACCCCTCCACTCACCATGGACACATAACGCGTGTGATGCTTCAACTAGAAAAATAGAATTCTTTCAGAGATGACAAAAGGTGACAGAAGCACTAGCAGGGTGACCGCTTGCCTGACTTTTACTCTTTTTGTTAGACACTGGGACCCTTGCAGAAACCCCCACCTCAATTCTAGGAATCTGACTAGAAACTGAAGACTACTTCACTATTAGTTTACCATGTGCCAGTTATTAGTAGGCTGTGGTGTTGCTCCAAGAGTCTGTAGTAAGACACACCTTCCCTGCATGCTGCTCCCACCATGCCACTTGTGGATGGCATTCCAAGCAGGGTGTTGGGGAGGCATCTGGAAGAGAAAGAGTTAAAACAAGCCACAATTGCCAGTTTGAGACATTCTCAAAAATAGCAGCTTTTCTTTTGTTTGCTGAATTCCCCATGCTTTTATAGTGCTGTTCCCATTATTCATTTCTTTCCCAAAATAACATTATTAAGCAGACAGATGACTTGAGTGGGGAGAAGAGGGGATCTGCAGGCCGAGTGGGACAGCTGCGTGCTCCTGTGTCTGCAGCGAGGGCTATTTCAGTATGTCAGGCAATTTTGCTCCTTCAGTGGTGAGCCAGTAATTCCTTCCTGACAGCCCTTGGTGGTGCTTCCCAGGGGAAATCTTTGGGCAGTGCACTCATGCTGTCCACTGTTTTTGTATCCCAACTTGAAAAGAAGCATCTCTTGCTGGTGGATGCTCCTTTGAAGGAGAAGGAAAGGATGCTTTTGGAAAAATAAGCCTAAAGGAGCCTGGCTCCGGGAGCGGTGATGCAGGCAGATCCCACTGAGCTGGGATGCAGTTCCAGCCCTCAAAGCACCTTGTGTGTCCCATCCTTGAATGCTGGCCCAGGAAAGCAGCTGCGCTGGCAGGGCTCCCTGACAGCACCCACCAGGGCTGGACAGGGACCCTGCTCTCTCATCCCTCGCAGTCAGGCATTCAGCCAAACACAACATGAGCTCCAGAAACAGGTGCCAGCAGCCTTCCCCTGGGGTTGCAGGGAGGAATGGTAGAAAAGAAGCCCTGAAAGGAATTAAAAATTAAATGCTCATGGCAGCAGCTTGCTGTCACCAGATCTCAGCAGTTCACCTTCACTGTGGCTGGCTGGGTGCCCAAGCGCTGAGCAGGAGCAGAGAGAGGAGCATCCCATTCTCACTGCCTTCACTGGAGATCAGCCAGCTCTCCTGTGGCCCTGGTGGGTGGATGAAGAGGAGCTGCTTCACTGCTGCATGCACACAGAACCGACCAGAACGAGCAACATGTGCCTCTTTGTGGAAATCCCCAGAGTCCTGGTGAAAGGCATCACACCCGGAGGTGGCCAGACCCAGACGAGTCACATGCCTCTTGAACAGATGCTGCTGTCCAAGTATGGGGTGCTGAGGAGCTAAACTGACCATACCACAGCCCTCTCTCTGGTCTGGAGTCTGGAATAACCCCAGCAACAGGCTTGCTTAGTGTAGATGGAGACTGAACCCACAAAGACTGGCATTTGGGGTGCAAGGGTCAAGCCTACCAAGGTTGGTATTTGGAGGTACAAGGGCTGAGCTCCACAGGGACATTTGGCCCTCCTTGTCATCCAGTCCAGCTCCTTAGTGTGCACATGCCCTGAAACTCAGTCAGAGCTCCAGCAAACTCATCACTGAGCCCCAGGCCCCTTGCAGAGCACATCCCAAGTTATTTTAACTTTGTGTCTAGTTCATAATCCCCTCTTAGTATCCCACACTAGGTAAGCGTTTGCTTCCTCCAAGCCTTGATATTTCTTATTTTGACATTGACATTCAAGTAGGTGACAAGCTATCCAGTTTCCTGAGATAATGGCTGTGTCTGTACTATGGCCACTGGCTGTGTCCATAATAAATGAAAGAGGGGACAACCCCAGCACCAGAGCTCAGCAGTCAAAATCGCTCCTGCTGCAGAGCGGTCCCTATCCCAGTCTAGCTCTCAATCAGTTCCTATCTTCCCAGCCTGTGCCACTGGGCCCGTTCCAGGGGACAAGTGGTACTGAGTCACTTTTCAGGAGAGTGCAGAGGTCAATAGTACAGACAAGGGAACTTTTATGCCAGTTGACCCCCATGCTGGGAATGCACCCAGATGCATTTGCTTCATAGTAACAGGTGATGTGGTAGATGTCATCATGCATAACTGGGTGAGAATCCTTGGGGGGAAAAAAAGAGCCTTAAAAATAGAAAAGTGTTTTTTCTGAAGCCCAGGTCTAGGTAGAGCTCATGAGCTACAGGCTCTCGCCATGGCCACCAGCAGGAAATCAGCCCATTGGAGCATGACAAAAAGGCTGGCAGCTCCAGTCTGTCAAACAAAGCAGTGGGGTTCTAATAGCACCAAAGTGAAGGAAGTGAGGAACATGGCTGGAAGAAAGAATAAAGCAAAACGTTTGGTCTATAGAGAAACAGGCTCTTTACTCCTCTGTCTGTACAGAGGAACATTATCATGTACACTGCTGACCCGACTCTTTACAGAGTTTGGGTTTGATACTGATTTCATGTTGTTTCTTGGTACATACTCTTTCCCCTGTGAGGCTCAGTTTTAATCCTTTTCTAGTTTACAATCCATTTATTTTTAAGATGTGAAAATTGCAGAGGTCAATATCCGCTACTGCACCCCTTCTGTTCTTCCGTTTCTTCAAAATAAGTAAATTGTTATTATCTGTATTAACCTTCTCAGTGAGAGACCAACATTTTCCACTTTTCTAGTGCTGTGTCATGCCTAATATCTGTTTTCCAAACCCTCCTTTGCCTGAAGTGAACACTGTGCACTGCACAATGCACACCCCAGCTCCCTGGGGACTGCCCAGCACTGCCTCTGCCACACAGCACTGTCAGGAATTTGACATTCCACTCTGTGAAAAGAGAAATGGTGTCCAGGTGCTCTCCTTGTAAAACTTCAGGGTTGAAAGAGGTCAAAAGCAAAGGAGATTTCTGAATGCAGTTTTCTCCCAGTACTTCTGGTTTTGTTGAATTCAACCTTTATGTTTTTGACGTTGGAGCATGATGTCAGTAGGGTTTGAGAGAGCCAGGGGGGCATTTGCCTATCTCTTTGCCCTCAGCTCTTCAGGTAAGTTTGATTGTTTTAATTACTTCCTCTGTTAGACATGGAGTGTCTTCCACTTTCCCTGAATCTCCCAGTCAGGTCTGGCTGTTCACACCTCTGTTCTGCTGCAACAGACTCCTGTCCCTTGGGGACATCACTGGTCACGTGACCGGTGGGATGGGACTTGACTTCCACCTTCCTACATGCTGGAAATGCAGCTCATTTATCAGATGTCAGGTTGGAGGTAGGGTATGTCACTTGGTAGAAGGAAAAATCTGTCACTCTGGGACTATTTAGGCAGAGGGCCTCATTTAAACCTCTCCACAGACTCACTTGTAACCACAGGCAGATCACTTAGTGCTACATGGAAGCCATCACATGGACCTCTGATATTATTTGCAGATTTACATCGAAGTCCTGCAGAGCATGAGGATATTGGCTGAAAACTTCCGAACAGTGGGGTTTAGCACAGCAGGATCCCAGCTTTTAGTAAAGCAGGACTTGGGCCTGACTTTGTGAAAGTGTAAAGTTTTCCCTTTTCACTTGCAAACAGGAGTTGCTGTGCTTGTATTGCTCCAAATAATACAGGGGATTTGGGAAGACTAGCATTCAGACAGTTTTTCAGAGTAATTGAATATGTTTTAATCCTTGTTAACCTTGAGCAATTGGCTCCCAGTGAACTCATGGAAGGATAGGTATAATTAAATATCTGTCTTGTGCAGCCTGCTGTGCATATATAGCTCTGCGACTGCTCTCAGTAGTGAAACAGAAACATGTCTTTCAAAGGAAAGCTCAACAACAGGAAATATTTCTTTCATAAATATGATCACAAGTGTTTCTTCCAAGAGTCATCAGATAAAAGCAAAAACTTTCTTAGATTTCTAGTTCCACTAAGCACCTGGCTCTAATCTACAGTTCCTTGACTTTGTTCATTTTTTAACCCAAATGTGATCCTATTTTGAGGCATTGTTGTTTCATCTGATAATAAAAGTCTATTCAACCATTTGTGTGTTTCATCAGTGTTTGCATTTCTTGTTCTGTACCATATTTTGCATTTTTCTTCAATCTTTCCACAGAAGAGTCAGTGTTGTCCAAATTGCTGCTGCTCAGCTGGACATAACTCCCTATTCCTTCCTATTTAAAATTGGTTACCTAGTTCTGCTGGTGGGTAATTTTGATCAAGATTTCACAGAGTGTTAAATTTGTCTGCACAGACGATAGAGTGACAGGTTTTTCTCCCAGCCATTGCAGAGGTTTATGATCACTGCCTCTCAGGTGTCTGGCACAAATGGAAGTGGTACTGTTGAGGGACATGCTTGTGAGTTCAGGCATTAGCCTTGAAATGCGCTGGGTTATTGCATGGTTTGTCATGTCTGGTTAAGCACACTATTTCTGAAACTGCTCTTCCTCCAATCAATAAGAGATCCATAAAATTGTATAAACATATTAGGAAAAATAAGAGATTTACTCAAGGAATCTTCATTGTATTTCATTATAAACCACTGAATCTAATATACAAAGAAGATTGCTTTAATTATAAGTGGACAAAAGAAAGATCTACTCTATGTTCCCACTAGGCAACTATCAGCAACATGCACCTTCTTCATCTAAAGCAGTTATAACAAGTAATTAGGTTTGGTAGTTCTCCTGGGAACAGCAGTTAACTGTATTACACAGCCCCCAGGAGACAATGACATCAGGTGGATTTGTTAGGTATTGTGGTATCTGTTCTCAGCTGTTTTTTCTTGCCCCGAGGAAACTCATGAGACAGCCGTAATGTGGGCAGAGAGTTCAGATGATGAGCTGTTGATCTCCCCATCTCATCTCCAGCCAGTTCCACTGCCCTCGGTGCTGCCCTCTGGAAGCTCGGCAGATAGCAGAGAACTGTGGTGGCCCTCTGTGCATGTAGACCCATGCATGGCTAGTTTTTGTTGTGCAAAGTGAAGTGCCTTGGTGCCATTCATTGTTGTTTTGTACTTTATTACTATTTCAAATCCTGAGCAAACAATTTTCAGGGGAGGAAAAGGAAGAGCTTGGTCCGAGGTAGTGTCCTAAAGCAAGAACTCCCTGCCACCTGTGTTCTCCCCTGTTAGGTGGACATCTGGCAACTGAGTGAAGGTCTGATAAGCAGAGGGATTCCTCCATAGGTGTCATGGTGTGGCTTGGGAGGGAGCGTGAGGCAACATGTTGCCTTCCCACTGTCACAACCAAGACAGTGCTGGGCATGTCCTGAGGCAGAAGGATGTCTATGAGGAGGTTTAGGTGCCTACAGACTCTGAGCCCAGGTAGGGCCAAGAAGTGCCTGATGAGAGTCTGTTCTGTGCTATCCTCCTGCGAGTCTCTGCCAACCCAGAAATCTTAAAAACTGACCCCAGCTAGTCCAGGAGCACAGGACCAGCTAATAAAAAAGCCATACTGATGAAAAAATCCTTTCCTCCCTCTTCCTGTGCATCCGTTCAGTCAACACTGTAATGCAGCTGTCAGCCGGTGATTTTTGTGAAGTCATCAGAAGTCTTCAGATGAGAAGAATGATACAATAAATTATGATGTTCCTTACCGGAGACAAAAGGATGACAATAAAGAGGTGAAATTTTGTAGAAAGCTTGAATTACTCAATACTGAATAGGGACCAGGCATGTGATTCACTTTCGAAGAAAATGCAAAACTTACTATTTCATGATTTGGACAACACAGTCTGCTAATCCTCTTGACTCCAAGGTTAAGTCCAACCAGCTGTGAATTTTATTGAGGTTACTTGTAAACCTCAATTTCAGTTAAATTTTTTGCAATAATGTCTTGCTGTTCTCAGTGCTGTCTGATGCTTGAAGTGACAGAGCTGGCCAGCTTTCCTGACCTGTCTGTTGCATCCTGGCACTCATTCCTCTGCTTGCATAAACCTTCACTCACATTCCTGCCACTCCCTGTCACTGATGTGTGCTGGGGGGTGATTATATAATGCAGAGGAAGACAGATATTGCAAACTTTTTTACTTAACATCACTGTCTTTGGCTCTCCTCTTGGTGATCCTCCATGCCAGAAAGACTGCCCGCTGTAAGAAGCATGCTTGTTTTTTCAGATGCTGTTTTCTTTCCAGAAGTCAGGACAGTAGGGGATCTCCTGACTCCCTCAGTCCACTGCAGGTATCCATGTCACATAGACCCTATTTGTGGATTTTTCAAACTGTGTTTTCCTATGACTTTGGCTCTTTTTCTTGTGATCTTTGAAGAAGACTGTTCCACAGACTTTGCTGTTCCAGTGGTTTGAGATTTGCTTCTCATTCCCAGCCAAAATGTATTATGGCTAGTTTATACCCATTTGTTCTTTTGCCAGCATTGTCCTTCAGTTTAAACAGCTTTTCTCCTTCCCTAGTGTTTACCCCCTCTGATGTATTTATAGACTACAACCATATCCCCTCTTGGCCTTTCTTTAGCAAGGGTAAACAGCCAAGTGCCTCTGGTCTCCTCTGAGAGCACAGGCTTTCCATTCCCTTATTTGGCTTAATAGCCCTGCTCTGCAGCCACTGCAGTCCAAAATCCCTTTTCCTCAGCATGTTTTCCTGGCCATGTACTACACTGATCCAGGTGAGCCCTCATATTTCCAAAACCTGCTCATTAATAGCACTGGTATTTCACCCTCCCTGAACTCAACAGATTGGTCTCAGCAGGTTCATTAGAAAGCATCACTTGTCTCCTGCAGGGCACATGATATTGGTATTTTCCTGTTATCTTATGACTATATAAGATCTCCAGCTCTTCCTCCTGCTCCATCATTTCTAGACAGGAGCATCAATTCTTCTTACTGGTCCCTCAGATATTGCACTTTTGCAATAAGGAATTTCATCCCTTTGCACTGTTCCAGTGCTAAGATCGTCCCATTCTTCTTGTGTGGTAGTGTGGTGTCCACCTGATGATGCCTGTCACCTTGGTGTCGTTGGTAACTGCACTGCTTTACGATTATGCATCATGGTTATTAATGGAAATGTACAACTACATCCATCCCGAGAGTCAGCTTGGAAGAACCCTACTGCAACCACCATCCACTTGAGATTTCTCCTTGGATTCAATTCATGATCTTGAAAGAGAACACATGTGCCTGACTCTGTCCAGCACATCCTCCAGAGGAATGATTTACTTCAATTTTATGCAAGTGGCTTTGAATTAGCCTTTCTATATACATCTGTTTACCTATTAGAAATGAATGCTTATGTACTGGTTGGAAAGCCAGTGCAGGCAGACTTCCTACAGGGTTTCCATATAAGGTCAGTTCTGCCAAGAAACTTCAGTTCTAACCTCTAATATTTCTACAACTTCAGTCTGAGATCTCTCTTCAGCTGCACTTGCCAATTGTGGTGCTCAAATTGGGGTGTTAGCAGATGTGTTTTGCTCTGCTTCAGTCTCCCAGTGGGTTACAAAGCCAAATTCATTATTCAAATGACTACACTTATTTTTCAGACTTAGTACACTTTTTTTTAATGGGAATTTGGAATGGGGTGAAAATTCTTTTGTGTTCTGGCATGTGTCCCTCATATCTTGGCCTGCAGAGGAATAGCAAAAATTATATTTGTATCCTTTACATTCAAAATGTGTAAGACTATAAATATCTTGTAGTCCTAAAACATTCCTGCTTGTTCTTCAATTAAGACTGTGAGACTTCTCCCCCCACATCTCCCTGTGAATTCTGACAAACATCTGACCGTCTTCTTCTTTGTGCCAAAGGGCTTAGAGAATTTTGGAGGAGTTTGTGGTGACATCTCACAACCAAAGAACATGGCTACTTCTCTTTTGGGCTCAAATAGACCAACAGAGGAGAAATTACTGAATATTTAGCTGCCCTTTTGGGGACTGGAAAATCAGTCCTTGTCCTCCTTCCCATGAGTAGTTCCGGTTTTGGATATCTCTTAATGTTATCAGATACTTCTTCTGAATATGTTGTATAAATGAGAACTGAATGAACTGAATGAGAACTAGTTACTTTAAAAATAAGAGGAAAAAGAAGAGGAAAGGACCTTTGGAAATATCAAGTCAGTCTAGTTAAGTTTGTTCCCTGCTTATAATTTAGCTTCTTTTTATGAACATTAGAGCATTCTCTGATCTGAAGAGTAAGCTTTCACCTTTCATATTGAGGGCTGACTGAAAAGCCTTCACCTAGTGCCTACATCTGAGATGTTGTAAAGCCAAGGACCAGATACTCCTATGACACTCCAGACTTCATCTGCCTTGTTTGGTGGACCAGTTATTCTGGATGCAACTCAAAGAATAATTGATTTGAGGATTTCAGCTGAGCAATCAGGTGGAAAAGTCTTTATTTTGTCATGAGATTTCATTTTCCAGCTATTTCTGCTAAAATCAAGGACCTTCACTTCAAGAAGGAATTATATAACTCAATCTGACACTCCATGTTGAGCTAACTGAGACTGTTCTGCTCAAGCAATTTTGTGAAACTAGCCATCAATTTTCTGTTTTTGCCTGACACCAGCCCATAAATTTGGAATTTGCTCACTCGCTCTCTAGATTCCAGAGGTGGTATTGACTAGATTTCTATAGCTTGTACAGAGACAGTGAAATTTAGGTTTCTGAATCTGGAATTTTCTGTAGGTAAATAATGTGGAGAGTTTGATGTTAAAACAATCCCCTTCTGAGCTGTTGTCAAAGGATGTATCTTGTTAAAGGTTGATTCTAGATTCAAAGCACTCAGTGTGTACCTGCACACATGCTCTGACCACTGCCTTGTTCAGGCAGAACTGGGAGCTGTGGCTGTGAGTGCCCAGCGGTGGATCCCTTCCACCAAGGAAGCCCGCTGCTGATCTAAACCCAGCAGAGGGAACACTTCTGCTGGTCTCTGCCTCTCCTGCCAATACAGGGCACAGACTGAAGCTGAGCAGAGCCAGACAGCTGGGTCCCCAGCGCATACAGAGCTCATGGTATCAGTTAGAGAAGTCCCTGGGAGCTGCAGCCCCCACGCCGCCCCACGGGCTAGTGCAGAGTCACAGTGTGCAGCCAGCTGCCTGGAGCCACATTGCTCCCACCTTTCCTCCCTTCCCACGGCATCATCTATTGCTGAGAAATTTGAGCGTAGGAAGCATCCAAACCTGAAGCATAGGGAGGGGAGTGTACCAGTCTGCAGCTGCTTAGCATCTCAAAAGGAAGACTGAATTCCTTCTATCTGACAATCGAGATGCAGGCAGTCACTTTACTGACATAATTAGTTCATATTCCAGTCCATCGTGTGTGTACAGATAATTCACTGTGGGATTAAGCTACTGTAGCAATAAATTTCCTAACCTAATTTTAAAAGATAAAAGCTCCATTGAAGTGAGGCTTCATGGCACACCCCACTCCATTCAATTTCCAGTCCTTCAAAAGAGCAGGCAAGAAAGCCTTCCCTCAGGTTGCTGCCCTGCATCTCTGACCTCCTCCTCCAAAAGCAAATCTTCCAGGGAAGGAAATAGAGCAGCACTAAATCTCCCCTCCCTCTGGCTACCAGCATCTGCTGTTGCTCTTTGCAGCTCACGTGAAAGGTCACATGGAGCAGGGCTCTGAGAAACCCTCCAAGTAAAATAAGAAGGAGTGCTGTCTTGCATCAGGAGAAGACCTGCCTCCCCTTGGCCACTTCCTCCCGTCTTCTGCAGCAGTTCCTGACCACCCTACTCTTCCAATGAGTTTCAGATAGCCACGAGCCCTGTCAGTCCCGTCCCTGCACCTTTGATCTGGAAACAGGAGTAGCTTCTGAGTACTGGTGGCACATGAGATGCTGATTCCCACTAGTTATTGCAGCTCAGCAGCAGAAGGAGGACGGAGAGAGCAGCCTGTGGCACAGCGATGCTGGGTAGACAGACCTTTGTTCATGTTTTGGGGTCAGGAAAGGCTGAATGCACTGAGCATCGCATGAGGTCAGATGGTGTCTGGGGATTGCTCAATGCCCACAGGCCTCCTGTGGCAGCAATTGAGGGACAGGTATTGCAGCCAGTAAGGAACCCCCAAGAGCTGAGCATTTTAGGCTGGATGGCAGCTTGCACCTCAGCAGTGCAGCTCCTGAACTTGTCCATCTCTGCAGCCTCAGAGATGGGAGGGGCTCTACCATAGTGTGGTCAAGCCCCAGGGAACGAGGTGGCTGTGTGTGCATGGGGCAGCTGTGCAGAGAGGCAGGTGCCCCTCAAGGCATCACAAGTCTGAATCAGAGAATAGTTTGGTTTGGGAGGGACCCTTAAAGGTCATCTAGTGCAACCCCCAAGTCTTAACAGGTCATTGACTTCCATTCATGATTGAGCTGCCTTGCAGTGCTAGTGAGTCCAGAGTTTCTTGGAATGTCAATGAATTCAATTTTAATCTGGCAATGCTGCAAGGATGGCATTGTTAGAAACCACAGGCATGAAGCCCATGTAATGCTGATGGCAGTAGCTTTATTTCTCTTGGCCATGCTAGGGGAGTTCACAAGCTCCACCAAACTTCTCTGAGCAATTGGTTGTCTTCACATTTGAGAAGGCAGCATATACATTGCAGGCTCCAGGAATGTGCTTGGTGTGTGCTAGTTTAACATCATTTTAAACCATTGATCAGGACAAAAAGAAATCTTTATGTTGGTGTGTTGTCTTCCTTTTTATGAAGGCCAAAATGTTTGATGCTCCGAACAATGTGCTAAAAGCATCTGCAATAAGGAGACGGCAGCATTTTGTTCACTTGGAAATTCCCGGGAAAAAATATTCATAGTTTCTGTATTACCAAAATCCAAATAAAGTAGTACTGTTCATACTGTTTGAGTGCTTAGAGTGTAGTTCAAGGGGAAATTGCAAAAAAAAGTGTAATATTTTCAGGTACTCATACCCTGCCCATAATTATTGCCTGCACAGAAGACTGCTACAAGCTATTTACTTACACCAACTTCACGGCTGGCCTCCAGCCAGCAGCTGAGGTTCACCCCAGTTCTAGATGTGAACCTCAGACAAGGTTTACAGGAAGCCTTCAAAAATACCAGTTGGTGGTTTCAGTAGGGTTCAGCAGCACCAGCTCCCCAGGCCTTCCTTTGCCTGCTTATTTTCATATCATATTTTACCATTTGCACTTCAAAGAGGAGTGTTTGCAATTTTTTTATGAACCAAAGTTGATATTAGGTGCTAAAGTGAACAAATGCTTTTTGCCTGGATTCATAGGCCAAGATGCACATTGCTTATAAGTTCCCATTTAAAACAGTTGTCACACAGGTGTGTAAAGCACTCTGAAAAGCCCTTTCCTTCACTGCTGCCTCTTGCTGCAAGTGGTTCCAGTCATCCTGCACAGCTCCAGAAGCTGCTTATCATCTCTGTGCACAGCACACCCATGTTATCCCCCTCCACCTGTGTCTCATCCTCCCTGTCTCTGCTGTGATTTTATTTTATTGGGCTTTATTTAATTAATGGCTGTTCTTCTCCACTTGTATGTGCCTGAGGAGCTGCAGTGCCTGGTGGGATGCAAGGTGGAGTGGATGTGGCCACAGGCAGGACAGTGTTCGGAGAGGCACTGGAGGCAGTAGGCCAGGCAGTAGGGTGTGACAAGGTCAGGTGTTTTTGAGGAATCTAATCAGTTCTGTCAGTTCTCTCTCAGCCAAGCCAAGGATCTCTCCAGGCTCATTTCTGCAGGATCTTCCAGAAATGCTACTTGTAGCTGCTGGACATCACTCTGATGTAAGCAGGGATTACTTTGCTGATCTAAGGGAGGGAGACAGCTGCATGTTAGGGGAAGATCTGGCCCATTTCCATCATGCTGCATTGTCATTTTCCACAAAAGTGTTTACCAGCAGTTGCTCTAGCCCCTTGCCAAAAAAAAAAAAAGAGCAGTTTTTCTTCCTTCAAATAAGAGTGAATGTAGCATTTGAACTACATATACATATTTTTATACTTGATAGTTTCTCACAATAAATGTGAGAAACCCTCCACTTGGCATAGGATGAAATTATATTAGAGGAACCAGCATACACATCAAAGCTTTGATTGTAAACTTCCAGCTCAGAGAAGGAGATGAGCAATCTCTATGTTCAATTATAACTGGAGGTATTTCCTTTTTCCTAAGCTAGTGTCTGTTACCATGGCCACAACCGTCAGAGTTTTCTGGCTATTTAAAAGTCATTACTAGCAATGAAAGAACAGATGTTTAATTGCATTCTTCTTATTCCATTCACTAGGTACAGCTGACATTTTAGAAGTCCTCAGTAAAAAAAATAGTCCTTTTTTGTTGTTTATCATTTTCCTAGAGAAAAATAGCAGAAGTTAATATATGCCAGTATGCACTTTGTCTACAACTTCTAAGCAGAGGTGAGGAAAGCAGTTTCTTGACAACTTAAAGATTGCATATTAGATTGGTATTAGCAGTAGTCAGAGGTAGGTGAAAACCACGCTGTAGAAAACATACGAGTTCTTGTCCTGGTCACTGACTTCCCCAGAGGATGGAGAATGTCCTTTGAATGCTGCAGTTTCCACCCAAAGAAACACTGTTAAGCCAGAGCCATGTATTTGCACATCACCAGCCGAGTCCTGCACAGGCCATGCTGACCAGGTGTTGTGACTGTCAGCATCCCCACCATGTGTACAATCCTCTGGGATTTCTCAAAACATGAGACCTCACCAGAAACTTCTTCTCCACCACATTGTGGCATTTCTGGTTTGTGAATAGAGACAGTAATTACTCGGGAGATTGCTCAGCCAACAGGACTGCAGGACATGTGGTCCCTTAGATCTCTCATGGACTGTTCATGGTATGTTCCTCTTTACTGAGACAACATTACCACTTGTGTCACAGTATAGAAGATTTGTTCATTAAAGCTTCCTGGACTCAGGGTTGCCTAAGTTTAACATTTTGTCTGTAATGGCGGTGACTCCAGTATGTGATGAAAGCTTTGTCATTTCCCTGTGCACACCCCTCCCCAGCAGACTCTTCTCAGGCCAAAGGAACAGCTTGATTATAAGAAAGATCAAGTATGAGGTAGGTCCTGAATCCTACTGAGACTCATATGTAACTTGGCTTATAATCAGAAATGTCACAAGAAGGCAGCCTCTGATGTCTGCCCACTTCCAGGGACAAATGGCTACTGAGCAGGGACTTCTGGGTGTTTGGCACATTTGAATAGAGCAACCCTACTTCTCATCTCACTCTTACTTTCAGTGTCTAAACTTATTTAGATCTGTGTCTTGTTGCTTTGTGCCTGAGCTCTTCACCAAAGACTTCCTTGATTTACTGAAGTGTTGGGAAGGTAAATGTCCTAGAGAAGTGAATCATGACATGTGAATTCATATCTCCATATTCAGGCTGCTCTCCCATTCCCTTCCACAGATAGATGTTCTAGACCAATGCTGTTAAACACCCTCCTAAGTATTTTCTTGACTCAGAGCTGCTAGGTATCAGCTTCCTAATGAGTTACGAGATTTCATTGTTTGGCTCTTGTTGCTCAGCTCCTCTTGGTGGTGGAGTTTGCTCTAGCTAGTACTGCTACTAACTTGAAGTTATTAGTGTATTGAGACAACTATAACCTCATCAACAATTATGCCGATGAACACTGATTTAAAGATTTTGCAAACCGGAGCAAAGGACAGTGCTGTCTTCCCATCAAAAGCAGAGCTCACACTATGGAGGGAGATCCAGCGTGGGAGTGAAACACCAAATGGAAACAGAGATACCAAAAGAGGGAGTTCAGTTCAGGGTCAGTGGCTGCAGAAAATCCCACAATAAGAGATGTGTTCAGTGTCCAGCAGCTTCTCAGCATCCCTGCTGCTATGTGGTGCTTACAGAATCTCCACACACAGCTGCTGCTGGGCAGGCAGGAGAAGAGCTGGCCAACAGTGGACATGCCTCACGGGGCCTGTGGAGAGAGTGCTGAATGCCCAACAGTCCCTTCTCCTCTGACCATGTGAAGCTTGACTGTCATGCTTTTGCCTTTGTTTTTGGTTATGCAATTATTTTGCTAAGTTGCAATCTCTTGTGTTGCTGTAAAAGCTGCTCTTGTCTGTGCAGACTCTGTAATTAAATATGACCCCTCTCATATCATGCCTACAGTACCCTGTGCACTATCCAAAACTCCCAGTTCCTTACAGTGTTTCCCATTCCCCTGTTTCTCAGAGATGTCAGTGTCATTTCCATGGTGGCAGTGAGTTCAGCAGATAGAAGGTTGAGCTTTGGGCTTTATGAACTAATTCCTTCTACAATAGTAATGTAATACTACAGACTTATCCTAAGTAACACAGTCACCTAGTCTGGCTGAGTCAGTGTAGGACAGAAACAGTCTTCTGCCTACACAGAAACATAATCACCCTTGAGCAGGAAAGGAGGTAGGAGAAGCATCCATTCAGAGGTCAGCATGTTTTTAGGCAATCCCTTACTTAAGGCATGTTTTTAGTTTGCAGTGATGGAAGAGAAGCAAGTGCCTTGCTTACAACATCTGCTTCACGCTCCATGCATGACTGATCACATCTCTCACTGCAGCAGCTCAGCAGAGCTGCAGTGCCAAGGTCATGTGAAGGTGCAGTGGGTTCTGTGCAGAGCAGCTCTGACTGCTGACCTTGGTTCTGTCCATCTACTGGTCCTGAGGGACCCATTTGGTTCTGTCTCTAGGGCATTCACAGTTCAGTGTGGCATCCACCTCTGCACCCTGCTCCCCACTCTGGGTTGTACTAACCTACATGGTAACCTAACCAGGGAGTGTCTTGTCTTCTCCTCTTGAAAGTGTGTCCATCCAGTTAATGCTGTTAACATATGTTGTATATATAGTTCATACATGTACATATGCATATATTACATGAAAATATAAAGGTGAATTTTCAATTTCAAATAGCTGGAAAAGTTGAAATTTGGGTCATCTGTGCTTTTCTCTCTCAACTCTTCTAGAGTGCATCTCTTTCTTATAATAGGACCATATATATTAGTGCAGTCAGATATGCCTTTCCATTATGCTTCATTTTTGTGACACCCCTTGGAAAGCAGTTGCAGAAATCCAATAGTGGTGTCTCTTTGTGAATAAGGAAGATGGCTTTGGGGAGGGAGAGTTTAGTTACAATTCAACACCTGTGCACCACTGAGTCTTTTATTCAGTGCATCCTCAAGAAGAGAGGGTCTTGCAAATCAGTGGAATCAGCCCAGCATCACACCACAACTCTCCCCACAAATTGTTTGAGTGTACAACAGGCTTACGTGCATTACTATCCCATAAAGTGTAACTTGCCCATTTTCTTGAGTATGGTCCTGTCACTATCTCAAAAAAGTATCTGGAGAGCTTTCTATTTCGAACAATGCTATCAATGTGTCTTTCTCAGAATGAAGAAGATACATCCTTGTTCCATGGTGATTACAATGCACCTTTCAGTAGGGTCTCAGTGTGTTTCTAGATCATCTCATCAAGGACCCGTAATTTCCTCTGTGAATGTGCTATTCTAGACATCTTTTGGTCAAATTTTAGTTAAATATGCTTCTGTTATCAGCTAGCTTTGTAAATTAAAGAGATTAGAATACAAAAAAAGCTTTAGAGTTCACGGATGAAAAAGTTGATGTCTCAAATGGCCATTCAATAGATACAAGAGTGATAATCTACTGAGATAGATTCCTGCAGGAAAAAAATCAACAGAATAATGCTTTTTTATTTGAGACTACTTGCAGAGTTCACATACAGAGGCTCCTTTCTTTGAGCATCTCACACATATTCTGAAGAAAGAATATTTTAATGATAAACCTGAGCTGTCTGATCTTCCCTGAGTACCCTTGTTTACTTTGGGCCCACTTCAAAGCTGTGCTTAAAAGGTCTGGTATTTATTTAATAAAGAGTAAGACTAGATTCTAGGTGAAATGTGTAAAATACTAGGATGTCCATGCTTGTGACTGTCCAAGGGGAGCTGGACAGCACATTCTGTGTTCAGTGTAAGGCCTCACAGGCTGCGTGGTGCAGAGGGCATGCAGATGTATGTCCCCAAGTTTTTGGTAGATGTTTGGACTAGGCAGGCCAGTTCTGCCTTCTGCCTTGGGGCAGAAGGAAATAAATCCCTTGCATGTGCACATGGATGAACAACATAAAGTTGAATACGAACCAGCAGTGCCCTGGCAGCCAGGAGGGCCAGACATGTCCTGGGGGCCATCAGGCACAGCATCGCCAGGCAAGGGAGGGGATTGTCCCACTCTGCTCTGTGTTGGGGTGGTCTCAAGGGCTGGGGGCAGTTTTGGGCACCACAATACAAGAAAGATATAAAGCTATTAGAGAGTATCCAAAGGAGGGCAACAAAAATGGTGAAGGGCCTTGAGGGGACACCATATCGGGAGTGTCTGAGGTCACTTGGTCTATTCAGCCTGGAGAAGAGGAGACTGAGGGGAAGCCTCATTGCAGTTACAACTTCCTCATGAGGGGAAGAGGAGGGGTGGCACTGATCTCTCTCTGTGGTGTCCAGTGACAGGACTTGAGGGAAAGGCCTGAAATTGTGTCAGGGGAGGTTTAGGTTGGATATTAGAGAAAAGTTCTTCACCCAGAGGATGGTTGGGCACTGGAACAGCTCCCCAGGGAAGTGGTAACAGCATCAGCCTGACAGAGTTCAAGAAGCATTTGGACAATGCTCTCAGGCACATGGTGTGACTCTTGGGGATGGTGCTCAGCAGGGCTAGGAGTTAGACTTGATGTTCGTTGTGTGTCCCTTCCAACTCAGCTTCTTCTGTGATTCTCTGACTTATACCTTCTAGTTGATAAGATGATGGCAAAACTGAACATCTGCTTGTCTGCAAGCTGTGTGTTCCCATTCAGGGTTGCCTTCTGCCTTTTCTGCGTGCTGGATTTCATTGTCATCAGTCAAGAATTAGAGAAGTGATCACATGTGTGCATGAACATACCTGCTCATTTAGTGTGAAACCAGGATGATTTAACAGTATAACAGACTTGTAAGGGAGATGATATATTTTTGTTACATGAGTTTATATGCTGTGAATGCAGAATGTACCTTTGGCGTATACTGTTGAGTGTTGAAGGATGGCATCTATATGAAGAGATCATTAAGAATTTCTGGCTGAGCTAGAATGAGGTCACACCAGAAAACAAGTTTTTTCCTGAAGTCTCCCACTTGGTTTCAAGCAGCTCCCCTCCTTTCGCAGTTCATGATCTGAATTCAATTGTCCCAAGAACCAAGAAGTGTCAGGTGAAATCAGGCCTTGCCTAAGCCCCCACAGTGTTAAAAACCAGTGGATTCCAGATGTATTTGTCACCAGGTATGATACAGATCTTCTAATGCACCATCTGGCTCCTTTAAAATGAAGGTGAGACTGCTCCATGGAGGTTAGTGACAACCTCCTTCTCTACTAATATCCCTCTCTGCTCCAAACGTGCTAATTATTTTCTGTCATGCTTATAGTGCATTAACAATGATAAATTTACAGGCCACCTGTTTCTCTCCCATGTTTATCTCAGGGCTGACTGCTTTGTCTCACCTGCTCAGGCCCTTGACAAAGTCCATTTTTACCTCATTAGTGGGTCAAATAAAAGATTTGTTGTGATGCTCTTTCACAAACACAGCTTCTGGGCAGCGCAACTTAACCCATCTCATCCCGTTCTGCAGTATTTAGCCTTTTCTGGCCATATCACATGCAAAGGTTAGTGAGGGCACCCAAGCTCTGTGCTGGTGAGAACACCCAAGCTTTGTACTGGTGAGGACACCCAAGTTTGTGCTGGTGAGGACACCCATGCTCTGTGCTGGTGAGGATTACCTGCTAGTACTCTGCCAAGGAGCAGCACATGCAGCCTCTCGGGAGCACTGACATAGACCTTTGGTCAGAAGACAATCCCATTATTGGATTCCCAGGTGCATAACTAAGCAGTGGGTGGAGAAGGGTATGCAAAACTTGTTTAGAAAGACCTTTTTTTTTTCCTGCATTAGGAACAGGAAAAATCTTAAGTGGTGAGAAGAGCATTATTTCACAGCAGCTCCCTGACTTTCAGTTTTGTGCTTGAGGTGGAAATAACTGTTGTGCCCGGACTCCATCAGACCATGTCACTGCCAGCATGTATCCTCTCCTCTTGGCCCATACAGGTTTGTTACCACTTGCTGGCCACATGCAACACTTCGGTGTGGCTAGCCAGCATCATGGGGCATGTCTTGTCCTCCTGGGAATGAGAATTCTGTGCTAGAGGTCCTTGCATGTCCATGTCCTCAACTCCTTTGGAAGGATCTATAGATGTGTGAGCATGAAGAGTGCTTCCAGGTCTCTGTGAGGTAAATCAGGATTTATTCAGGGACTGGCAATTGAGGGCTCAGCATGGGACACCCCTGCCCACATAGCAGTGGTGCACACTTGTTTCTGTGCACGTATAGAACTCGGAGTAGAGAGATCCCATCGTTTAAGTGAAGTACATGTAGTTGAACTTTGGCCTCCACTGCTTTGACTACAGAAGAAAACAAGGGTCTAAAAATACAGAAATGTTTGCCTGTTGGAAAATTTTTAAGCAATTAATCTAAGAATTATTGATGTTTCTAATTTTGTCAGCAGAGGGAGGACCATCAGCCACACTCAAAAATACCAGCTCTTTGCTGATAAGTCATAAAGTGGAATGGCTTTTTAATGAAGTTGTGAAAAGAAATGTTTGCTGCCAAAATCAAGGATATTGCTCTATCCCACTCATACTCCTTCATCAAGGAAACTTCCAAGAAAATTCTGGCTTTCTCCCGAAGTTGTTGTGTGGGATTTTTTTTTTTTTTTTTAATGCCTGAAAACCAACTCCAAAGCCAGCTTTACCGCCAACCTTTTAAAAGAAGTAATGGCAATATATGCTAATATGAGGCTTCACAAATCAGTGTGAGATCACTGAAAACGGTTCCCATCTGATCACACATGAATGAACAATGTATGGGTTTGAACTGTGTTCATAATATGATGATAGCTACATCTTTCATTTAGATTGAGATCAAATGAGTATTACCAAGTGCTGGGTGGTAAACTGTTGATATGTCACTGTTTTATCTTCCTGTGGAGACTAATGTGAAAACATCCTTGTTTTAGTGTAACTGAATGATAGGTTATAAAGCACCCTGCAATGAAATAGATACTGTTGCTTCATGAATGGCTTCCTTTCCTAGAACATTCATTAAAAAGCAGTGAGCCTCATGGGGTACATCCTGCTTTTAATAAAGAAAAAGCAAGTAGAAAATCAGAAGTTTTCTATATATATTTGCGTAGTTATCAATTTCTTAATCTTTCTTGGAGGATTCCTTTGGTAATTTACAGGAGGATCCCTGTGTTGCTCACGGACTTAAGTGACTTTCCAGTAAATTCGTTAGAAGATCAAGATCTAAGATGTATTTGGTGGAACAGGACGTGTTTTTATTACTGAATAAATGATTTGTATGATGATTTTATATGGCACTTTGCAAACAGGAGGCTGATTCTTCAGTGTTCATCCTGTTTCTAAGCAGTGGAGCTTCACTGGTTTTCATAACATTTGTAGCAGAGGAGAAAAATAGGAAATACTTGATGTATGAAGTGAGAGGAAACATGGAATGTCTGAGGAGTGGGTTGGGACAGAGATTATTGGTGAAGATGATGTGGAAGGGAGAATTGTCCGTTGAGGATATTTTAAGGACATCTTAAAAGCTATATGTAGCAAGCAGGAAGAGAGACATTTAAAATACAAGACCTTTATTTTTATAAGGCATGATACTGAGAATGCAAGAGGTTATTACTGTAGTAAGAATGGGTCATATGGGGCATACAGAGCAAGAAAAGAAACTGGAACAAATGTCAGAGGCAGAACTCTCTGTCAGTGAGATTATGATTACCTAAGAGCCTATATCACTGAAAGGATCTGAAATATTGGCCATCAGGTAACTGGTAAATCTTCCATTAGCCACAGGCAAAATATTCTCATTATAGTCAGCATCTTGCATACTTACATACATTTTCACTCCTTTCCGTGTCTGAAAAGTAATGTTTCCCAGGAAGAGGAATCAGATAATCAAAATCTGAATTTCTAATTGAACATTGGTGATGATGCTGTTCAGAGTTCAGAAACTGCTCCTAATAACAGCAGTGCTGGTACTCTACCATTACGGCAAAAACAGCAAGGCAGATCATGTTAGATGAAATGGTAATAATTTTCTATTAATTAGATACCAAATACATCTTTGCTACATATTACTTTTGGTTGATTTATCTAGAGAGAGACACCGAGATTAAGCCATAGATGGTCTTCTTCCAAGCTTTCCAAACCCTGCTGCTTCTGACATGATACATTTCATTGTTAGGATATTGTTTTGATGGGGAATGGCATCAAAAATGCCATTATTTGCCAATGCTAATAGTAGGAATGGACACACATAGGAAATGAAGAAAAAATTAAGAGAAATTATATGACATAGACTTTTTCAAAGATTATAGGAAAAGTAAGAAAAACTGTGTTTAGTTTAGGAAGCTAAGGAATAGTAATGAAAAGTAAGAGGTAAGGGAAAAATGTAAAATATAGAAAAGAAGGAACAAAGTTTTATATACTAACAATAAATAAAAGTCCTAGAAAATGAAAAATGGGGAAAGACACTAAAACTCACATGCAAGAAATCTCAGAAAAGCTGGCATCTCAAGAACAGCAAAGAGGCAAAAGTAAACTGGCCTAAAAATGAAGCAGGATCAGCTTTTCTGTTTATTTACAGTCGCTAGGAAGTGGTGAATAGTGACATTTTATTCCATGTTGGATGAAATCTGATTTTCCTAAAGTTAAACTTTGGAAAGAAGCTTTCTGGTTCTGCCACTTCTCCTTTTCTACAACAGTAATACAAATTGTTTGTTGTTCACATGAGAAAAGACAGTTCGTTTGTTTGAAGACAGTTATCTGATGGACTTTGTTTACTTCCTCGGAGGATGTTAGTAGTGAAGGAAGAAGTGCTGTTAACCCTTTCTTTTGTCAAGGAGTTCATCTTAGTTGAATTTACCAAAAATTTTCAGTGATGGCAGAAAAGATGATTCATATTTTTATGCCTAGTTTTCATAATGGGTTTTACACAGTATTTCTCGTTGCAATTTGTGCAATGCTATAAACTTGTAAAGATTTTTTGTTGAATTAATGCAAGCAATTTTTTACCACACTCTGCATAATGACTATGTGCTACATGGCATTTCGAAGGTTCCTTTGCAAACAGTATTGTCTATACCAGTGTCTACTACCTACACTTAATATTGAGAACTGCTAGTGTTTTGTTTATTGATAACAAGCAACAGTAAGGACATCAAGATTATACAAGCATTTGTTTACACGTGTCTGAGAGAGACAGAGAAGCACAGCAAATTATTTTTGCACTTAATTTTTCAAATGTTTTTCTATGCCTCTTAAGGGAGTTTGCTTACCGACCTTTATCATGTTGTTCAAACTCCCAAATTCATTCCTGTTGAGTAATTTCTAAAATCAGGCAGCACACTGTGTTATGCATGAAATAGTAGTTGGGTAAGACACGGGTCTGTGTTTTTCACGGCGGGCTGTCAGGACTGGATGTCATTCTGACTTTCAAAGTGAATACAAATCACAATCTTCTTCCAGTAACTTTACAGATGATATCCAAGCTAAGTTTCCCAAGCTAAGTTTTTTCAGGTTTGTACAGGAATGGTGCTCAGAGGGAACGGGATCTCCGCATTAAACGCCTGTTGTACACCCCCAGATCCAGCCCTCCCCGGTCAGCTGTCCATGTAGAGTGTGGGGAAGGAGGTACTGTAAGGTGGCATGAGTAATCATCAGGTTATTAAGGAAAAGAGGAGATACTGTCATTGCCAATGGCTACCACATCCTTGTCCACAGAAGCTTTTCAGGGGCCACAGCAAAGCACCTGAACTGGTCCATGGCTGAGCTTTGTAAGCTGACTGTATTGCTGGACCAGCTTGGGGGAAATTACATGGTTTCCTGTACCTTATCTGCAGCACAAAGGTTGTGTGTGAGGACAGAGAAGAGGTCTTAGGAAAAAACAGCAAAGACATTGTCTTAAAACAAAATTAAAAAATTACTTTCTTTCATTTGTGCTAAAATCCTTCATGTCAACATATCTTCTTAAATAGAATTCATATTACGACTCATCTGGATGAAGCTAACTTTTGAAATAAAGTAGATTTATTTTACTGTTAATGTTCAAAAATAGGCATTTATCATGGAGCAAATATTCTGTTTAAATTATCAATTTAAAACCTTTGTAAAATGGAAGCAGCTTACTGCACTGCAATTTGGGAATTACAAGTTCCTTTCCAATGTAGGAGCTGTAGGCTGTGCCATATGTCACTGGGAGGATGTTTTCTCATATATTCACAGGAAAATCTTGGATTTGAATGATGAATTCCGTGAACTTGGCAATATAGCATGAGGAATAAAATAGAAGTGGCTAGCCTGCAACTCCCCTAGACAACTAGAAGCTAGAAACTTGCCATATGTCATTGACTTCCATGAGCAATGCTGAACAGTAGAATATCACCCTCTCTTGCAGCATTAAATACTGCCCTAAGTCATTAATACAAAGCAGATGGCTTTGTTGTTGATTAGAGCTGGTTAGAATCTGAAATTCCCATTCCAAAGGAAATTTTGACATTTGTATTTATTTTCACTGCATATTATAACAAAACATCAAAATTTCCCAGTGGTGTGGATATTAAAAATGAACTGGAAACACCAAGTTATTTCACTTCATTGGCATTGAATTGTTTTCTCAATAATATCAAACCAGTGTAATTCTAAAATTAATCAAATATAAATGCCAAAACAAAATTAATAAACATATAAAGCAACAGTGAAACTTTTTTGCCATGTTAAAAGGAAAAGATTAAGTTGAAATTATAAATTCTGACATTTTTACAGAATTTGTTTTCTTGAATGTGACAAAACATTTTGATTTCAGCTAAGCCGCATTACCTAATGGAAATGGGTTCTACTGGAAAAATGTTCACGCAGTGCTGTTTGTCCAGGGCCAGTAACGTTCTTATGATACTACATGCTTGCAAGTGTCTGCTTATGATAGATCATCTTGCAAGTTCAAGGATGTAAAAATTCTGAGAAATAAGACATGCACAAAGAGAAAATTAACACCATATCTGCAGCTGAACATCTTTGAAGACTGCTTTTAAAATTCCTACAACTGCCATGAAATTCCTTTAGTCATCTAGATGTCTCTTACATTACATCTCTTTTGTTCAGGCACACTCGAGAGTGCTAAGTGCTGGGCACATCATCCCTGGCATGGACCTTCATATTTATGAACTTGTAAACTGTGACATTATCTTAGTGCATCTTGTTTCCATCTCCTTAGCAAAATTCTGGTCCTGACTGCCAGAACCTCCCACTCTGAATCTCCAATTGCCTACTTTCCTGGAGAAAGTTCCAATAACTCTCTTCAATATGGAACAAAAGCTCACAGTTACTCTCTAGGTAGGAACCTCCACAATCATTCCTTTCCCTATCCTAAGAACATCTTTAAAAATATCTAGTTTGCCAGCTAATGGCTCCATTTTTTCCAGTATCATGATTTCATTCTTTTTCTGTCAACACCAAATCTCTGCTGTGGGATAGGAGACCATCTGTTAACAATTTTTTAAGGGTAGTCTAAGCACAAATGTCACTCTTTTAGAGTCACATGCTCTTTATTTACAAAGATAAAAAAATCAATATCATGAATTCACATCAGCTTCTCGTCTTACTTTGTGCAACAGTAGCTTTCTGCTTTAGTTTCCACTACCCTCTACCAAGGTATTGCATATAAGATTACATAAAAGGACCAAACAAGATGTAGGACAGATTAGAAACCTGATGAAGTTGCTGCTGGATGAGTTTGATGACTGTTGTGCTCAGGTGCACTGGGGAAGATTATGTTACCAGTGGTGAGTGCCCTGCACAAAGGAGAGAAGCCCTACGGAGGAAAGGAGAATAAAGCGGGTTTGACGTGGCTGGACAGGTGAGTATCAGGATAAAGACAAACAGCAGTGACGCAGGTGTGTAGGAAGGGTGGCTTTTCTAAAGCACTCAGGCCCTTGTTAGGTACCAAAATCAGTGGTGCTACTTTCTGGCAGGTCTCAGTTTACTGGATATAGATGCTTTTTGAGAAACCACCTATTGCACAGGTGCCCAAAGGGAAGATACATTTCGTTTGAGAAGCCTGAGTTTAAATGTGGGTGCTGGGCATTTGGAAAAATGTGTCCGTGAGCATTTTAGGAAATGTGGCCCAGGAAGGTATTGTTAACTAAAGAGACTTTAGGCTCACAAGTTGCTTAATAGGAGGCACAGTAACTGCAGAAATTTTCCATCATTTGGATCTTGATATATGGTCTTCTTTTGAAAGAATGTTGAGAGATAAAGTCACCTCCAGATGGAACAGGTGAGAGATTTTGCCAACTCCCCTGCTGTCGGCTTAACACCCGTGTTTATAAATACTGCAGATGTCCTGTGCTTAGCGAAACAGCTGAATGCAGTAAAATCTGGAAAGGCAGCCTCCTGAGAGTGGATGTTCTAATGTACTGTTAGCAAAGTCTCTCTTGCCCTTTGCCATACAAAATTAGGCAAAGGCAAACATACTTTTACAAAAATACTATTTCCATAGAGTTTTAAGAAATCAAATACATAAATATATATCTAATTCCCAAAAGAGTCATCTGAAGTCTGCCAAGACATAGAGTTAGTTATTTTGAAGACCTTAGGTGGTTCTAACTAGGGTTAATGAACAAAATGTTGTATTTTTTTCTTACACAGCATATGGTAAAGTGTTGTTTCTCAACTTCACAAATGAATGATTATGAACCAAAAAAAGCATGTGAATATTGGCATGGTTTTTATTATTGTGAGTTCTAAAAAAACTAGGAAGAAATAAAATTAAATAGCAAGTTCTTTTCTGAGTGTTCTGAGTGTAAGAGGAGGAGTAAACAAATCTGTATGAGTTCTTCCTCTTTTGTCTGGCTTCTCTCTTTTTTTTTTCTCATTTCTCATTAAGGAAGAAAAGGTTACTTTCAAGCCATCCTGTGTGGGTGAAGCCTTTGCTGGCCCTGGGGAATGACTGTCCAACACTTACTGCATCATTTTTTACACTGCTTGTAGAGTGGTGGCAGCACTTCCCGAAGGGACTCCAGACACAAAGCCCAGGACACTGAGAAAGGTTGAAGTGCTAGACAACCCCACCATGTGCTCAGGGGAGCCTGCATTTACACCCTCTTACACTTTGGAGGGTCACTGTAGGATTTGGGAACATGAATTGCTTTATATGTGTCTGCAGCAGCCCCTTTTCTGTGTGTCTTCACTGCCTGTCTACCCTGCCTGAGGTTACACCTTAACTGAGCAGACAACCTTGCTAAAGATGCTTAGGAGTGCTCTGTCTGAAGCAGCAGAGATTTTGTGTAAAGTGAGAGAACTCCATCTCCCCTCTGTGATATCCAGGCTGTTGATGCAGCAGCAGCAAGTACCTGGTTGCCAGGAGGTTAAGGACAGACCTGATTGCCCCTTGCAATCAAAATCTAATGGGTGGAGCGAGTCCATTACAGATGCTCCTCTTTGGTGGGTAGATGTACACCAAATTTCAGTCAGGAGCTGCTTCAGAAACAAGCTCTGAGCCCTAAATGCAGGGCTTTAAGATGGAGTGACCGACCGTGAATGAGAGAGGAGTCACTGCACGATGTGACACACTGCAAATGCACATAACATGCTCTTTTCCCCAGCTCCCACTGTTAGAAATGCTCATGCCTAGTCACCCTTTTTGAACCACGCACTCCGCCTTACAGGGAATGCTTTGGAAACAGAGACCTTTTCTGGAAGCCCCAGTGATGCTAAAGGCGATGTGAAGGGTTTGAACATCAACCCTTTCACTGCTCGAGACTGAAACACTGCATATTGGTCTCAAAACAACTCCAGCTGAGACTGTGGGCATTGCTGAGAGTAACATGAGAAGCACTAGGCCATTATCTAGCTAACCCACTGGTGTTCAAGACCCCAGTAGTAATGTACCAGCATTTATTGATGGGGCACTACCTTTCTGCTGCATCCCCCTCCTCCACCCTCACACCAGCCCTCATTGCTAAAATGCACAAAGGAATTATGATAAAGAGAAATAGGAGACAAAGTGGAGCAGCTGTAGCATTTCTCTGCCAGGGCAAATCTGAAGGGAGAAGAGCCTGGGCTTTTGATGTTATCCATAACCACCTCCAAGTTTGAAACACGTGAACTCTGTGCAGCTGCTCCTGCTTGGACTGCCCGCCTCAGCCGAAACACAGAACTATAAAGGATTTGCTTTTATTTCTTGTTTTGAGTTTCTCCCCGGGTAGCAGGAAAGCACAGAAGAAATACTGTCAAAGGAGAAATTAGGGACAACTTTGGTAGGGGAAGGATTCCCAGTATGGGGCTAGAGAAACAGGAAGGTGACACTAAACAGAACAGGAACTTAGAGCAGTGAAATGTCAGGATCCTGGAATCACACTAAGATTCTAATACAAAATGAGTGAATATTGTGATGAACAGGTTTGGAAGTACCAGCGGGCAACTGGATGGCACATGACACCTCTTCCTTCTGTTGATAAATAAAGCATAAATACTGAATGAAGATCTCATCCACACTTCTTCCTTGGGTTTTTTCCTCTTAATTTCTTCATTAGTCTTAATTCCTCTTCTTTGATGTCAGCTATAGTTTTAGCCAGATGTATTTGGGTACTTGCTGTTCCTTCTGAATATTAATAAGAGAATGTCAGATTTTTTAAATAAATCTTGCTCATGGATTTCATCTGGTTTTTGCTGTTTGCCAATATAAAGAGATAAATGGAGGGTGATAAGGCTCAAAATTTTATTCTGCATGTATTTATTTTTTTGCTAAGTCCCTGTTTGGTTTTTAATACATTTGGTTTTCTTTCAAAAATATGTTCCAAGATGCTGTTAAAAAAAATTAACCAAAAGCCTTTCTTGGCAGGCATCTCCACACTGGATACTCAAATGAACGTGTGAAAGCAAACTAGAAATGGCCAGAAGGAAGCAAAGTGGCTGCTTCCAAGAGCCTGGGGGATTGTTTTCTGTGGGATGGAGACAAAAATCTCTTGACCAGGTAGCGCTTACACTTCATGGCAGGAGACTAGAACCAGAGAAGTGATTCTTCCCAGCACAGCTGCTGCTGCTGCTGTTGTAACTATGCACTGTGTCCCACCAGCGGGATCCTGCACTGGCACTGGAATTTCTAGTGGGACAGTGGAGAGCGGAGGTGCTGGAGGTGCTGGAGGTGGCTCTGAGGCTGTGAATAGGGAGCTCAGGGGTTGATCACAGAGTCTCCTGGGCTGGAGCACATCAGAGATCAACGACACATCCCTGCCATGCTCACCAAATCTCACTGGAGAGCTCCAAGATCACAGACAGTGCTTTGCCCACGTTTACTGTTGGGTTTGCATTCATGATTAGGCCATGGCAACACTGGTGTTCCAGCCACAGGGAAACAGCATACACAGATGGGAAGGGAATGTATCATTTGACATAGCTGTTGCTTTGAACTATCTCATTACATAGCTCGTACAGCAGTTAGCAGTATTACAGCCCAAAGGAATAACTGACCTTATGAAAGAAACTTGGCTTTTATACCAGATTGTGTTTACCAAGCCTTGACTTTGTAAATGCACATAACTTCCCCCATTCTGTAAGGGCATGGACATAGATAAACCAGAGCTGCATTTGGAAGCATGTGTACACTGGATCACAAATAACAACAGTTTGCAGAGACTGACACATTGTGGTGAACTGGTATTCGGTATCTGAAGTTTTACCAAGCAATGAGAGCAGCTGGCAGAGGGGAAGGAAGAGAGTAGTTCTAATACAGTGAAGTTTGATAATAGGGCCAAATTTTGGCCTGGAAGCCCTGGGAACACATCCACAGATAAAGTCCATGCGCTGAGATGCACTGCAGTCTCCCCTTCATACCCCTCCACTTATTGCAGGGTAGGGGTATGTTGTACTCAAAAGTTTGGTCAACCCGAGGTTTGTTCAGCCAGGACAGAGCAGCACCCCTTCTCTGAGCTTGTGACAGGGCTGAGTTGCACAGTGACAGGCAGAGAAAGGGGTAGGGGTGGCAGAAAGCGATGGCAGAAGAATTTGTCTTGCCGGAGCCCTATCTGCTGTGCTGTGGAGGCTGGTAGGCAGTGACAGGAGAAGACTGCTGGTGGGTAGGACATGAAAGAAGGTGAGATCCCTGCCATTTCCAGATATGCAGACAGCTTGAGAGATAGATGGTGTATATGAGTCCACTTGTCACACATCCAAGTTTTCAGTAATGATCAGCCATTACTTGGGAGGAAAAACCACGGCAGTGATGGTGAGTGGAGAATTGCACTCATACCTCAGAGTGGCATTGCCACAGGGGACTGACTCATGCTGGAGCACTGCTTTCTCACCACTGTCAGGTAGCAGAGCTGGCTCACTGATGTCCTGCTCAGCCTTTAGCTCATTCCAGCAGTCATCAGGAGCTTGTGCAGCTGCTTGGCAGAGATTGAAGTCCCACAATTTCTAGTCTTGGGAAAATTCTGTAATTATGTGTTAGAAGTATTAAAGACAGCACTGCATCCATAAGTGGATTATTTCTTGAAAACAGGTCAAACTGTGTGCTAGAAACCAAGAAACAGAAGTTTCTGAAGACAAAAATCACAAAATGGAACTTTCATTGCTTCTTTCTGAAATGTTTTCTGCTTTCATTTTTACAGAATTGGTGTCTGTAGCCAAGCCTATGGTGTGATTCACCTTGCTGTTCCCACTGGAAACAAATCAGGCAGGACTTGTTTTCAAACTGATTCTTTAGACCTTTGAGGTGCTTTGTACCCTGTTAGCTATGAAGTACCCAATAGCCTAAAATTTCCATTTTTAGCACAAGGCTTCCCTGGACAAATGCCCCTTTCTCATAATACTTTTTCCCAGCACTGGACTTCCCCTCAGACTTAAGCCTAAATGAAAATTAAGAAGTCTTGTTGTCTTTGGCAGACTGAGCTCAATCAAAAAAAAAAATGCATTGGGTTTTCTTTGTATGATGGGTGTCAAGTTTGAAGAGTAGAAGCACTGTTAAAAATATGTTGCCAGAACTCGCTTACTATAGCAAACCTTCAAAAGAAAAAAGAAAACATTTATTTTTTAAAAGGAAGTATGTTTAGATGTTTGCATGGCATTGCACTCACTGCAGTGGGTTGTCTGCATGCTCCTGGTTGCTGCAGCTTTGCAGCTCCTGCAGGGTGGTTGCTTCAGCAGGCAGTGCTCGCCTTACTCTGAGGTTTCAGATTGAGGTCACAACTGTGTGTGAGCAGCAGCAAGTTGCTGGCAAAGAGACACGTGATAGCACAGGTGTTGACTGTCCTTCTGCCCAGCCAGAGCTGCCTGTGTGAGGAGAAGCTGTAACAGCAGCGCTGTCCTGTCTGCACACAACAAATGTGGTGCACTGCAGGGAAGGCCAGCAGTGCAGTGTCACTCTGCTTGCGCTGAGCTGTCACAGGCCAGTTGTCTGTCCAACAACTCTGTCATCTTTATCTTAAAAACTCCTCATCCTCATGTAGACCTGAATAGACGAACTTTAAGTATTTTCTTTAAGGAGCATCACCTATGACATTTCCTCCAATAATCAGTGAACAGGGATTCTTTCCATCGCAACTGCGCAGCAGTGATGCTTTACTTCCTGATATTCTGTAGTTGTTGGCTGAAATAGTATCAATCTTTCAAGCCGTAAACACATCACATTCTTTTATCAAACAATATTGCCTTAAGAATTAAGACCTTAATATTTTAATATGTTGTTCTACATAGCAAGTCATTCATATATATCTAACATCATTGTATCAGAGGAAGAAATTGCAGAAATGCAGTTAAGCATATTCATTAACCACTTAATTTGTCTTTCTTTTTGTACACCTACAACATCCATTTCTCAGTATTGTCAATATTTTACTTTGCCATTGTGATTGCTGATCACTATTTACTTGCTGTATTTTGAATTTTTAATCATTTATTAGAAATTTGAAAGATCTACAGGACTGATAAAGTGTGAAAAGATGCCTAAAATCAGTTTCAATTTTATTTTGTTCTGTGCATTTATTGCTGTCATTGTTACCTGACATTCTCTTAGCTCATCGCACTCTGCCCATAATCTAATCTATCGTGAAGAGTCAGGCAGCAGTCTATGAAATGATTGTAAAGATCTTCAAGTGTCCTCAATGATTTTCTGTACTTGGACTGCAAAAGCATTTTGATCTGTTGTTGACAGATAGAATAGGCACGATAAATCCCATTGTTGCAGTTTCTAGAACATCACCTATTAAAAAGGAACAATCTAGAGGGCAAAGAACATGATAAAAATTCATCACAAGTGGACTCAAGAATAATGCTACCGGTTTTGACTGCATCACCTGGCATCACAAGAGCTGTGGATTTGAACCTTGTACTGCAAGTCACATATGGTTAGCTCTCCCTTTCTGCCTGGAGAACACAGATTTTTCTGGTTGTGATGTTCTGCAAGGCAGTGTGCTCTACTCTCCTGTGGTTTTTATTATTTGGTGAAAATATGTTGCACCTACAACCTTGTGCAGCTATAAAGGCATTACTTTTTAGAGTGAAATACAGTCTTATTGGCCACCTCTAGAAGGACACTGCCTGCATCTTACCTCACTATTGCATTTTTCAGAAGACTCTGGACTACAAATGTGCAAGCTGATTTTTCCATTTTCAAATGTCTGAGTTATTAAAAAGCAGGAGGGGATTATATGGCTAATTGTAGCGCATTCCTACTGCAGCCGGCTTGCACCTTAGTCAGAAATCCTCCCTCCCTACTCTATGGTCTGGAAAATGTTCTGCTCCTGGCACTGCAGAAGAGCTGCCAGCCGGGGGTGTGGGCAGCTGCTCCTACTCTGGGGATTTTACTGGGGGTTTTGTGGTAAACTGGTGCCACTATAAACTGAGCCTGGCCACTTCCCTTGCCCAGTTGCTCTTCCATCCCACTGGCAGACCCTGATTGTGTTGTTTTGCCTGACACAAAGCCCTCTGGCTGCCCTAATGTAATCCGTTTGCTCAGCTAATTCCCGGGTTGTTTCTTATGGGCCCTGTCCAACACCCGTGGAAGGCAACACAACGTTCAGCTGCCTTGGCAGCTGCTGGACTGGGCCTATGAAACAAGGACTGTTTTGCTATTTTCAGGGCATTAAGAGCTTGGTTTACTTAAAAGCTATACAGCATATTTTGATCAGGATGAAAAGAGAAAAGGCAGTAGAAAAAATTACCTTTGAGGTGGCATCTTCCACTTTTCCAGTGTTTTGGAGACACTTTGGAGGAAAAGGTATTGTTTGGTCAACATAGTCAGCCAAGCCACTGAAATGGTCAGGAGATGGATAGGCCCCCATGGGGCAGGATTCTGCACCCTTCCCAGCCTCCTGTCTGTGAACAGGGGAGCCTGTTCTCCATGAACTGTGCAGGCAACATGTCTAGACAGGACATACAGTTACCAAATTATATGTTAGCACACAGCCATCAGTGGATCCTGGAGATACAGATGGATCTAGGCTGGATCCCATAGTTTTACACTTGCGAAATATAGCTTTTTGGTCATTCTGGTCCAAGCACACAGGAATTAAGGAATCAGTCCTCCAGATGCCTTGGGGAGTTCAAATTCCTTGGGGAGAAGGGGAAAAAAATAGCATCAGCCTAGGGGAGCCTCAACTTCTTCCCAATGCCAAACAGAAGAGACAGTAGGTTAGCTTCAAATGGTGGTACATTTCTCAGTAGCTGCTTCTGTCATGTATCAATACTGTGTTATTATTCATTTTTTAAAAGTAATACCTTGGTTAAGAAAGGACATTTTATTGAATGCTTATTAGCCATTCCAGTCATCGTTATTAAATTCATCTCAGAGACTCCATTCTGACAACAGTGTGAGTCATGTTTAAATTATTTTGCAATTCTGTTTTAGTTATCCGTACATCACATCTTAGTTGTGACTGTCATTTGCATGACAAATTCTCAGGCAGGTTTCTGTCAGTAGAGAAGGGCTTCCCACAAATCAGTATAATATTAAACTTCCAGTAAAACTGATGTTGCCTTTTGGAACCAACACACTCAAGCTCCAAAACTTAAAACCCAAAGGCATCAGTCATTAGTAAATGTGCTGCACAATGTGATATGTAGCAACTTGCCTTAAATGAAATATAATTAAGGTGATTTAATAGAGACTGTATCCAATAATACTTCTTAACGGTTAATTTAAGGGAAATGAATTTCTAATTTCATTGTCTGGGTACTTTTTTTTTCTCTTTTTCTTTTTTTTTCAAAGAGCTATGACCACCCAGACTACTATTACTTAGTAATAGATGCAGTTTTTGGCTACAAGGAAGATTAAAAAGCACAGTAATAGTTTGAGGTGGGGGAATCCACAGCTGATAAAATCTCTTCGGATTTTATCTTCATTTTGAAGTAGAATGGGAATTGGTCCATGCCAAACAAAAGAGGCGATTTCTGGTTTGCTTTCTGGTTATAAAGGTATATGTAGAAGGGCTTTGGAGCTACTGGTTTCAGCATACGCTGCAGTTGCACCTTGATTCCATTTTGGAACAAGACCAAGGGAACACAGGCGTTTGTACCAATCTGGTTTCCACCAGAGGTACAAAAATTGTATCTTGTTAGGCCAGGTCCTCAGGACAGTTGGGTGACTGGGATGGAGGGCGTGCTGCAACACACAGCTACTGGTCATCTGTACCTTGCAACATCCATTGCTTACCTCATAATTTCAAGGGCAAAATAGGATGGCAATAAATTCAGTGTAATTACAGTTCTCCAGACTGTCAAAAGACAATGTAATCAACATGTGGATTAAGTTTATTAATTTTTTCAGAGTATACATGTAGTACTGGACATTGTCCAAGGTTTCAGTTGATTCCCAAGAGTGAACTATCATCAGAAAACTCAGAATATAGCATACTGATCTTCTACAGCCTCCAAGCTAATCAGTATCAATAATTAATAATAGTTCATATATGTTTGTTTTTGCTCTGCAGGTAATACTTTAACTCCAATATGGGAAAGCAAAACAGCAAACTACGCCCTGAAGTCATGCAAGATTTGCTAGAAAGTACAGACTTTACAGAACATGAGATCCAGGAGTGGTACAAAGGCTTCTTGAGAGACTGTCCAAGTGGACATTTATCTATGGAGGAGTTTAAAAAAATATATGGAAACTTTTTCCCTTACGGGGACGCTTCTAAGTTTGCAGAACATGTATTCCGCACTTTCGACGCCAACGGAGATGGAACAATAGATTTCAGAGAATTCATCATAGCCTTGAGTGTAACGTCAAGAGGAAAACTGGAGCAAAAGCTGAAGTGGGCATTCAGTATGTACGACCTTGACGGGAATGGCTACATCAGTAAGTCAGAGATGCTGGAAATCGTGCAGGTATGTGCTGCTCAGAGGCACCCCTGGGCTCCCTCCTTCAGAGCCAATTGTGAAGCAGTGTTGCACTGAGACACTGAATGAAAAACTCACAGCACTGGTTTATGATCTTGTATAACTGCTTGGATATAAAATGCTATTTCATTTGGAAAAGATCATGTCACAATTCAAACTACAGCATTTAATATCCACTGCAAGTTCTTCCTGAGAAACAAGCTGCATGAATATTTCTTCCCTGGGAGTTCTGTTGGGCTGGAGCACAGCAACTAACCTGCTCATAAATGTGATTCTCTAACCCTGTCAATTAATTATGATTAATTACTGTTGAACCAAGTAGGTATATTAAACAACCAGGCAGTGTACTTTTACGGAAGGCAGGCTCCCTCCACAATAAGAAGCAAATCTACTTTGAAATCATGTTCTTATGAAGAACCAGCTCACATATTATAAAGGTGTTTTGTCTGCCTAATTCCAGTGAGGTCTGCATTATTAGAATCATACTAGCTGCCTTCATACTAAATTACCAGTATAGAAAAACCTTATCTGGGTAGATGATGAATCCATGCATAGCTTCTTTGGTTGTGTTTTCTTGTGGTGTTAGTAAGAGTCCCATGTCACTTTGGCTTTCTCCAACATGTTTTTGCCCATGAGGCACATCACTCTACTGAAAGATTTTAAACATTTTTTATATGGCAGTGTATTTACACAGCTTGAATCTGTATAATGCAGCACTGTTAAAAAAAAAAGAAAGAAAGCCTGTTATCAAGATCCTTTCCTTTCTCTGGAAATTTTGAAGTGCTAACAATGTACTGTATTATTCAAACTTATATTTGTGCTGAAAACCAAGGGAAAGTAATGCACACAAATTACAGGCTATGATGGCAAGCTGCATGCAGGGAGTCGGCCTAACGTGTGGTGCTCCTGTCTTCCTACCAGGGCCCTCCTCACATCCTTCTGACAGTGGCCAATACCAGCACTTGCACTGCTTCAGCAAGACCAGATCCAAAGCTCAGACTGCAAATCTAGAGTTTCTGTGTCATCTTTCACTTAATCTGTTTTTTGTGTTCCTTTGTCTGAGTTGAGGAGCAGGGCCTCCCTGTCTCTGTGCCGTGAGAAACCCCATGGAATATTTGCATTAGAAGATCCTCTGTTCCTTACAAATCTTCCTCTCCCCCAGGCAGGGTAAACATGTTGCCTGTCAATTATTGTTTTTCTGGCTGTATTTCTCCTCATGAAAAAGCAAAAAGAAGCCCGAAAAAACTAACATAGTACATAGGAAACACAAGGAGCCAAACCTGGGTGTCTGCCTCTGGAGGAGGAGACATCCCGGGGGCTGCAGGAGCCCTCGCTGCTGTCGAGGAGTCCGGGAAGGCACCATGCCGAGAGGCAGCACAACCCCCCCAGGCGAGGATATTCACAAAGAAGGAGAACAAGGCCACAAATTTGTTCATGTCAAATGAAATGAAAACATCGGTGGCTGGATTTTCTGTAGCGAGCCAAACGACAACCAGCAAAGCCAGAAGCTTTTTCCAGTTACCCCAGATCTGCTTGCCAGCAAGTTTAGAGGCTGAAATAAATGCTCTGCATCCTCTTCATATTCATGTCAGTACCAAATCATAGCATTGTCCTTTGCAGCCATGATGCCATCATCAAACAAAATTGCAGTTTAGTGATCAGCGTAGGACGACATTCTGTCAACGTGTGTAGCCAACCCCGAGCAGCACTTTGGCTGTGCACAGCCCTCAGCCTGGCACTCCAGCCATCCCACTGCACTTCTTGGGAGGTTTGGCTCTCTCCTACTTTCAGACTGAGTGTGAAACTCAATGGCATGATTCTTATAATCTCACCTCATTTTAAGGGACCCAATTTTGAGGGACCACACAAAAAGCAATTATGGAAGCGAACAGCCTGAAAAACAGTTATTTCTGTACCATGGACTATCAGCAATTTTTCAATCAGGAAAGGTGCCCTTTCTGTGATGGAGCTTCCCATAAGGCAGTGTGCTTGTAGATCTCACCCTGTTCTCTTCTTTCAGGTTTTTCTGGATGCAGTGATCTCCCTGTATCGCACTGGTCACCTGTAGCTCCTCCCAGTGGGATGGGATTAGTTGTGTAGTCTCTGGAAATTTGTTCAGATGATATCTGAAACTGAAGTAGATGAGCGTATTTTCTTGCTTTGTTGAGAGGTTCCTTTGACAAAAAGCCAGCAGACAACTATCACTTTCATTTATGAAAGATGGTTATTTTTTCATATGGAATGACAGGATTCAGTATCAAATGTCTTCCTGGGGACCCTCAGCCATCAAAATTTTTCTGAGAGTGAAAATCAGAACTCTGACATATCTCTGATATATGTCTCAAAGGAACCTATTGCAAATCCCTTATCTAGCATACATTTGCAAATTGATAGAGCAGGATTATGTTTTCATTGGGATTTTTGTCCGAGACAATACATCAAAATGAATGCTAAAAGAAACACCTTTAGTATAAAAGTCTGAGTTTCACAGAAAAATACTGTCCCTGTTACTGTGAGAGTACTGTGTTTTAAATAGCATAGGGGTAAGGCACACTTCTTTTTTAATCTGCTTTTCTTTGTGCTTTGAAAGCCCTCTCTTTGCAGTGGTTTTCACTGTCATGCTGATGCTTCCTTGCATTTCCTTTCTATAGCTCTGGCTTAATCTAACAGCACTGCAGGCAATGCAGGAATTGCACTCTTGCTGAGCATTGCATTAAGGAGATTGAGGCAACAGTGGCAGCAGCAGCACTGGAACACAAAACCGCTGGTTAAGATGTCCCACAGGAGCCCTCGTGACTGGCCAGCTGCCAAGGAGATGAACATGAATGGTCCATAACAGCCTTCTAAAGCCTGTTTTCATTGCAAAGTGATGTGCTAGATGGCAAAGCACCTGCATTCCTTTAAGCTCCCTATACCATCATGCTCTTAACTGTGTAGGTACAGCCCAGTGCAGGCTCACCATGCCTATCTGTGAGCATCCCTAGGCCAGTCTCCAAAACATCCTGCCTAGAGACCCACATAGAGCCAACTGCACAGTTTGGAAGTTGAAGGACTTTGATGCTGGGCTGACAAGTTGTAGACCCTCAAAAAAGAAAGTTCATGGGGTACTGCTACACTTACCAGGCTTAGCACATCTGCACACTACTGTGGGAAGAGGCTTCACAGCCTGCCCCTTGACAGACCTTGTCACAGTTCCTCTCAGATTCATGTCTCAGGCTTTTCATGTCTCCCATATGTTTACCTATAATCTAAATAGCCCAGTCCACTCAAAAATAGCTGCAAACCAGTTAGAAGATTTGTTCCCCTTGCTGAAACAGGACATATTTGGCTAGTCTCTTAAAATAAGAGTTCAAATAAGAGATGGAAATCTTCGTCTAAGGATACATTTTTTCACTCTGTGGACTCGAAAAGCATTTTAAGAATACTGAGCAGAGACAAGAATAACACTTTCAGTTTAATGAAAACAGAGCACACACGTTTCACTTGCTGGGATAGCTTATTTGCAGGCCAGGAAGAAAGAGAAGCTGATGTGGGAAGAAGCAAAAGCTGATATGGCTCTGTAAAGACAGTGTCAAAAATCTCCATGAGATTGAGAGGAAAACAATTCTTTTCAGGCCCATCATTCACTTCATGAGACTTTTAGCAGTCAGAATTTATTTCAACACAGTAAAAAGAATCGACTGAAAATTTGTGCTGTCATTGCTGCTGCCATCACCATAAGGAGCTTTCTGACAGTTTGCCAAGTATACCAGGAAAATGCAGCCCTCACCAAGGCTTCTGGCCTGAGTCAAGCACTGGCAGCCAGCAAAACCTGTCTGAAGGGGCAAAGGGATGAGATTTACCCTAAAATCAACTATTGCTGCTCATCCACATGCAGCTGGAAAATCAGAGAGAGTTCAGCAGGGCAGCAGATGAAGCTGGAGCTTGTGCTCGCCGTGGTGATGTACACAGGGCTCTGGAGGCACAACTTCCTGGTGGCATTCAGGGGTGGCAGGGAGCTGTAAGGAGCACTCCCGACAGAAGTTCACCTGTTAAAGCTGCCCTGACTCAGGAGACTGCTGACAGGTAACAACTTCCAGTGCTGAATGCCACTGACGGTTTTCAGCCCAGGTTCTGGGAGGCCGAGGAGTTGCACTCCGTGTGGAGTGGAACCCCTACAACCTTTCAGTCCCAGGTCCTAGCCCAGGCTTAGTACAGCCCAACTCTATGTAATTATCACATGAAACCAAATTCCTTTCAGAGCTTGCTCTTTCAAACATACAATAAAGAGTTTTGTGTAGCTGCATTGAATTAATATGGGGCAAGTCTCAAGATTCTTAATCAGCTTTAGCTGGCTTTTACTTTGGGAAAACTTCCCAATGAACTTCTGAGTAAGGACATAAGAATTTGTCCAGAGTAACCATTTTCAGCATGAAAGGAACGCTTACTATGTTATTCCCATCTGGCTTTCCTAGAATATCTCATCTGTTATTCCCTTCACACGCCTCTGTGAAAAGGACCCTGTAGGATGAAGTCATCCTGAAGTGCTTTTTTTGTCCTAAAAATCTGCATATTCTTACTATGGTTACTTTGATCAGGGTAAACACGCCCTCACTCCCGGTCTGGGGCATTCCTCCCACACTTTCAATGCAGATTCTCTGCTTTGCTGTCCTCTCACCCAGAGAGAGGGAGTGACCCCTCCACCTCTTTTCCTACCCCAGACAAAAGCCAGACAGCTTCAGATGCTTAAACACTGGCAGATTTATAAGCCTCGTCTCTGCTCTGACCCTTGCGAGCCTTGCATGCTGATGAGGATGAGCAAGGTCTAAATTCTTACTGTCTACCCTCTCCACTTTTTTCCTTCCCTATTGCCTGCTTCCTCCAGCTCCCTCATCCCTGTGTTCACGTGCTTGCATCTTCATCCTTTTTTCTGTGCTCCTGGTATCAGAGTATCATGGTTGTGTGGACAGCATCCCTGCCTGTACTGAGGCTCTGCCCAGTACTCTGGAACACTAATTCTCTTGGGAGCCTTCGGATGCTCATGGGAGTGCAAATGATGATGATGATGATGATGATGATGATGATGATGAAAAGGGTGTCCACCACTTTTCTATTCAGCCAGCAGCTGTTCATGCTGAAATGTTCACCTCTATTCCCCTGCTCAAGGTCCATAGCCTGTGTGATACTTACTGGAGGGCAGACCTGAAAACCACAGCCACACTCGTGGTGACATAGCTGGGGGACCAGATGTTTGATTGTGCTGAGCATAAGTGACAGATAGTTAATTAAACAGACAAATGCCTTTCTTAGGATGTAAGCCTTTAAGTTATTTAAAGCCCAGGAGATGTAAAAGGTGAGCTGTTGGCAGAGGAGAAGCCAGCAAGATGGCCAAGGAAGTGGATGCTCCCTAGTCTGAGTGTAAAATGTCTGTGCTGCTTAGTGGCATTCTCCATCTGTGCTGTTACATTACTGGAGCCAGTCCTTTGGGATCCTGAGCCAGATGATGTGAGCTGCTAGGCAGAGCGCCTTCATGAAGGGGAAGAGGGGTGACCCAGTGAGAAATCTTAGCTTGCACCAAGGACCCCCCTTCCAAAGCAGGAGGAAAGGAAGAACAAATAACTAAAGCAATCAGGTGACAGCAGGCAACAGCCAATTAGTTCCAGTGGGCAGTAGAAGGGAGCAGTTGGACAAGGCAATGCTGCCTTGGGCTGGGATGTGCTGCCCCTCCAAATGGCTGGGAGGAGCCCCCAGAGCCATCACCCATCAGCCATCTGAGTGCTGCTGCTCTCCCAGCTGTGGCACCACAGAGATATCTAACACGAACCTGGTGCTTACCGGTTTATGCTTATGTTTGCCAGCAGGATTTGGGTAACCAGTGCAGAGACAGATCCTCATCCTTGTTTTAAAATTAACATTGCCCCTCTTTCAGGGGCTGCTAGTACCAAACATGACTAATGCATTTGTGCAGAGAATAGCTATGGGTGGTAGTGGGTGGTGCTCTCTGGGACCAGAACATCTGGTGTCTGTGGAGCAAATTGTGAATGGGATTTTGAGCTGTGCACACACACCAGCCCCCAATGAAAAGGCCACCTCCTTCATGGTCCAGTCTTTGTTATCTGTGAGACACAGCAAATGCAGGGAGTGAGTCACTGCTGTCCCCACAGACAGGATGCTGACCAAGGAAGGGGAGAAAGCAAAGGCAGGGTGAGGAGACAGGAGTGGCAAGGATGAAGCCTGTGTGGCCAAAGCATGGAGATTCATCACAGCATGGGACAAGACCTTGGTGGTCTGACTGTTCCTCCAGGCTCTGGGAGCTGCCATTGCCTAATGTGTTGTACAAATGATAAATTCATCCAAAGACTGTTTTAATAAGGAAAAATGTAACCTTAGGCCAAGCCCAGATGGTGTTTGACCATGACTAAATAAAGAAACACAGTATTTCACAAAAGAGTGTCCTACTGAAGTGGGAAGCTGAATGTACTGGTGCCTCCCAACACCCTTCAGCACCCAAAGAACAGATCTTGCTGGCGCTCCCAGGATATTTTCTGCCTGTTTCTGTCACGAGAAGATCATCGTACTATTGCATTAAGATGTGTTTCTTACCAGCTCTTTGCTCCTGTCTATCACACAGGCAATCTATAAGATGGTTTCTTCTGTAATGAAGATGCCAGAGGATGAGTCAACACCAGAGAAGAGGACCGAGAAGATCTTCCGCCAGATGGACACCAACCGTGATGGTAGGCACCCTCCAGGGGGTGGCTGGGGCGTCCCGCACACATGGGACGACCTGCAAGGCCAACAGGGTGTAGGCAGGCAGGACTTCTCCTTGCAGGATTGCTTTCCCAGGGATTTTCCTTGGGCTTCCCAAGCTTCCTTCCATCATGCTTGCCCAGAGGCTTGGCAGGTGTGCTGCAACCCACCATATGCACTAAGTAAACATGTTTCTTTTCTAGGAAAGCTCTCTCTGGAAGAGTTCATCCGAGGCGCCAAGAGTGACCCATCCATAGTCCGTCTCCTGCAGTGTGATCCCAGCAGTGCCGGGCAGTTCTGAACCTGTCCTTTGGATTAATTATGTATCTGCTTTTTTTTTTTTTTTTTGCCAAACAACATTCATGGTAGTGTTGCCTCTGTATGGCCAATTATGCCTTCATTTGTGGCATCTTATAGCTTTTGTTGTGGATTAATTATAAGAATGCTGAATTGCTCTTAACAATTTGTCCAGAGCACGGGCAGTACTGTTTTAAACAGATATTGTGGTGTTATCATTGTTTTTAAATTTTCATTTTGTTTTTTTGTTTGTTTTAATGTATCTGTTTTGGAAAGTATGTGTTGAGGAGGAGTAAACCAACAACAAACCTCTTGGCAGCAAGACACGCTGACAGATTTTAGATTGCTGCTTTAGTTGTTAAGCATTCACCTGCAGGACCTGAAAGTGTAGTAAGGCTGAACCAAAGGGGTTGTAATGGGTAGGGTAGGATTCACCTGGAACCTCCTCTCCTGTCCAGAAGGCACCAGTTAAGGTCAAAGACAGGACTGGGAAGAAGTATGAAAGTGCAAAACATGTGTGGGGTGTATCATCCACTCCTATGCCTCGTTTCAATGCTGTGAACACTTTCCAGGTTGTGAAGGAGAAGGGACAAAATGAAGGTTGACTTTTTTTTACTAGGTTTACAGTGGTTGAAGTCATATGGCTTTATCTGAAAATTCAGCAATTTGCAATCCTGATCTCCAAATCCACAACTGACAATACCTCTTGCCATTTGGGATCAGCAAAAGCAGACACAGATATGAAAAACTGGGTCTTGACAATGAATTTAAGGGAGATACATGTTGAATGTGAAATTTTCAGGTTAGTAATAAAGCAGTTGCTACTGAGGAGAGTGGGCATTCACGTGAGGAACTCACGGACACCTGCAAGCAGCTCCAGCTAAGGCACATCTGCTGTTCTGAATGCTCTTGCATAGCAGGAAGTTTTGGGGGTGTTTTTGTCTCTCTCCATGTAGCTAGCAGAGTTTCTGGGCCTGCTCTTAGGGGAAGGCTGTCATCAAAACTTGTTTTAAACATAAAATTGTAGCATTTATATTTCATTTATTTTAGTAAAGTTCAAAAAATCTGTACTGAAATGAGGAAATGGTACGCTTTATGATATATTTATATATATAAAAATTAAAACAAAAAAAGATCAGCTCTTGAGAGAAATGTTGAATGTTTATCTTTTCGCCTAGATGCAGGAGTTCTGAAATTTGCTGCTGCAAAATTTTATCCTTTGGTCAAAGTTGCCGTATGCAAAGCTAGTACACACATGTGGGATTTCTTAGGGACTTTACGAGTGCTGTTGCAAAAGAAAAGCTGGAAAAGCTTTAGTAACAGGAGGCATTATGCTGACTTAATTGGCATTAATCAGTCATTAGCTGAAGTCTGCTTTGTGATCCTGTTGGAGAGGTACCCATGCAGGCAGCGCGTGGTGTTGGGAATTCATGAGCTCGTTAGAGTAACCTTTGTCTGACAGGCAAAGTTGGCATTTTGTCAAGTGACCTTGTAGATGCTAATCCCCAGTAGCCTTAATTTAAAATAAACCAAGTAAAATAAGTCTGCTTTGCAGATGATGATTAGCTAAGTACTAATTGGAAGTCATGAATAAGTAGTTGAGTATAAATAATCTTCTGTGGAACACTAGCTAGCATGTTCAATAACTGACAGAAACAATCCTATACTTAATTTTTCCATACCATTTGCTTTGCCAGGTGTGAAGAGCAAAGTAGGTTAAGAGAAAACAAAAGTAAATTGAAAATAACATTGTTAATCAGTTGTACTAAAATAATTATGAGTGACTAATGACACTCAATAAATGTCTTCAAGCACACACCTTTGTCTCAAACAATCACAAAAATCCAATTGATGATATATTTCCATTACATTCATCAAATACTGAGCCAAGATGAGTGTGAGAAAATAAGAAAGCAAAGGAGGCACAACCACAGACGCAAACAGATTTTAATACCCAGCACTTTCAGGTGTTATGAGCAACACTGGCAAGTTTTGCACCAATTCTTCTGGCTGATGAAAATGTTCCCTATCTCCTTCTCCCAAATCTTCATTAGACACCATGTGCACAAATCTCACACTTCAAAGGAGAGTCTATGCCTGCCTTCTTCAAGGTAATTTTCTGCTTTACCTGGAGAGGTTCTGGCCCTCTCTCTCATATCTATCACTTCATGGATTTTGCAAGTCATGTTCTCTCTTGAGTGCTTTAGGGTTGTTTTTCAGCAGGAGAAGCCTGGCCAGACTGCTGGGGATTGCTGAAGGAAGGTCAGTGGGCATGCACTGATCAACACTCCCTTCTGCCAGATGGGAATGACCAGTGCTGCCGCCCCAGCCGCTCCGGGGGGGCTCCATCACCACTCCTGTGTGGGCAGGACAAGGTGACACCAGAGGATCCCTGCTGAACTTGAACCTCCCGGCTCAGTGCAGGCACCCACGTCCAAAGCAGCCCAGACCTATGGAAGCTGAAGGTGAACTCAGATACCTTCTACGGTTCCATCTTCTTAATGCTGTGAAAGCCGTTGCATGTGACCGAAGCTTTTAAAACCTTGCCTTTTATTTAAGTGACTGCATAGGACCTCTTTTTCATTTTACAAGGTACTTCTGGCTCAGAACCTGATCTCTCAGTTTGATTTTGCTCAGTAGTCTTGGGGTGTTGGGGCCAGGCTCGCCTCCCGTGTTACTCCCATACAACACGTGTTTGAAAACATAACCTGTGCTCTGACCCCAGGCCAGCAGAGATGTAATGCTTCCCACTGTTCACAAAATTTGGAATAATAAGCATTAGCCTGCAGCTGCAGAGGACATAGCTGCAGATAAGACTACTGTGTAAACATTTACAGAGTGAACTAAGGTTATTCTTTTACCTGACTGCCACTGATGATTGGTATTATTTTAAATTATTAACTATCCCTTTCTTTCTCTGCCTCTGTGTGTACTTAAAGAGTGATTCATAGCTGGAGTTGTGATAGGAACATCTGCAGACCTCAGATCAGCAGGACAGCAGTGGTGTGCTGCGCCTCAGATTGAAATTTTCTGCTTTGCTGTCATTTACATTTGCAATCATAGCTGCCTTCATAAAGCTTTTGAAGGCAAAGTGGTGTATCCTGTATAAAACAGCACAGCAAGTCAGACACTTTTGAGTGATTTGTCAGCAGTATCTCCATACGGGGAGGATGGCAGACAGCACATACTATTTCAAATCACTTCTCAATTTTGTAGATGTATTCCCTAGTTCTAGTTGCATATGCAAGAGGCAGCCTTCACTCATTGCGTTTTCCAAAGGCATTAATGAGTACATCTCACATGCAGACTGAACTCACGGAAAATGCCAGTCCCATTTATCTGACGTTCCCAGTCAGCTTGTCAGACTCTGGGCCAGAAGATGTGAAGTGAGGACATGACTTGTGAGTTTTGCAGTAGCCTCTCTTTGTTTTAGGGTGCTTTGGGAAGGGAAAAGGGAATACAACCCTTTTAAAACCAGCACATGTGCTTTTGTGAGCACTTCAGAGTTTGAGAGGAACTGAAGAAATATTTGTGTTTCAACGTTATTTGAAGCCCTGTGAGTTCACAGCAGTGATGTTCCTGAGGTACCCAGAGCTGTGCTGTTCCCTTGCAGTTCTTAGGAGCTCATAGGATTTTTATCTTACTGCTGGGGCATTTTGTTGTTCTGTGTTATAAGGCACGACCTCCACATTTTCTGCTGCTTAAAACAGTAAGCCAGAAGTGTGTAAATTTTGTAGCTGGATGCGATCTGTGTGCAGAAATACTGCACACCAGCACAGGAAGTAGTCACACACGACCAAGTCCCCATGGTTTGAACACTGTCGCTGGGGGATGAGCCCCAGGACTTTTCAGCTCTCTTCACTGATGGCAGAAGTGCAATAATGCGGCTTAGCATTAATTTTTTTCACTGCAGACTGGGTTAAGTCGCATTACCTTGCATTTGCTGTAGGCAGTCTCAGCTGACTCAAGGAAACTTGGAACTGTGGTAACTTGATGTTGAGCCCTAATCTGCAGACTAAGCTAAGATGAGAAGATGGCCCTGGCCATACGTCTCAGTCCATGTGAACCAGAGAGCAGGGTGACAACTGGCAGGTCCCCAGGAACGTGTGGCAGTGACAAGGGAATCTCCTGCCTCAGAACAAATGCCCTGAGCTGAGCTGCCTCCTTCTTTTAAAACACTCTTTTTTTAGCACCAGTGGTGTAGATGCAACACAATAGCAATATAGCAGGTCAGGATCAAGGAGGCATCCCTCAAGAGTTTCCTTTTGCAGTTTAGCCTACAAGTGCCAAGTGAAACAATTGGAGGGAAGGGCTGGATAAGTCTTCCTGAACATCCAGTACACCAGCGCCTCCTTTCATCTTTCTCATGGTGCTCCCTCGGTTTCCTGGCATGGCAGTCCTTGGGCTCAGGAGTTAGATATCGAGTACCTGGTACAGGATGGGTGGAGAAGAATATTTCACCTGCCCTTTGCAGAAGGTTTTGGATGCATTCTTTGCTCTGTGTCTTACTAGCGGGATCTCATGGCTTAAAAGTGGGGGAAGTTGGTTTTCTTGATATTGCGGGCAGAACTTGTGCTTAGAAATGCAGAGAAATTTGGCAAGTGCCAGATAGCTGAGCAGTGCTCAGAGCTGCATGCAGAGTTTTCCACTGATTGTGCAGTAGGCAGATAAGATAAACAGCAGTGATACGTCAGACACGTGGTGTGATGTGTTTCGAGATAGGATGTGACTAGAAATGGCACCTTCTATGTGAGCAGCTGTGCCTGCTGCATATTCTGTCAGAAGTACTGACAAAATACACTCTAAAATTAAGCAGCAGCGCTGCTCACTGTGCCCCAGCAGGCACTGAACAAACAGCTCCCAGGATGAGCATAAGGCTTTCCCTAAGTGCAGCTGAGGGCAAAACATTGCCTGTAGGAGTTCATTCCCGATAGAAAAGAAGGGAAAGCTCCGTTGACTCTCAAAGCCCAGGTGTCATTTTGCAGGCTGGGGAAGGTGGAAAGAACATCTGTGTTTTAAGCACATAGAAAAGACAGTAGGGATTGTAAATTGGCAGGGAAATCAGTGACATTAGAAACCAGGACCACTGCTGAAGGACTGCACAAGCCGTTAGGTGCCTCTGGCCTTCCGAGTGGTAGAACCATCAGGTGGATGCACAGTCCATCTCCTTGCCCCTTGCAGAAACTCTTCCTGTCTACTACGGGTATCTCAACAGCATACCTCATTCCATCTTGGCTTTTGCTGCTGTTGTTTCCAAATTATCCATACTGAGAAGTTGTTTCAGGGGTGAGGATTTTCACAGAATAAGGTATAAAACTTTTCGGATGTACTGTCCATGTCTTAACAAGCTGGAAAGGCCAGATGCAAGGGGTTTCTTGCTATGTATAGGTTTGATTTTCTCCCTGTTTCCCACAGGTTGTGTTATTTTAATGTGTAGTTGGGATTAAGATATCAGCTGTAAAATGCTGACTAATGCACAATAAGCAAAGCAAAAAAAAAAAAAAAAAGACCTTGAGTTTTGGTGAACAATGTGAAAAGACTAGAGAAATGAAAAATTGTAAAGGCATCCCTTCCTGTAGCCCGGGGTCTGAATTTGCACAGTGAAACCCTCTTGGCGGTAACCAGCACAGAACAGCTCCTCTGTGCCAGTCCAGGCCATGGTACCTCCTGGGCTGCTTCAGCCCCGTGTGGTGAGGCTGAGGACTCTGGGTCCTGCCACAGACATGGTCATCTGAGATTATTAGGCAGTTAAGGGCTTCCTAGATCTCCAGGCACACAACAGCCACCCACCCTCTGCATAGTATTCACTTACTGTGCACCTGAGATGTTTTAGATCTTCCCCTCTTGCCCTGACCTTATACCAAAGACATTCTCACCCTCCCAGGGCATGTGCTCAGGGTGTCCAGCTCTCCAAGTCTTTGCAGCCACCTCCCAGCTGCCATCCCCAGCCTCTGTGTGAACAAATAACAATCACGGGCCCTTGATATGTGGAGGAGCCAAGCTTGATGCACTTAAATGGAACAGCTTCTGTTTTGGTTCCCAGTCTTTGACCCACCTGTGTGTACCACACTATTTATTTCCTATTGTTAAGTAATGGCAATATTAGACATTTTAAGGGCACACCAAACATCTGAAACATGTTTTTCATTATCGTGTACGTGTTTGTTGAGGCACTGCAGACTGAATCTGACTGATGCTCACTCTCTGCTCCCCTGGTTTACTCCACAGAGAGCTGATTTCTTCCAGGCTGGAGCAGCACTTTCCTATGCATCCCCATGCAGCGTGTGGTGCCCCAATCCTGCAGGAGCACCCAGATGCTGTGGACCAAGAGATAATTTTGGCACAGTAATATCAGGCAGAAACTCTTCCTGCTATCTGTCAAAAACAAGTGTTGCGGGTGTGACCTCTGGTTTTCTCCTCCCTGGGGACAGAGGTTTCAGGGTTGGCCTCACGTTTCCCCACCAAACGGGATGACAGGATGATGGTGATTAGTAAACCCACCTGAGAGAATCCTCTTAGATTCTAAACTTCATTTGTGCTGCTCATTGGCAGCACTCAGAGGGAAGATAAATGGGTCCAGTGTGGTTGTTTGGGGGAAAACTTGCAGTTCCTTGTCACCACTACCTTTTTATTTCCTGTCACTATCTTATTCCCATTTCCAGGGCAACCAAATAGTTTTTTATTAGTATCTGGAAGAAAAAAACCAAATCCAAGGTCTCAGTCTGATAAGGATCTAAGGAAGGTTACTGAAGACAGCATGCTTGATGTTAGTCATACAAATGCTCCACAAAATCGTTTCTTTGGTATTTTGTGTTTAATTTTCTTATTCATGTTTTAGGCATGCTTGTGATTTATTTCATTATTTTGGATCCTCTTAGCCCTTCTTAGCTGGTCCTTCAGCTCTAATGCAGAATGATCCCAAGAGCAGAGCTGACTGAGCAATTACTGGTGAAACAGGCACACCGTGCCTGGTAAAAATGCAGATCTTAATTACATTAGCGATTATTTTTATCTGCACACTTCCTTCAAGGAGACAGATTGAACTGCATTTCAATATGTTTATCTCTTCCACTTGCTCACTTCAATTCCATCCAAGCAGTCTTGTAGTTAATATTTGTATATTCAGCATTATTTTGCTCTTGAACCTGAAGTGACCAATATTGTCCTGCTCTGACAGGAGTAATTAATATATATTGATTTTTAAATATTGCCGAGTGATGCGATGGATGAAAAAGTAGTTACACATTTGTGTGCTGGCTTTGGCTGTGATAGAGTTAATTTTCCTCACAGTAGCTAGAATGAGGGTAAGTTTTGGGTTTGTGCTGGAAATAGTGTTGGTAACAGAGGGATGTTTTCATTATTGCTGAGCAGTGCTTGTATGGTGTCAAAGACTTTTCTGCTTCCCACCCTACCCCGTCAGCAAGGAGCTTGGGGTGCACAAGGAGATAGGATGGGACACAGCTGACCCGAGCTGACCCCAGGGATACACCAGACTATGTGGTGTCATGCTCAGCATGTAAAGAGGTGGGGCGAAGAAGGAGGAAGAGAGTGACGTTTAGAGTGATGTTATTTGTCTTCCCAAGTCACCATTACCTGTGATGGAGCCCTGTTTTTCTGGGGATGGCTGAACACCTGCCTGCCCATGGGAATTGGTGAATGAATGCCTTGCTTTGCATGTGCACTGGGCTTTTGAGTTCCCTATTAAACTGTCTTTATCTCAACCCACGGGTTTTCTCACTTTCACCCTTCCAATTCTTTTCTCCATCCCACTAGAAGGGAGTGAACAAGTGGCTTTGTGGGACTTAGATGCTGACTGGGATTAAATCACAACAATTTGATTAAATTTAGGCAGATATTTTGGATGCTGTAGAAACTAATAAATCGAGATAAAACATGGTCAAGAGCCAAATGGATCAAAGTGTTCAGTTCCTATTTAAGTCCATGATCATTCCACAGGGAGAGCTTTCTGTGTTCCCTCAGGCTGTTGCCTCATTGCAGCACAGAGTAGAGACAACAAATCAAACTTTTAATGATCTACTATGAGCAGACTCACTGCAGCAGCATGGAGTTCAGCATATCCTGTGTCTTGGCAAAATTAGATACCTCTCTAGATGAATGCTTTGCAAGCAAACCTACATATCCTGAGGAAGACTTTTACCATTCAGAAAGGAGAGGGACAACTATGAGTTAAATTAATTTGGTCCGCATATTTTTCTTACGGCTGTCTAGAATTGCAAGTGTCCTGTGTGTTGTTGCCTATAGCTATTGTGATGTGTTAATTTCCCCCCCTGGTTCTGTTGTAAGCTCATCTGGTGGTATCCGGAGTCTCTAGCTAGTTCTCCGCCAGGCAAAGCCCATGAGAAGGACACGTAGAGGCGAGCGGCTTTCAGGCACACCAGGGGCAGCTTTTGGGGACGTGGCCCTGTGCTGTTCCATGCTTTGGGAGTCTGTACCTGCAGTGAAACATGTTAAACCTACCTGGTAAAATGAAAATAGATGGCCAGGCCATGGAAGGAGATGGAGAATTTGGCGGAGGGTTGTGTATGTTTTGTGCCCCCCAGCATGTGCACGGTTCCCCCAGCTATTAACTTCCAGTTAGGACCTTTCCTGAACTCTTAGTGTTAGAATAAAGTTTTCTTATGCTGATAATGTATTTGTATTATGCAACGTACTCAGAAAACAGAAGATTATCTCTCTATGACTGTCCTCTCCTCCCGAGAAGCTGTTCTCTGTACATATGATATGCAGAATGTATGGGAGTCTTACCAGCGTTGGTTTGCATTTTTAAGACTGTACTAATTAATGTGTGATACTATTGTGTTTTTGTAGTGGCATCTTTGATGTAAGATGTAAAAACTATTTAATTTTTTTTTTTTGTTATTGTTCAGCTTTTAGAGATAGCACCAAGGACTGCATGTTCACTAGAATGAGCCTTTTTCAGGGGCTGTCATAGCTGCACGCAGGCACCGGTGTTTCACCCGGCACGTAGCACCTGCGTTCTTCTTTTAATAGGGGTCAGTTCTGAGTGGAAACTAATTCTTCCTGAAAAGTCTAGTTTTCTCTTTCCCTCTCTCAGAGTCAAGCTTCCCCCTCCCATGTTGTGTGGCAGCCCTGGTCCCAGGAGGAGACCTGGGAGGAATGTCTCCTGGCCAAGGCCGCCCCACTGGCATCAGGCTCCCTCACCCCGTAGCTCACCCCATGCATGCTCCTTGGAACTGCTGCCTGTGCCAGGACAAAAATGGTGGGCTCACATTGCAAGACCATGTGTGCAAGTGACTTTAAAATGAATTAACTAAAACTGGGGGGAATTAAGGAAAAGAAGAGCCTGAGCAGCAATTTTAGGGTCAGAATCTTGTTGGGGTGCTTAATATAGCAAGGACTTGGGGTCAGTCCCTAAAAGACAGGACCATCTGGGTGGCTTAGGTCTACATTTCTTGTCAGGTTTGGAGAATGAAGCGGGGCTCGGATCCAGCCTTTCAGGCGGGGTTGACTTACTAGATGGATTGAGTCTGAGAGATGCTTCTCCAGATTGTGTCGTGGGCCAAAAGACAAGACATGCTGCAGCTTAGGAGTTATTTTTCTTTCAGGGTTTTTTTTTTCCTTTTTAATGGAGAAAGCAGTTCAAACTGCACCTGGCAAAATGACTGACTTCAAAAGCATGTTTTTCCTTGTTACATAGACACTCACAAAACAGCATTGTGTGGCTAAAAAGGCACATTTGTGATAGTTTCCTTTTGAGTGCCAAAATATATAAGCAGTATTGTTTGAAGGGAAATAAGAATTTTTTTACTGTATTGTTATTACTGTTGAACAAATATATTGTTTTTAAATGTTAGATTTTGAAGACTTTTGTATTGTAAATTGTTTTGTGACACGGTGCTTTTTCATACTGGAATTACTGATTGCACCTAAATATGAATTACTGCTTTCTTATATAAATTTGTGACCTTGAACAATCTTGATGAAAACCAATGTATGGTGGATACCAACAGTTCAAAAAAATTCACCTACTGAAATCCCCTAAATGTTCTTTCCTACTAATAAATATTCTGCTGCAGCTACCTATGGTGTGCCACGCGCTTTACTCCCTTCACGGTGGAGCCTTGAAGTCTGGTGAGAAAACCCCAGAGAAGTCTTTCCCTGCTGCCTGCATAGCTCCTGTCCTGCTTACCGCTGTGGGCACAGAGTCAGCAGCTGTGAAAGGCAGTTTGGAGGGCTCAGCCAGGGCTGGAGCTGTGCACGGGCGCTGTGCTGGCACATTGCAGCTGGCTGGGCACTCCACTAACACCGTTTTTCCTCCAGCAGCTAAAGCCAGCAGCTGGGCAAGAAGTGGGATATCATGGAATGAGTTATAAAAGCAAAGGAAGGACAGCACAAGGCTGAGAGCCCTGGTCCTCTGAAGCTGGAAGGACCAGCTTAGCTGATTGACAGCAACTTTCCCTGCTGTAGATAAATCCCTCTCCAGGTTTAGGGGACTTTTTTATTCCCTAATGACTATAACAGCATCAAGGCAGCAGGATGTGGTGAGGGAGCATGGGCTGGCAGGGTAGTAGCTGTGGTTAGTAGCTCCGAGATGTGGCTGATGAGGCGGCAGCAGAGCTTGTCACAGCAGGGACTCCTACCAGCCTCAGACAGGCTCTGGAGGGGCTGGCTGAAGCTCCTGTGCATGCTCCTTAAGCTCCTCAAATTTTTACCTAGTTTAAATTTGGAGCTGGGATTAGCAGAGTGCAAAAAGTAGTCTATATCCTACTGGAAGGCAACAGAAACCAGTGCCTATTTCCTTTTGAGATTAAAAAAAAAAAAAGCCTATTTGTGGGACTGCACGTTAATATGAGCTTGAGACAGGCTGGAGCCTGAATAAAGCATCAGTTACAGCAGCCAGGTATCTCCTGTGCTCAGTGCAGCTTCAAACTGGCTTTATTACACATGCTTCAAGTGTGCCAGACTCCCTGTGATGTACATTCTCCTCACCCTCCCTTAGGGCTATAATACGATTTAGCATAAAAAGGGTGTAAGGGGTGTAAGGAGGGCTTTATTTGTACAGGGGTGCTAAAATCCTCCACTTACCACCTTTGCTGTCCCAAGAATCTTCCATCTCACTGTGCAAAGCCCAGGGCTTCTGCCCCAGGCACTGGAGCATACAGTGCACTCCCACAATCCCGGACCGGACCTCCCACCACCTCAGGGAGGAGGGAACCTGAGATCCTGCGGTTCATGGCCCCATCTGGGAAACAGCATGCTCCAGAATCTATCACTGGTTTCTGCAGCACAAATTGAGCCAAGAAATTGGGAAGGTGCCAAAACCCACAGCTTTGCTGCTCCAGTGAGTCCCCATAAATTTCAGTTAGGAGCTAGAAGTGGAGTGTTTTGCTCCCTGCTCCCAAGAGGGGGCCAGTTCTTCTTAAAGACCTTTAATCAAAGTGACCCAAGTCACCTTGCTAAACCCTGGCTCAGCCATGCCAGACACAGTCCAACCCTTGGGCATGGAGTGGATGCAGTGGTTCCCATCACCGACACACTTCTCACTCCTCCACGGCCTCGCAGATGGAGCACTGCCAACCACACAGCTTTACAGCATTTTAAGAGCCACTCAGTAAAACTACTTCCTATAAAACCTAATTAAACATCTATCACAGGCAGTGCCCAGGAAACGTGATTACCTTAAAGAGCGCAGTGGGAGCTGATCCTGGCTCACTCTGCACTGCTGATCCAGAGCACTGAACTCCTCCACCCCACTGTAAGATAGGGCTGCCCTGCTACCGCTTGGGGAATCACCCTTTGCTGAGGCAAATGCTTTCCCAAGCAATTTCCCACTTACTTAGATGTTCTTACCTCCTTAATTCTTGTTTGAAAAGCCAAACTGAAATGGTGGAGAATAAAATGTTTGAGGAAAATGTTTTACTGCAAGATGTGTGGCCAGGTATGCTTCAGTCCTTTTGGAGCAGATGTGGGTAAGGATCTCATCCCAGGTGCCCAGGAGTCACAAAGATGTTAGTGCCAGTGCTTCCAGCCAGGTTCCCAGGACACTCCAACAAGTCACACAATCACAGAATAGTTGGGGTTGGAAGGCATTTCTGTAGTTCTTCTAGTCCAACCCTGCTCCTCATGTAGGGCAAGTAAAAGTTGGTTGTTCAGAACCATGGCAAGGCAGCTTTTAAATATCTGCAGGGATAGAGACTCCGCAACCTCTCTGGGCAACCTCCTCCAGAGTCACACCCATGGTAAAAAGCATTCCCTGAGTTCAGAGGGAACCTCCTGTGTTTTAGTGTGTGTTCACCTGCTGCTGGTCCTGTCACTGGGCACCATTCAGAAGAGCCTGACTCCATCCTCTCTGCAGCCCCTCTCCAGGTATTTGTACATACTGATACCATCTCTCCTGGAGAGATGCAGTAATACACACCATAGCAACAGAAATAATATCTCATACATAGGAATATTTATTTTTTTCCTTCTTAAAAATGTACAAAAAATAAAATAACTGTATTTACAGCTTATCAAACCCCTCTCCCAGTTGCAACGCTATTAAGTTACATGAGCTATAGTCTTAATATAAAAGCACACTATTTATACATAAAGTTTCCTTGTTTGCCAGAAAGACGGCTTGTCACAATCTTTGGCACAAACATTTTTGTTTGTATCTTGTCTCAATTAATAGGAAATGGAAAAGCATATAAACATTTAATAAGCTTTACATTTTATAAGTCATAAGATACTCCTTTCCAGTTCCATTTCAATCAATATACAGCATCTCTGACAGCTAGAGAGTTTCGATTTTACTAATTGTTTTAATTAATTTACATTTAAACAATTCATAGAATGAAAGAGAAAAAAATATAAGAAAGACATTTGATCTGTGAATTCCATTGACCAAAAACTGTGTGAGAGAGGGCACACAGGAAAAAACTATTCTTTTCTTTGTAGTTTACACTTAGTGGTAGAAATCCTCCAAAATGTCTTGGTGGGGATATCACTGTACATCCACAAAGCTTTACTCAAAAGATGCACTTTATTTTGGGGATATCAGCACCTGACTGTGAGAAAGAACTGGAGTTTGAGAATTTGAATGGCATTTCACAATAAAACATCAAATGGACGGACAAAGTGCCAAATCTGCAGCAGGAACCAAAATTAGAAGATTGTTCTCCTTTTGTACATCTCTATCAGAGTCTTTCAAAACACAACATCTACAGACACTGCACTGCTGTAACTCTTGACAGGGAAAATGCACTGAGCAGCAAGCCACCCTTCAGGCTGCACTAGTTAAGATTCAAGACTGCTGTCTCGAAGAAGAAAAGGAAATGAGAATTTTGTTCCTTTAGATAAACAACCACAGCAGTGCCACAGAGAGACAAAAGGAGGCAAGGCAGATAATTCTGTCCCCTGCTGAACAGTAGCCAAATCTTACTTCCATTTAACTCATAATATTTGAAAGATCCAGCATTAATCAGTATTTTTTATTAAACAAAAGCAACATGCATATTTTAAACAATATACATGTAAGCACTATGTACTCCTCGGGGCATTTGAGTTAAGCAGGGCACAAGGCAGCCACTGCTTCAGAAGTTTGCATTACTCACACTGCGCCTTTCCCACCACTCTGATGAGCTGATTTGGACCAATGCGGTGAACCCTGAGAGCTTGTAGCTTGCCACAACCAGCATCCAAGGTTCAGTGCTCCTCCAGCAGCTGATGCTATAACTACAGCTGAAGGGGTGCAGCATGGATACTCTTTCTAATGTCTTAGTGCTTGTGATGCACCTGCATCTGGAGCATAGAAACAAAGCCCTCAGACCCTGGCAGATAAAGTTAAGGGTGATCATCCTTACCTAGTTCTAGTTGGTGGTAAGATTATTTTAAAATAACAATCTAGTCGTCTTCCTGATAACTTCATTGAGACTGTAAGAAGGAACTAAAGGCAGGAGTATCAGCTTTCTACTATCAGGAGTTTTGCACACTTTAAGATGTATTTAGAATAGCTTTCAGTTAATCTTGGAAGCAACTTTCCTTCTCTGGACAGTGGCTGACTGAAAGCTCCTAAAATGAAAATGGAAAGAAAGCTCCTTAAGCCCCAGTATTCCTGGAGCACTGCACTTCTCACTGATCCTACACTGCTCCTCATCACAGGATGCTGCAACACCCAACAGATCCCAGCTCATCTCTACCCAAATGTAAGACAAAACCATCCCATTAACCTGAATGCTGGTGCTGCCAGGACAGCCTGTCCTTCTCTGTAATCCCTAAATTGTCACTCTCCTTTCTTAATGCAGCACATTGCAACCCAGGCCAGCCCCAGGCGCCACAGGCATTCCCTTGGACAGCAGGTTTGTTGGGGACAGAACCAGGGCTCAACTCCTGCATACATTTACTCCTATGCTTCACCTGCAGCTTCTGCCCAGACACCTTGACCAACTGAGAGATCCCAGCTGATATTCTGAGGATTCCAAACACCAGCAGAGAAATACAAGAATTAACAGTATTGCTCACCAGTCCCATGTACTGGTCCCAGTCCCTAATGCCTCCTGTCCAAACTGTCCTCTTTTTTTCTTTAGGAAAAAAGTATCTGGGATAAGTCAGCATAGACTTTTTATCTCAGTCTGAGCCAAGTGGAAACAAACTGAACCATCATAAATCTCTTGTATTCCCAGGATGTTTGCTCTTGAGCAGGATAGCAAGAGCATCTTTGCCGGAGTGCATTTTTATAGAAAGTTAAGGAAATTATTACAGAATTCTGCATCAGAAGGGGAAAGAGTACATGACAAAAGAAAAGGGCAGGAGAAAGAATACACACTTTGCTTGACAGGCATATGTGGATTCAGGGTATGTTAGCCCTGATACTACCAGCCTGAACCTTTTATAATTTCTAGTCCCACAGAAACCTTGACACGTACCTAACATTTCTATTAGAAGTAGAGATTTTAATGGGATGCTACTGCTAATGAAGTTAAGAAAGTGTGCAAGAACTTGCAAGACAATTCATGCAGATATGGCCAAATCAGACTGGTCAGTTATCCCAGCTACTTTGCTTGAATGTAAATAGCTCTACACAGCTCAAAACACTACGTGAGCCCTGTTATACGAGGCAGTGTTTCTTTCTGCCATTAACCACCTAAAAATAAAGGTTGTGTGACTAAAGGAGAAAAAGTTTCAGAAGGAAAAGAATAAACTCTATAAGCTGCATGTAGGAAAGGACCCACACTTCTGTCTGTCATCCAGAATCCATGTACAGTGCACAGAGAATAAAATGCAGCTGAAACTCATGGAATTATATGCTGAGTGAGGAACTCTTTACAATAGCCAAAGGAGCTGGAATGGAGAGAGAGAGGTGCTGGGTTTGGATGTCATAGGAGCATTCAGGTCTTGAACCCCTTTCCTGGTATGATTTTAGCCTGCACGACTTTATCTCTTCACAGAATTCATAAGACACGTGGAATTTGATGGAATAACCATGTAGTTCAACTTGGGTTCAGACGCAGCCCTGGAGAGAGAGACCCATCTCCACACCTCAGTTGTGGGATACTCAGGCTCCACTCGAAAAATTATTCCAGTTTTGATAAAATATTTACATCAAGACCAGGTTTATACGTCACCCAAGTGTTCTAGGAATCACAACAGAATCATTCAATGGAGATACAAGAGCAAGTACACTTAAGAGGAAGAGTTGAAAGTTCTGTTTCTTACAGTCTAGAGGAACGCTTTGATACGTGGGCTGCTGCAGAAAGAACCTTCCCACCAGAGGTTTGAGAAAAGGCCGCTTTAGGAGCCTCTGCTTCATCAAAGGAGGAAGACCAAGAAGATGTCCCTTCTGTAGCTCTAGGCAAACCAGACAGCAGACACACAGTGTCTCTTGGATTTTGTTACAGCTGGATGAGAAACTCAGGCATCTACAGCTGGGACTGGGGCACCTAAGGTGGGCCCCATTGTGCCAGAGCATCCAAGCCCCGGTAGCAGAGGCTGCTCTAATATTTCAATATATAACTGTGTGAGTGAGAATGGAGTATATGAGTACAGGTTCAGTTATCAGCTTCTCAGTACATACTCCTTAACTGATTGCAGCAATTTAATCCTCTAGGAAAGATTCTATTAAACCCTAAACCAAATACATACAAAAACAAAGTGGCAGTAAACATGCCCACGTACAGTAGTTAAAATATATTATTGCATATTATAAACATTATATACAAGGTTAAAATGGTTTCTTTACCATTTACTTACAAGTGACATTTGTAGCTGAATGCCTTACTTACAAGTCCTCATTGCTACATGCTGAGAACTACCAGAGGTATTTGGCAAGACTATACAGTATAGAGAGATATGGATCATTCTGAGCAAGTGAACTGTCAGCCACTTTCCCCATCTTTAGCACTGCAACAGATTTTTAGCAATGATGGTAATAACTACTGGTAAAGTGATTTATACCAGATTTCTGAAACTAGACCAGCATAGTTACTTAACATGTTTTAGAATGAGCTTATCCACACTGAAGTATGGATTAAAATGCTGCATTTCACATTTGCAGTGGGTCACCTGGTTACAAATCTGGGGGCTGGTAACTGCTTGTACACTAGAGAGTGGGGAACAATAAATAAGGGACCAGTTAATGTGAGTGGCCCTGTGCTTGACAAACCCAAGTCCATGTGCAGTGGGTGCACATGTACAGAATGGACAGTATTTTCAATGCAGTCTTGTAACAGCTTCTCTGATCAATGTCTGTCAAGTTCACGGGGAATCTTCTGCTTTCCAAGAAGGATGAAATGCTGTGGTTCCTTACAAAAAGGCTCTGCCTGAGACTAGATCTCTGTCAGTGTGATCTTGAAGCCTTCAACCATGCTCTCCATGTGCAGGATGAACGTGTCCTCATTGGAGTAGTGCTCAATAATGTTGTCATCCATGTTTACCAGGATACTGGTGACAAAGGCAGAAATCAATGTTTTCATGAACCAGGACACTGAAAGGGAAAGCTATACACTCTGCCACATGGACTCACTTCTTTACAACACAAAACCAGACTCCAGCACATGCCAGTACAGAGTCACTAGTGGGAATTATCATCCAGATCTGCCCCATAGGCCCTTACAGTCTTTGGATTAGAGGCTGTTCCTTGCCAGAGTAGTTGAGGTAAGAGGCACAGCAGTGCTGGGACATCAATACACTTAGGCTACCTACAGATGAGCTGCACTTTGGATCCCTGGCAGACCCAGCCGGCTGGTGCTTCCCAGCTGTGCTTGGCATTGGCTCCCACAGGGACACCTCTGTGTTACTCCTCAGACACGCCATGTGAGCTGCTGCACCTCTGTGGGTGAGCTGCTAGCACAGAGAAGCAGTGTCATTTATGCTTTGCACACAGCTCACAGACTTAGAACTCAGCTTGGATGTGAGACTATCGACAATGACTATTAGAAGTGTACATTAATGTTTTCCTCACTCTTTACCTCCAAGTGTTTCTTCTGTCACTTAGAAAGAAGCAAAACATGAGAAGTTTCACCTGTCTTCTCAAAAGCTAAAGAAACCTCCAGACACAAAAATGCCCTAAGCTAGGCTTACAGCTGAAAACAAATGATTGGTTTAAACTTATATCACTACAATATTGTGGTTAAATAGAACTTAAAAAACCGTTGAAGTGGAGAGATTTAGTTTATGGCAAGGAGCAGTAGCCTAGCTATTCTAAAAGTCCAGCTGTGATGTTCATCTCTAAATTGACTTGACTGAAACCCCTGCAGCAAACATTGCCTGCCTGTCTTTCAGAGTAGGACAGTGGCCTACTTCTTCCTAACACTGCAGAAAAGTCCACACTGCATTCACAGTAAAGGCAGCATCTCCCGTGCTGGACCTCCACAATGTTCTTAAGCATATTGTCTACAAAACAGACTTTATCAATATGTCTTATCCACAAACTCTTTCTTCACAGTAAGCTTATGAACACTGGTCAGACACAGACTGGAGATCCGTGTTTCTTCCTCTGCCATCCCTTACAGTCTCCATAGACATGAAGATTTCAAGCACATGGGTGTGTCTCCTGAAAGAGTTTATGCTGCCCAGCATCATGAGGCCCCAAGTATAATTGGGATCTCTGAGTACTTCTAAAGGATCCTGCAATAGATCCTTAGTTAGGTAGTTAATTAACTTACCCCTTTTTGCTCTTCTTATAAAGTTTTGCAATCTTTTCAGCTGGCAGCCCATATTTCTCAGAGATCTGAAAGAATAAAAATAAAAGAAATATCACTAAAGATGAATGAGAAATATAAAATTATCACCTCCTACCTTACATAAGACATTAAAACAAAATCTCTGCAAACTTTGACAGGATAGCTATACAGAACGGTCAGTCACAACCATATCATGCTTTCCTTTAAGAATGACTTGGGGAGGAATAATGCTGAATAGCTTAATCAAAACCCACAATTATCTTCACCCAGAAACTTGGGTACTATGGTTTTTATAGGGTGTAAGTAATCAGAACTACCCCAGCATCTTCTGGCACTCTGCTCAAGGAGTCAATGCTCTTCCCAGCTTCAGATTTTACCAAGAAATTTCAATCTGATCTTTCTGTTGTTTCTTAATCTGATTTTCTGGGCTCAAAGAAGCAAAGGCTTTTCCCACTAGGCAGAAGGCAGATACATGGCATCCCAACGGGAGCTGATGGACTGACGGAACAATAAAAGCATGCACATTTCTATTTCTCAAAGACATTTCAAGGTTTGTTAAGCCAGCTGGACTCTCCATGGTGGTATTTTTGTCTGAAAAGTATCTTCAAGGTACCCTTTATTGTGGGGGCACTACCAACATCCATCACATAGGACTAAGAAGCTTCTGTATTGTTGGGAAGGTGATTCAGTCTAGTTACTATGGTGGCAAAATGAAAACACTGTTTGGCTCACAAAGCATAATCTGAGTGTATTGATAATGAGATGTCACAGAGAAGTGTGTTACCAAGGTAAAGGATTTGTAAAATAAACTACTTGTCAGATACTAAAACAAAACAGAAAATACAGTAAAACTTTAGAAGGAAGAACTACTTAGCTGACAAATTACCCATGCCAACAAGTACTTCACTGGGATGCTTTGGCATTGCTTTGCAGCAGTGTATTAGTAACTTTTTTAGATATCTATTCTGCAGTGAGTCTGTAGTGTGCTTATGAAGATTGTGGCCCTGGGCCCTTCATCTGAGACAGGTTTGCTTTCCAAATTATAACTCTTCTTTGAGGGAACAGGTCTCACAATTCACACTTTAGAAGAGGATTGTCCCAAAAGGCAAAATAGTTACAGAAAAATTACAATTTTTTTTGTCAGTGATTAATGTTCTGTGGTACTCTACTGCCAAGAAAAGTAAGTTTCCAGCTCTTCCCAGGTGAAATGAAGTTGCAGCTAAATAGCTAACTACTTATCTTCTGCATTAGAGAACTGAAATGCACAATTAAAAATCCATTTAAAGACTGGCAAACATCAGTCACTGTAAAATCCTTTCTTTGCGTTTGCCTTCAGACTTCTGTTCAGAAAATGTATTTTAGAGAACTACATTAAAGCAATTATCATGAAAGAGAAAATGGAATGGAAAAACTCAGCACCGAGGACAGATTCAAAGAGCCACAAGTTGAACACCAAGCATGGCTCCCATCCAGACAGCCAAGATTCTCTGAAAGAGAATTAATCAGCCTGTACTTGTCTACATCACCTACAACAGTATAATTGTCATCTTAGCCAAGATGCAATTTTGTACTTAAAAAGTACCCCTAATAATGCACATGGGTATCGGCTTGATAGGCATTCTATAGCATAACTCCAAGATTCTGAAGAACCAATAAAACTTCTTTTACACAGAAAATAGCTTCCTCTGATTGCTAGCATACATCTGTGGCTAACAGAAAGGGGAATAACTGATGAGGTACAACAGACCCACCCACTCCCTAAGTTTTCCACCTAACAGAGAACAAAATACAAACTAAATTTGAGTGGTATTTGCTGCTTCAGTTTCGCTTGCACCAGCACGTTTCACTGTTCTTTTACTCTTTATTATCCTCTGGCTTTGCTTATCATGAACAGAATGACATCAGACAAACAGTCTGGTGTTGAATTTTTGTATCTGTGCTTCTGTTGTACCCCTAAATTTAAGTTTTCATGTAAAGCAATAATAAAAATGGCTCCATTTCATCAGACAGTTGAAAAAATCCTTTGTAACAGGCATTGCAGAAAAACTGACAACCTGAAACTGCAGAAAGTGTCACAACTGTGTGAACATAAGGAAACCATCTTCCTCTCTGGATTGTTAACTCTGAAGCCTAGTGATATGGTAAAGATCAGCACTTGAAGACACTTTTCACTGACTCCATGCAAATAAACAAGCTGAGCAAAACATTTCTTGCCAAGGAGGCTTAATAGCAGCTAATATACAGCATTCTGCACATTCCAGCATAAATCTTCCCTAGGATATTTGGCATACCTAATACTCATGCATTCCAAATGTTGCTCAAAGCAGTTTGGGACTCTGGGACACCACTTCCTACATAAACTATGAGAGGCTGGGCTGAGAAAGCCTTGCCTGTCACACTGCCTATGACAGGTGTAGGATTTATATAACATGCAGGGATTAGTGTGCTTTGCGAAAGACTTCCAGCTGACTGAATAAGCACATTTCTCAGGAACCCCTGGGATTCAACCAATTATACCAAACAGCAAGCTGTGGAAGCAAGGCTCAAAGTGGGGGTATGGGAGAGCCTCCCCCTCACAGTCTCCAGTGCAAATGTGCTAAGTCCTGCTGCAGAACTGGAGAAAGCAGAGAGCGAGCATCTGCTAGGGCATCTCACTTAAAACCCTCTTCTCAGGATGCTTGCTGCCAGCACAGGGGGAACACCACTTACTGCCAACTTCCATACAAAACAACAGGATCTCTCACCTGAACCCAAGCAGGCTGCATTAAATTTTAAAAAGATATCTTTATTTGGAGGAATATTCTTCCTTACCATCTCCATTGTCCATTTGTCAATCTTCTGAGCAGAGATTTCTTTCTGTTAGGATGCCCAAAAGAGTGTGCCAGCCTTCAGAGTGGCACTGAGATAGCTGTCTGGGTGTCCCTTTGGGCTGCAGGCCCCTGGCATGGCAGTTTGCCTGATTGCACAAGCCACCAGAAATGCTCCCTGCTGGAGTCAGAAAGCCAGAAAGGGCAATATCTGGGCAGGTCAAGACATGTAGGAAAATACCTCTGCCAGTTTATTTCTATGAAATGGTCTAGTCTGTTGCCCTACACTGGCTGGAAGATCACATATATGGGCACGTATCTAATAGTCTAAGTCAACTCTATTGAACTCAGCTGTTAAGACTGGGAGATGCTTAAATTTCCTGATTTGAACTGCCTTCTGTAATTTGAATAAATATGTAATTTTGCACAATGTAAGACTGAGGTACCTACTGAGATCCACAGTTATCCTGACTTTGGATCAGGCTGAATGCAGGAGGTAGAGCCGGTCAATCACCACATAGGTGTGATGTTTTGTAACAGGCAATTGTTTTGCTATTTTCTGTTGATCAAGACTGACTAGTGAAAACCAAACATCTGCATCACTTCCTGAGACATGCTGTATTTCTGAAACCCAGGACCTCTAGATATTTGCCAAAAGAAAGATATCTGAGAAGGAATCTAATTGTTCATTTGGAATGGGGGTATACATGAGAATAAAATAAACACAGGATCCAAGAAAACTGTAACATTAATAACAGAAAGATAGGAGAAAGTCAAAGACCAAGAATAGTGAGTAACAAAAAGAAAAAAAAAAGTAAATTCCATAAACATAGAAGAAGGGTTTGACTGAGGATCACTGGAGTTCTCTTTCAGATCGGGGGCTCTGTAATACCCAGAGGCTCAGTTCCTGAATTCTTAATACTGAGACTAGAATGGAGCATTTAGGATATGCACAATTACAAAATTACATGATTTGCTGCAATGACTGTAGAGACAGTATTTAAGAATATGCACTTTGACAGTTTTTTGGCATTGTTTTATCCACAATATCCTAGCAAAGAGAATTAAAATTTTCTGAATATGTTCCTTGCAGTGAACTGGGACATTTTACAACATATTAGATTTCTCTGGTGCCGAAAACATGCCAGTGAGTCAGCAGCTGCACTGACTGAGGTATGCAGAAACCTTTCCTGCTTCTGCACCAGCTTTGTTTTTGTTACATGATGGCTGGAGAACAGGCATGGAGAGGCACAGACTGACTACTGGAGATAAAATATTCATGCTAATTTGGACAGTTATAGAAGGATTATAACATACTTTTAACTTCCATACAAAAACAAGATGAAATCGTGTTGCAGCTTCCTATGAATCAGACTGCAGCCTCTTCAAGCAAAGCCTGGTTTTTGTTATATGTGTGCTCTGCCTGACAGCTGAGCTGCAGTCACAGCTAACAAACAGCACCAGCAGAAGCACAGTTAGGGCATCCTTAGCCACTGACTCTCCTCAGAGATACCGTCATCTAAATAGGTGCTTTAAACAACTTCACTCACCCACAAATCGTTTTCTGCCTTTGCTACTGGCCAAATATTGACCAAATAACTCAATCCTTACTGCATTAAAAGTGTCTAGTACATGCAACAAGATCCTGTGACTATTTTAAGAGAGTATGAATATATACACTTCTAGCACTTGGCTGAGTTCTCTAGGGGCACTTTCATCCATTTCCATCTCCTCCCCTACGCATAAACAAGGCTGGAAATCAACTCAGCATCCCATGTCAATCTCACATTCTCCCACTGAAGCAGTGAGACACCTGATTATTTCTTAACTGTTCCCTTACCAAATTTCATGAGTCATCAGCTCATATAAACAGAATTAAACACGGAAATAGCAACTCTTATGATGACAGCTAATGGGTAACAAGCAAAAAACTCAACTCAAAAAAAGCAACAAAGAGGCAATTGGTAGATAGGTCACACTGTAAGTGAGGGCTAAAGAAGGAATTTGAGACAACATATGAATGACAAGCTTTCACTGGCTCAGCATCTGCCTCTTACATGCTGAACAGCAATTGCACAAAGGCCATATGAAATTCACACAGAAACAGTGCATCCTTGGGCCTCTTCTTGGAAACCAGGTTGGGAACATTACAGGAAAAGATTCAACAGGCTCTGAACAACCAGTTCAGAAAGAAGCATTTCAGAAAATGAAGCTTGCACCTCTCTCCTTCCCTGACACTGGTTAACTAATACTATTCCTCAAGGCTCAAGTCTCCAATAACCAGCTCTGTGATGCTGTTTAAATACAGTAACCTGCTGACAACACTAAATTACGAATATGCCAGCATTTCAGAACTGCACTCCAGAAAGTCTTTAAGAAATGCTTTAAATACAATTAAGAACAACTTCATCTTTATATTATGGTTTATCTCAGTAATACATGGAAAGCCTCAAGATTTTCTTGCCAAGAAAGACAAGCAATGTGAGGACATCAGATACTTACAGCTTCCATTAGCCCCTTTACTGTGGGTGATTTCAGCATCAAAGCATCAAACACTTCATCTGTCTCCTTCCTCACATACAAAAGTACTGAAATAGAAAAAAAAAATCAAACTTGGAGCAGGTTCAGTCAATTGCACAGATGAAATACCCCACACTGAATAGAAAATCAAATATTAATCCATGATAGATAAAATGAAGCACTGAAGATGGTTTGCACTTGAAAAAATGTACCTTTAATATCATCAGTGATCTAGAGATGCATTCAATGCATCATAGTTGCATTGAAAACACAGTACTGAAAATTCAGCAAATTCAATCTAATGTGAAGAATCTCTATCTTCCAGAATATAAATGCCCATTTACAGAAAGAAGCTAAAAAGCACTGGGTCTCTGTCCCTTGGTCATAGGACAAAACACACAAGCTAGGTCTTCTTAAATCTCTGTATTGGCTTGTACCTCTCCAGGCTTCACCTAAAATGCTGGGAAAGGACATTCAAAAAAGACAAGTCTGGGGTTTTTTTCAGCTGTGCCTTTGGGAGCAAAATCAAAGAAAAGGTAAAGAAATAGTTCTTTCTGACATTACCATGCAGATGACTGCAAATGGCCTGACTGGTATGAAAACAAACACTGGGAAAAATTAGTTCAAAGTATTTTGAGACTTTACAGGGGAGGCATTCAAGAACACAGCTGGCAGGCAGGCATTTACCAGTGTGCCCACCTGCTTAGGTACCCAAATGTCATTTCTGTTCATTTTGCTCCCTCAGATGCCCTGCTAGCTGTTAGTTGTCCACAGGCGCAGTGCGCTGCCCTCTCTAGCTTTTGTTTTCTTCGTACTTGTATAGGTAAAAGGAGGAAACTTGCTAACATGGCAAAAGCAAAGCAGACAGCTACAAAGCATATAAGTATGGACACTACAAAAGTGTTTTAGGCATCATCTCACTTGACTGGTAAGTAACAAGTTAAAGAAGATGTTCTGCAATTTATTTTGTTTCCTAAATAAACTGCCTTTTCAAATAGTAGTGCTGCACATGAGGTACAAATACACATGCATTGTTATGTCTGTGTGACAAATTACATTGGTAATCCTTTTTTTTTTTTTTTTGGTAGAAAGGAAAAGGCATTTTTTGAAACTGCAAATTCTCATGGTCCAAAAGATATTTTCACAGGTAACTCAGTAGATGACGTGCAGATGAACCAAAAAATATGATGCTATTTTTCATATAGAAGCAATTGTTTAGAAGCTAGTTCTCAGGCCAAGACTGTAGCAGGGTGGACTTGGGCCCCTTTGCAGAAAATTGTAGCTTCTTTGCCCAGGTTTTGAAATGACTGGAAAAAAACCATGGGTAGTTCAGTCCCCCAACTTGGTCTACAAACCAAACATGCAGGACAACGTTGGGTTTTTTCATCTTCCATTCGGAAGTACGAGCCACCAAATTGCTGCCACAGCATGCAGAGCCACATCCTTTCACCTATATTTTATCAACTCTCTGGGGGCCTGGCCTGAGAATATCATTTTAATGGACTTAGAAGCTGAGACAACTTTGGGTCACAACCTAAACTGTCAAAATGTAAAAGAAAAAAAAATTCCACACCAGGGGTTAAATTTTACCATATGTTTAATTGCATTAACAAACACTCACTCAAAGGGCTAATTTTACCAGTAACAACACTTATATTAATTTTGTAATTCTCTTCCTTGTGGCTAGCGGGTTGTCCTGTAGCTCCTGACTTTCCAAACATCTGGAGCTCTGCCAGCCTTAACAATTACAAACATATCTGAAAGGAGCAAAAAAATCACTTGGTCGAAGGTTAAAGTTGGGGACATTACACAATCCCAGTGCTGAGCTTTAAATCTCTGCTGTGCTCAGTGTGCCAGGTAACATTATGCTGAATGAAAGATCTACTACAAGGATAACGGGGAACTTGAATCACTATTATACACACAGAGAGGCAGGATTAGTAAGCACATGGGGGGTGGTGGGTTTTTTTTTTCCCCTGACAGGTGTGAAAATCCTGGCTTTGACTCAGTAATGCACTTTTCCATAAATGACTTCTGGTGACAGTGATGCCTTAGGAAACCCCTGTCTCATCCCTGCCCTTATGCTCTCTTACTCTGGCTCGTCTCAATGAATTTTCCTGGATGACCAAGTCTCTCAAACAGCAGATGTGAGTGAAAAAACCAACTCTTTTTTTGAGTTGTTCTTCAAACAGATCAGATCCCTGCCTCAGTGTACAATCAGTCTCCGTGCTGGCAGAGCAGCAGAGACGCATAGCCAGAGGGAAGGGAAAGGGGCTGCAAAGGCTCCACTGGGCTCAGCAGCAGCACTGCCACAGAATGACTGTGACCATGTAACACAACTCATACTTATGTCCCCTGAGCCTACTGTCACCACATTCATAGCATCTAGATGGGCTCACTCTAATAGTACAGATTACAGGATTTGGAGGGAACATGGGGGAAATCTTGTACAAGGTAATGAACTATTTTTGCCTGAAAGTTAAAAGATAAATTCAAATTTGTCTGATCTACTCCCTGGTCTTAGTTCTTAACCTTCTTGCCAGCGCTGAAATCCACTGCAGACCTTAATATTCTTTAGATGTTAAAAATAATTGCAAAAGATGGGGGGAGATAAATTTATCTTTAGTTACTTAAGAAATAGTCCCAATGCACCAAATTGCAAAGAGGCAAACAGGCTCTGCTCAAGGCAAGGGATGTTGCACCAGTGAGACTTTTGGAAGCCAGGCCACCAAATTGAGGATTTATGTGTGAATACAGAAGAACAGTGTTAGATACCTCTTTTTAAATTGTTAACAACACCACACGTGGAAAAATGAAACTAAGGACACAATGAGACAGTAAGACATGGGACATTAGGAAGGTCTGAGCCTGGGCACTACCAATGCTGTGACTGACACCCTATGACTACAGTCTCTATTAAGTGGTCTCTGGATGGGATATGGTACATCTTAGTCAAGGAAAGAAGGGCTGGTAGCTGTAATCTGGCTTTCCTTTCTCACATTTGGAGTTTTCACTATTGCCTAGGCACAAATTCCCTTGGTGACAGTGTGAATGCTGCCCTTCACAGGGATGGCTCACAACCCCCTGACAGTTATGAATCCAACATGTTTCAGAGTACTTTAAGATGACTTTCCTAAGAGACAAAAGCTAGACGAAAAATTACTTTCTTGAAGCTGAGAACTACAGGACTGGAAATCCACCTGACCTATAACTCAGCTTGCTGGATTTATAATTAATTGGTAACTCCCTTTGAAATCTGAAAGGGAAAGTGATTTGAAAACTCTTGCTGAGAGCTCAAAACAGGAAAAGGCCAGGTCTATCCAAGTAACTAGCTGTGAGGCACATTTGGTACAGATTAACATACTTCACATTTCTGTGTTGGGCACTTGTACCTCCCTTAAGAGGTCAAGGAGATGAAAGAATAATTCAAAAAGATGCAGCTACCTGAGAGGGAATATGAACCTTGTTTGCAAACCCCTTCAGACCTGTTCTCTTGAAGGCTGCCCCTTAGTATTTTTACTTCCACCAGACAGTGTTACAAATATGTCCAGCAGGCAGAGGTGAGGCCACACACTTTCACTTTAGTTCTTCAGCAGGGCTTGGACATCTCGCTGGCTGCTACTTACTTGCACTGCTCTGCTAATGAGACACCTTGGGATTACATTGCTTTTAATGTATATTTTCACATCTCTCAAACATTACACCAGTACTCCATCTATACCTGCTTGCTAGGAGTTACTGATTCTGCTGTACCAAATAAATCTCGAGAAAAGAAGCTTCTAATACGGCAAAGCTGGGGGAAAAAACCCCAAAACATGTTAATACCCAGTGAGTCCTGTGGGAAAGACAACATTATCAAATGGGTAGATTCAGATGAGTTGCACTCCATCAGCACAATCCCAGATGGAGGATCCCGGATGGCAGAAAGTTCACCAGAGCAAAGGCCATGCTGGAAAAGGCTTGGCCTCCAGCCAGCATAGACCAAGATGAGAGAAACACTGAACAGGAAGGGGATATTAAGAGAGCATCCTCCAGCTTCCCTGGTTCTGTGCCTCTCCTGGATTTAATCAGTTTACATAGTTTTGCCACCAGTTGAAAAATTATTTTTTTCTTTCTAATCTTACCCTTGAAATGCTTGCAAGTCCTGGATGATATTAAAACAACTAACCACAGCAAAGGACAGGAATAATCAAAGCAAACCAAAATGTCCTTGCTGGCAACTTCCCAGGCTTCCAGCTGGGAAACCCAGGTGAAACTGTAGGAAATGACAGTCCTTTATGTAACCCTTGTGGCTGACCTCTTCTGCTTGATAGAGACCAGATAATGTGAATTAGTCCAAGGCTTTGAGTCAAGCAAATGCAAGTCCGTGGTCAGTGCTGACCTCAGAAAATTTAAGATTTAATTAAAAGAATCATATGTTCACATTTACTTCAATGAGATATCAGTCTCCATCCTATAATCTTCTATGCTTCCCCTGGTTCAAGCACACCACCCTAACCAACACAGAAACTTTACAAAAGCAGGCTTGTGGGAAGTCATTTATATAAAGCTCAGATGAGTCTCACAAATGGTGCAACTAAGAAAACCCTGTTCACTTCTGTACCTTGTTGCTTTGTTGTCTTACAACTTGATGGGTGAACCTCAAAATACTTACAAGTTTGAGTTACTTAAGTCTATCAATAAACTTACATGACAGAACTCATGAGACTGAAGGAATGGCAAATATTCTCCAGGGTGTTTAACTGGGACAGTGTAGGAAGTTATCGCTGATGGCACTGCACTGAAAGTAACTGTACACAAAACAGACTTTGTGGACAAAACCACCCTCAGTGCAAATTTTAACAGCTCAACCTAAGCTGTTGCTTCAACATCATTCAACTTAAGCTTCACTTGTATCAGACTGGAAAACAGGAGTTGGTAGAGCATATGAAATGCAACTGTAGTAATATCCAGCCAGGCAGTAAAAAGAGTTAAGGGAAACAAACTCTTAAACAATTCAGTTAGATCTGCTGGAAGATGTCTCTCCATGTCGTATATTTCTAATAGGGTAGGATATTTCTGAGATTTTATTCCAGCCAATCCATGCAGTCAGCAGGAGCTTGCCTGTTAAGGTCTCTGTATTTGACCCAGTGCGTCTTGCATACTTGCTTGTGATCCCAGACAGAACAGAAAAGATGAGCAGAAGTTAAAAATAGACCATCACAGATTTGCTACTGGAACTTTTATGAACTATGTAGCTTGGCCAAGAACCAAGAAACTTTTCAGCTCTTTTTATATACACTTCTGTCCTGATCCCTTCTTGAGAGTGCATAGTCCTTTTTTTTTCTTTTAAGTAATTTCTAGCATTTGTTAAATGCTCCCTATAGACTGGCAGATGCAAAGATCTCTCCTCCCATCTACCCATATTTGCACTAGCATCCAACAACTGACTCTGTCCAAGCCACACTTGCCCTTCCCAACTTGAGGGTTTGAGTCCCACAGAATTATTTTTAACTGCTAAGAATTACTGTTACCTCTTTTCAGACCTTCTTCTTTGATTTGTTTCAAAGGGGAGGGACCAAACTCTTCCTCCACAGGCCGGAACATCCTTTTGACCAGGACGCTGGTACTAGAATACATAAAACAGGGACCATGTCACAGTAAAACTGTGCTCACAACAGAAAAGGAGACAACAGCAACAGTCATTACTCACTTTGTACTCTGGCAAAAATACCCACTAGCTACTCAAGTAGCACCAAAAGCAGAAACTGCAAGGATTTAGCTTTTGATGTTTATCTGAACTACCCAGGCCTCTTAAATTGCCGAGACTGACTGGCTGGGACAGGTGACAGGAAAATATGTTCCCATGTAACACGCTAATTTGAAAACCCCAAAGGCTCTTAACTGTTTAAATATTGAGGGAAGGGGGGGGTGGTTATTTCTTGGTGCAATAAACCCCTTTGTTTGTCAAATTCCACTGTAAGCCTTATGAAGGACATTAGTTTCGAAAAGAAATAAAAAGAGCCTCATGTTTTTAAGTCAATGTTGACTGCAGTTGCTCAGCCACTCCCTATTACAGGTCACTTTTTCCAGGTCTATGGGAGTGTAGTTATTTTACTCCAGAATCTCAGACTTGAGGGTGTTCACTTGGGGATTCAAGCAACTTACAAAAGTATGGGGCTGGCACACATTGTGGGCTGAAGTTTAGCTACAGCTACCCATATTAAAATCCTTATTTCATGGCATCTCTGACTATTGGAAGGACTTTCATCAATTCTTCTAGTCCCTCCAAAGTCAGATGGGGGTACTCCCGTTTCCAACCTTCCTGCTTCCCAGGTTCTCTGCTCTCTTTCTGCCTTTCTCTTCTGGCACTTAGCCATTCTCTCTGCAGTTCCTGTATTTGTTGCATACACGTGTGTGCACTGCTAAACAGCTCTCAGGAATGCAGTGAAGCTAAGTGTTTCAATAAAAAATCCTGGTTTTTAAATTATTTGAGAACCCTTATGCTTACGTAGACAGCACTTCATTATCAAATATATTGTCCTGTCCCTGTATTGAATCTTAGGGCTCTTTTACTTGGAAATGTATTAAAATACAGACATAAAAAGCAGACAGTTTACATGGGACAACATGAGGGAAGGGGGAGAAAGGGGGTCGGTTTTATCTGATTTCATATTTTGTATTGACTTTCTATGAGTTCGAACTGTTAACTGCAAAGTTAGTGAAAAAATAAATATCTTACCCTTCTCTCTCGTCATCTGTATTATAGTAAACCTAGAAGGATGGAAACAAAAATCAATTATTCCCAAAATTCTGACACTTGCTTAACGGAATAACTTCAAAAGGCAGAAAAGACAGCAAGTGTTTTGCAGTTTGTCACATATTAAAAATCTTTTTCCTTGTATAAAACACAAACATCTCTAGTTCTAACTGTCATCTGGAAGAAGTGTAGCTTAGAGAAGCTGCTGTTGAATATCATCTAGTGGAAATATATCAAAGTTTACTTGAGAGACATTACCCTCTTCCCTGGTTTATATCATTTTCCCAATTATTTTACAATCCTCTAAATCAGATGACTACTCACGTAAATTACCCCTAATACAGTTTAAGCCACAACACTCACAAGCTTTTGTATGTATTTAATACTGTCTGAAAATCTAATTAAACAACAAAGAACGAGATTAAACTACAGGCCTAATGGAAATACAATTACTGGTGGTACAGCTGAACATTTTCTGTACAGGCTGTAGGCAGAAGCCCAAGTCCAGTTTTGTGTAAATCCATATAGCTCAGAGTCACCGGACCAAATTTACAACAGCAGCAAATGTGGCCGACAGTAGCAGGGGAGGTATAAAACCACAGTCTGTTGTCCAACACTTTACAGAACAGCCAAACTCCTCACAAGGTGTCCCCACTGCAGGTCTGCACCAACAAGTGCAGCAGCCCTGCGGCTGCTGAGCTGCGGCGCAGGCGTGGGGTGGAGGCACAGGCATCGCAGCCTGTCATGCTGGGCAGGGCAAGCCACCCCCACAGGTCTCCAGCACCTGTGCTGGCAACACCCAGAGCACACTCGGCTCCCACTGGGAGTCTTCACTTCTGAACCTGTGCAATGAAAGTTGCTCAGAGGTGTCTATGTGCAAAGCTGAGGTATGTAACTATGAGTTACAGCAATAAAAGACATGGCTGAACATTGCCTAAGAGCTAGGAAATGGGGGTGTCTTCCAGTTAGTTTATAAAATTATTTACAATATTACATATACTAAGGAATGCTTCCACCTTCTCCTGTTTTGAGACAAATCCACATTCTGGTTTGAAAGCCATGAGGACAGAAGGTACCCAGCACTGATATGTGAGTGGGCGTCTTTCCAATTTGGGAGAGTAAGCCAGTGACAGCTGCGACTGCAATGTCTGCGCTCTTTATGCTTTGCTCAATCACAATTCTCACTGCTTCAGAAAAATTGACAATTCCAACACTCAGTTTCATTTAATCTTCCTCATTTTACTATTTTTCAGCAAGATGTATATTAAATTTCCTCATCAACTATTTGTCTTTACAAACACATGCATAAAGGTCTCATTCTACTCCCTGAGATATTAATAAACAACACGTTCATAGTAAAAAAGTTTTCAGGGCTGACCCTCCAATTCAGGTTTTCAACTTCGCAGCAGGCAATAAAGTAGAAAAGAGTTAAGTCAGTAAAAACTTCCTTATGTTTACTGGTGATAATAACTGCCAATACTGAGTATTAACATTAGTATGATGGAGTTTTACTTGGAAGAGTGAAAAGTTTTTTTCAAGGAATTTCCAGATCTCTAGGTGATGCCGACAGAAAATGGGTAGTGGTGTTCAGTGACCCTGCTCTTGATCTTCCTGCGTATGTAAGAGTGAGGTCTTTGTTTTCAGCCATGACAGGAAGGGGGATCTCTGCTACCACAAGGTGGCACTTCATTTCACCAAGCCAAAGAGCGTACTCAAAACCAGATTTTGTTTCAGTCACAAATCAATCTTCTGTTTAAAAATTCTTGACTATTTGTTTCATTCTTTCTTCCCAGAAAAAGAATGACAGAACTGTAACAAAATCAAACTAGTCAGTTGTCAAAGAAGTACAAACTACTTTTTCACACCCAGAACTCAGAAAGGTACTTGTGTTATGTAAGGTCTTTTATAGGTGATGCACCAAAACTGCATTTACCAAAATGAGAGCTGAAACAAGGGGCCCCCAGGAACAGTAATTTATTTCCCTATAACCTGTCCCAGAGCAGAGGCAGCCAGATAGCAAGTGGGCACCTGCTCATCTCATTATTTCCTACCTGTCCAGTTCTTTGTAGGTTTCCAAAGTGAACATCCGGTATGAAGAGAACTGGCTGGGAATCCAGGTCAGCCATTGTTTTGAAGAAGGTGATATCACTCTTTTTCTGCAGAGGGAGTGCACTCAACTTCCCTTCAGCTGCTAGGTGGATCACAAAGCACAGGGTTGTGAAGGGAGGCATGTTAAACATGACTTAGCCCCAGACCAGAAAGGCCCACCTTACTCACCGTTATTACATGAAGCTTGGGATGCCTGGCCTTTGCCTTTCTTCCTGTTCTGCTTTCTCTCTTCATCTCGGATTTTCCTTTCTGCTCCCTGATGCAAAAAAGACAACCCACAGAGATTACCCAAAGAGGAACCACTGGGAGCACTGTACTCTTCAATGCCTGGAACTACAGCAACAGACACATCAGAAATGCTAAAAGAGAAACTGGTTCTTTCACTGAAGACAGACCTGTCCAGTCTGTTGGGAAGGTACCAGGCTGTGCATGGATCACCTGTGCCTGAGACTCAGGCTGGGACATCCAGTAGCTCCCAGAGATGCAGACAGCAAGGGGAACATATCCACATGCTGGTTTGGAGGAGCCAGGACAGGCAGTGTGCAGTCTGTAACAGGACTGATGCCAGCACAACTTGTGCAAAGGGCATCCCAGTGTCTCTGCAATGGACAGAGTGCTCAGGCCAAATATTTTGTGTATGTAATGGCATAAAACACCTGCAGGATTGTTATCATCTTACATCATGTCTGTGCTGAGGTCTTCCCTAAACTCTCATCCACCCGATTTGTGTGGGGGTGGCATTGCTCCACTGTAGCCAGCTGTGCAGAGCCTTTGAGAACTGACAGCCCAAGAAGGCTGTGCTGACAGCTTGCCAACATAGCAAGGGTTCTGACAGATAAATACAGGCATTTCAAACCGGGAGAAGCTCTCCAGAAATAGGAAAGCAATGTAGCACTGCCCTATTAGGCACCAGGAACTCCTGGGAAGTTGCAGGTTTCTGTTATGTAAATACACTCTCAACAAGTTTAAAAAATAAAACTTGTTATTGACATAAAAAGCAGCAAAACCTCCTTTGAAGTTCTCCTAATTTATTTTATAAATAACACCCATCACATTGTGAAGGGTAATAAAGATCCATATGCTCCCAGACAGTTGGCATGCAAGATTACAGAATTTTTTTCCAGATTAAAATTAGAAGTTTCTTGAATAGAAAGGGAGAGGAGGGAGGTAAGGAAGCAAAAAATACCCACTCAAGATGGCAAAATTCACACATGAGTCAATGAACCAAGCTTAAAAAGAATGCAAGGAAAGATGTGCTCCTGGCTGTGATCTATCAGTAGATTTCCAGAGGCTGAAAGAGCTGGAGGAAGAAATAGCTCTTTAGAAAAACAAGAATGTGTCAAACAGAAACACTGCCTCCAGACCAGGTTCCAATGCAGTTGTCACTCACTGACCTCAACCACAGAAGCCAAAGGATTCAGAGTTGTGCACTTATCAAAATTGTTTCCAGGGGTACATTTGTAGCCTTTAAGGCCACCTGTTCTTTCTAAGAAAGGAGCAAAAATACGTGTCACAGCCACTGTTCGGCAAAAAGCACATCCTGAGAAACCTGTGCTGCACAAAGGGCTCTGCCAGGTGGCCACAGCCCTGCCTGCCACCAGTGCTGCTGCTCTGCTGCTCACAGGGAACAGGAGGAGCCACCAAAGTATTCATACCTGGCAGCAAGCACGAGTTTCCTCTCAGGAAAGCAGAAACTGAGGAAGACTCAGCCTTTTATACATAATACAAATATATGTTTTACTGATTTTCTGTGATATTCTTTTTAACCATGAACTTAGTAAAACTTCACAGCTTTCTCTTCATTCATTCATTCAAGGCAACACACCCCAAGTTCTCTGGGGTGCAGGCAATCCCTGAGCTGGGCAGCCATTCCCATCCACCAGTGTTTACTTGTGCCACAGCCACTTCACCAATGTGGCAACTTCAATATCCACTAAACTACCTACCAGCCCTTTTGAGCTCAGAGCAACCCACACAGCAGACGGCAGGGGCCAGCCAAGCCTCCATGATGGACACCACCATCACAGGGGTGAGACAATGGACCACAAAATGATTTTTGCATATTAGAGCATTTCTGCTGCATGGTTTTGACAGCTGAGCCATCTGACACATATCTTAATAAACCACAGTTTGCATACCTCTTCAGGACAGAAGAAATAAGCCTCTTATAGGGGACTATAAACTATGCTCTGACCAGTGAAATAATGAAATGAGTTCTTAATTTTTTCATTGATATCTGGGCTTTGTATAAATGCAAGGAGTACTTCTGCTACTAATCATTACCAAAATGCAGCCTATGAATTTCAGCTGATTCAAAGTATTTTCTTCCTAATTCTTCAACTCATTTAAGCTTAAGTCTTGCATTCTAGCTCCAGCCTGGCAAAGCCCTTGCCATCATAAGAACCACTCCCATCCCCATTCTGAAGCTCATGTCTATACTTGCTTCTAGTTCCAGGCTAAAGCATTCCACATCTCATCGGGCAAGCACATAGACTTCAGCCTTCTTCACCCCAAAGCTGAAGATTAATAGGCAATTAGAGTTGCTCAATATTCTGTGATAGCCCATTTCCTCTATGATGTTCCACACCAAAAACAAGGATGCAAGAACTGCATATATTCCAAAGAACATATTTTTTCCTATTAAAGAAAACTGGATTCATTTATTTTATTTTGGAACACTGTTCTGGTATTTGCCAAGTCAAGTTCTGCTTCTTTTCAGCAAAGGTAATCACATATAGAAAATCCAATAGCTCTGAAGTCCCAATTCCTTCATACACAGTGGCTAAAGCATTGTGCAATATATAAACAGGCCTGGTAGCAAGTTTCCCTGACAACCTACTTAAGGAATAAAAATTATATATTCTTATAATGCAGCAGCAGTGATCTGCACATGATAAAAAGACTGCAAGGACAGAGAATTAGCACTAAGAAAACAAGATGTGGACTGTAACAAATGCTTTGAAGATTGTCTCCTGGAAAACAAACCTGGACAAGAGTTTGGAGAACAAATAGGGAGTAAGGTAAAGTAACATTTGTTAAGTAACATTTACAACCTTTTCAGCATTTATCTCCATACATTTATATCACAAAGCACATACTGGATATGAGTTGGTGTTGCTCTCTAGTTTATATCTAAAGTAATATTAAAATCAAGCAATTACGAGAATAAATACTAATATATATATAATATGTACCACTTAGCTAAATGCAGTTTTATTTCTTCAAAGATAACTCTTTCCACAACAGTTATGCTGTGTTTCAGCTACAAGACATTAATTTGTCAGCTAATGTTCTTAAAAACTGGACATCTCTACCTGTGATTTATCTAAGTGAATATACAAATACACCTACTGGTCCTAAAGAGGCACCACCATTGCAGAAAGAAACATTTGTAATAACACCTCAGGCACAGAAACAATCTTTCTTCCATGTTCCAAAATGAAAAACATTTCATACTTAGGCAGGAGGAATTTACTGTGCAGTTCCACTAGTCCAGGTGATTGTAATAAATCAGGTACTTTTCTCATCAGCTTCTCTTTGAGGTTGTCAGATTGGGACACAACGGTGCAGTTCACACTTTCAGAATTTATAAACATCATTATATATTTGCTGGGGTTTTTTTTAATGGTCCTATAGTACCTCTTTAATTGATCATGACAAGGAGGTGGGCAATGAATAACTGTCTCAGCTTCATGGCCTTTCCCAAAGAGGCAGCAAGCTATGTCCATGTCACTGGAGGAAGAGTCATGGACCAGCAAGAGAAACTGAACCATTTAGCACCACCTTAACGAGAGTCAGGGATTTATTCTGACATCTTAGAAAGATGAGGATACCCAGCCGCATCAGCTACCTTCCTCTGAGCACGATGAATTCTCCCAGTGCCACCAGCACGTGGAAATTCTCCAGCCATTTATTTACTTAGAAAAGCCTTGTGACAGAGAGATCTTGGTAAAGATCTGGCAGCATAAGTTTGGGGAGAAGCAAGAATTCATCTCTTATCAAGTGCCAATTAGCACAAACTGTCATGTGAATTGACCTCAACAATTTTCATTCACTCAAGTCATTTTCACATCTGCATTAAGTTAAAAAGCTCTATGTGTGTGTATACATTTATATTAAACAGATATATAGCCTAATATCAATACCCTTCAGCCCTTCAGTTCCCGCTTCCAATACATTTTTGATGTGTATAACACTTTAACTACCCTTGTGATCTTTCCTTCTACTTTGAGACAGTTTTGATTAATAGACTCAACATTCATTTCCTGTTTTCTAGTCTGGATAGCTGAAGCACCAATTAAGCCAATAGATGCAATGAACATGTATTATTCAAAATCTCCACCAGTTGTATCTAGAGGTCACCCTTGATAAGTTTGTGCTCTGAATTTCCTTCCTTTTTTTAAATAATTCAAATTTTTCTAATTGCTCTTCAGAAACAGGTAGATGAAAACGACTTGTTACTTTGATATTTATGGAGCTTTTAACATCCAGCTGTAGCTTCAAATCTCTCAATATTTGACATTCAAAGTTATAATTAAAAGCATAGCATTTTGGCTGCAAGAAGACTTCAGTGCATACATTTACATTCATTATTTCCAAAGATTTTCCTCCACTAACACAACTGACTGATTAGCCCTCAAGATCTCGTTGTCAAGACAGCAACAAGGGAATGAACTGAAAAGGGGGAAGGAGCAGCAACACAGAGACCTGAAACAGTTGAACTCTTACCCTTCCCATTAAAAAGTTAATGTTACGTTTTGCCTGGGGCATGGCCTTTTGTCTTTTTATTCCCACCTGTAGCAAGATTAATTTGGATAAATTTCCAAGTCACTTAAATAGATGTAGGCTCCTGAATCCCTGAACCTTGACTACAATTCAGGCATCAGCTCCCCCATGAAAGATCTTTCTCAGCATGGATAAAGTCATCAGCTGGTAGATGCAAAACAAAACTGAAAAGTGGTCACACTCTCTTCTAAGAATCATCACCAACATTTCTGAGCAACTGTTTCTGCCTGGTGATATACACAGCTGACCATGATACTGTCTAATTCATTAAGGCATGATCTATGTTTGGGTGCTGAAAAGTCTTACTAGTTCCCATACAGGAGCAGTCATACCTATAGTAAAAATAGGAATCAGGGCCAAAAAGGCTGCAAAGCAGTAAAATAATTACATGATAATCTGTTAGATTTGTGATACAGCTGGTCCAAACGCTATGATGAAATACAATTCTTTAAGAAAAGAAAAAAACATTTAATTAGTTCTAAAACACAGCAACAATAAACTTTCTAACAAGGTTCCTCCTTAATCTATGGTAACTGTGCTTTCCACTTACCTTGTCACAAAAAACCTTGATCTGGCAGTAGGCTCGGTGGATGGGTTTATTGCTGCGGTTGTTGTAGCTGTAAGTATCGATCTGAATCATCAAAGGAAGCCCTTTTACTCCTTTTTGTGAGGAGAAGTCTGTGCTCAAGCAATTCACTGTGATGAAAATCTGTGTGCCAGAGAGATTACTTGTTAAACGTGGTGCAAACAACAATTAAACTTCCAGAAATACATGAAAAGAAATGGGAAAATAAAATAAAAAGGTTTTAATTCAGCTATGATGCACACTCCAGCAACTCACACATTTATCTTCCACTTCTGTTCAGCAAAGACACTCCCATGCTGCGAAGAAGGACAAACTTGAAAGCCATATATTGGTGCTTCAGTTTGGATCAGAAGTTCCCATTTGAGGCGAATCATTTGGTTGTCCCAACTTACCGTGCTTTGGTTCACACCAGAGAGCCCAGAATACACAAATTGGATTCTTTCTGGAAGAGCCAGACCAGAAGATGTGTTCTAGGAGCACTCCTCATATCATTCAGCTGCTAATAGTTGCTTAGATAAGAACTGACTAAAGATAATCTGAGATAAAACTTCCTAAAATGTGCCTCACACAGGTCTTTAGCCCTTACTTGTTTCACTCTACAAACCTGCTCTATATGTTTGCACTATTTGTTAATACAGATCATCTTGCTTCATCCTTTCCAGCTGCCTTAGGTATGGTTTGTTCATCTGACAGCTCACAATTCAAATTCAGTGGAACAAAGATAAACTCTACTCCTTTTTCTATTTTAAAAATTTTATTCACACTCTCATGAACACTACTGCTTTTTCCATCTCATCAATAGATACTCCTGTGTTTCACTTTAAGGGCCCTTCACTGTCTTTCCTCAATTTTAAAGATGCATCTCACCCTGTCTTTCAAACTGGGAAGAAGTTTTTCAAATATTTATAAAACTACTCCCTACCTCTTCTCAGAAGTTCTCTTTGTTATGTAGCATCCGCACAACTTGGCATTGCATTCAGAGAAGCACAGAATCATCTGAGCTGGAAGGAACCCAGAAGCATCATCGGGTCCAACTCTTGAGTGAATGGCCCATCCAGGGATGGAACCCGCAACCCTGGCATTATTACCATCATGCTGTAACCTGCTGAGCTAGCAAGCCTCCTGCTTGCCTGTACTTCAGAAATCCATCTCTTGCTCTCCTTCTACAAAACTTGACAGTCATTAATCATGTCTCTCTCTTTAACTCAATCGGCACCATGGGATAAGGTGTGTCTCATCTGTACAGGAGCTGGGAGAAGGGTCTCCCACCACCAAAGTCTCCCAAAGACTATTCTGATGTAAAGCAAGCACGATGAACTGAAATACAACTGATAGCTTTCAGTCAGGATGGCATGCATAAAACCAAAGAGATGAAACTAGATTAAGAATCTAATTTTCAGCCCAGTGAGGAAGATGTACATTACATAATAATTTGGGGAACTTGTGTATTAACCTGACTCTACTTTTCATTTGCCCTTAGTTTAAAAAGCAACAACAAAACTCCAAAACTGTGAACCAAGGAAAAGGACAGAGAAAACCAGGGTGCATATCTCCTGAACCAGGAGGATGTGAAACCTGCTCCAGAAGAGTAAGGACACTCAGGAAAGAAGATCTCCCAAACAGGTCTCTCAAAGAGACCTGATGCACACCTCACCAGGCAGAGGAGAGGGCAGCAGGCCCCTAGGGTCTGGGAGGATTCCTGCAGGAAGAGCTGAAGGACATCCCCCCTCCTCCCCCTCCATTCCACAAACAGGTAAAATAAACCAACAGTGTGAGTGACTAGAATGCAGCAACATCCCTAAGAAAGACAGCTGAGAAAAAAGAAGGGCTCCGGCAGGGCTGGTGGGGGATACTTTACCCTCCTGGCAGAAGTTAACATTACAGTCAGGGTCTTTATGATGGAGCCAGAGCAGCTTGTTTGCCTGACTGAGCTAATGGCCCCTCCTTTCTGCTTCTGATTGTATCACAGAGCTGCATTTACAAATGAAATAGTTGAACTTTAACTGAGAGGAGAAGAGGGAGGCAGGGAAAGGCCCTAGGTGAAACTCTGATTTTGAAGCTGATAGTGTTATTTCTGTTTCAAATTACAAGTTGATCTCCTTGAGCTCCAAAGGTAAGTGCAGATACAGTGAGTACACCTTTGAAATATGACAGCCTGAACTTTCATTTGCCTTCAGAATCATTTATAGTGTCAGGGCAATGGTTTAAAGTGTGTGTGAACACACAGAAGTGGAATGAAGTCTGCCATAAAACAGAATCTGGTCTCCCTAAGTTTTAGCCCATACTTCTGCACAGAGATTTTCCTAAATGTATGTTCAAACACGAGAAGATGTGCAGGCTTTGCATTTACCTAGCAGTTTGTACATCTCCCACCTTTGCTGTACACTCAGCTGAGAAGCAAAAAAAGATCTTGTCCCACTTTAATCAACTACATACACCATGTCATCTCTTTCACTGCCTCCACAATCACAGAGCAGAGTAGGAGCGGCTGGGGAAGACAGACTTTATCGTTTCAAGAGTCCCCATACAGCAATAACAGATTATTCAGCATGAATAATAGATAGATGCTGTAAGACTCAATATCTTGTCCTGACACTGTAATACATCAGGATCTCTCTGAGGAGCAATGACTGTATATTCATGCACATGAAGTGTACTACACTTTCTGTCATATCATTTGCACCTCACAGATAGACAGATGGATTCGAATTAACACAGATCACTCATACTGGGGAAATTTTCTGTCTCCATGCAATGTTCTATTAGCTTTCCTGTGAAGCACCACACTGACTTTGGATTTGGAAAACATGGGAGGTGTATAGAGGGAAAGGGAAGAGGACATAGGTTCTGTTATTTATTTTAGGGTCTTTTTTGCCTTTGCATGACTAAAGATTTGCACCAGTGCAGCAGGCTGCTATGGTGAAGAGGACCTGCAGAAACATCTGGACACCCCTTCTCTCTCCCCTGATCTGACCAGAAACCACCTCCCTGAAGCAGTGACTTGCTCTGAGGAGCAATGATTTCAGCCATTTGTCCAAGCACAGCCTGCTTTGCCCTTTGCAAATGCTCACCTTCCCCTTCTTCCCTGCTCCTGTCCGTAATGCATGTACTTCCACTCAGTGAGACAAGGGGTAAAACAACTCCATGGGTGGCCATGAAAAGACAGAGCGCTGCTCTACTTTTCTTAGAAGATACCCAGATTTAAGATCTTCCTTGCTATGGTCTTTTGCATAGTAGAATTAACATGGTTAGAAAATGTAGAGTTAAGTAGAAATGACAGTAGCAGGAATAGAAATCACTGTTTCCCTCCCAAGCCCTGTCTACATTTGTCTTAGAACTATATTAATAAACGTGACTATGATTGTACCTGAATTTAGATACAATTTTTTTTCATGTGCAAACTGGATTTTAGCAATGTTTTGCTACCTGGAACACATTTGGGTTGTCATTATAGTGATGTCTTTTTTTTTTTAATGTCAGCATATCTTAGATTAGAACAATTAATGGCAGAGTTCCACCCATCTAGTCTCCAGCTCAGGCATGCCATTGGCAATTAAATACTAATTTGGAGAAACATTTGGTGCTGAGAAAGTTTCACAAGTGGCCTAATATAACGACAACTCTTATGTTTGTTATAGAGCATGTCTAGAAAAAGCACTCTATCTTTTGGGGACGGCACTCCTCCACGGTGTAGCTGCTATTATGAGAATTACTGTTTGTTAAATACTGCAGCATAATTAGGGATGTACAAGACACAAACACAGTAAGCTGCCTTAAGAGAAATCAAGGCTCAGAAGTGCATTTCCCTTTTTATCATTTAATTCAGCCAACATGACTCCTGTTGCGGTCTCTCTGCTTATACACTTTAAAGATCTACAGTTACAAAACTTCTAATATAAGCCTTTTATTACTATTTACATTTCTGGCTCCCATTGTCTCAGAAACTGCCAAGGGCAGAAGGGAGAGAAGAGTGTGTTATGGCACAAAATAAGAATCTTAAAGCAATTTCTCTACCGAATACTGCCAACACATAGAACCCGGGTGATGGGTCTTTTAAAAGCCTGTTTTAAAAGGTTCCTCCCTCCAGATCACAACAACAAAGGGTTAAATGACTTGTCTCTCAAATGACTAACATCAATCCCATCATTCCTCATATACACAAAAAGTGTGGGTTTATAGTTTCTCCTACCAGTCGTTACCTTATAAATCCCACACAAAGGTAAGACCTTTGTTTTATTTCAATACAAATGTCTCCAGCAAATGTTTACACTACTCTTTTGAAGCTTCCTCAACCAACACCACACCCCGGCAACTACATAAAAATGTCATTTGCTTTGAATCCCAGATGCATACTTACCAAGCCATTTGTATACACTGAATTTCAACATTATGTGCTACCACAGGTTAACTCTTCTTTAATATATACACGTGTGTGTGCATGTCTCACATATATAGATACACTCGTTATATATATGCACACTTCCACACACAGACATGGTTTAGTAAAGTAGCTGCCAAGTCTAATCCTACATAATTTCTGCTACTAATTCCCCAAAATTAAGCATTTTTTCTTTCAGCCTTTCCATTTTGACAGTAAAGATGTTCATTTCCTTCCTAATTAAATTAAATTTGATGTAACTTGAGAAGGAAATTCATGATTAAGAAAAAAATAATTCTTATACTAGTCAAAGCCTGTTCTAAATATCACTAACAATGTTTAAGAAATATGGATTGTCACAATACAAATCACTGCTAGAGATAGTGCTGCTCTATAAGCTTGATTTTACCATTGTACCTACTGGAATTGGAGCTCACTTTGGCCCACGATATCCACGAACCTAATCCTGCAAATCACTCACTCTGAAAACAGCTTATTACCGTATGAGCTATGCCAAAACTCATTAAATAACTGGAAAGGTTCCCAGAGGCTTCAGCATACTTTGGATTAAAGATCTACATTTCAGTTAAATATAGCAGGACAATGATTGCACGCAAGTATATGCAACAACTGCTCAGCACACAACTCCTGCACTCACTGAAAAGCATCTGCCAGCACCTGCCTGAAAAACACAGCCACCAACATGTCTGTTTATTGCATGTCCAAGTTGCAGTGCTTAGCAGAAATCTGTACTCTCTTGGTATCATGGAAAACTGCCTCTTTAAAGTGGCATTCTTTGTTAGCAACTGTTCAATAAAGTCACATCTTTAAGATTAAAAGCACTTTCCATAAAAATATACAATTGTTTCAGAAGTAACACCATCATAGCCAACTTAAATGAGCTAAGTACCTATCAGAGACAAGGCATATCTCAAGGAGCTGGTATGATTTATGACAAATATATTATCCTTTGACCAAGAGAATTCTGGCTCTTTAATCATCTTTCTTGCAAACCAACTTCTGTCAGCACTAACACTGTAAGTAGACAGATGAATGTCTATCAGACATTCATGAAGGTGAGCTCTGTTAAAGAGCCTCCACTAGAACTTTGTCAACTGGCCAGATACTGCAGCAAAATCTTCTATAGGGCAGCAGCAAGGTAAGTACCTAGCTTCTAGCATGTTATGAAGACACATTTAAAAGACAGTTAAAAAGTCAGCCAGTTTTTGTTTATTCTTGTCTGTTTCCTCATCTTTTTTTAAAGAACTCCTTTAAAAGTACCAAACATAACATTTGGGTTCAGGCAAAGGGAGACAACAAATCACCTTATCCATAAATGTAGCATATTTATAACAGAATTAAATATGGGAGGGAGACAAAGATGGACTGTACAAAGCTGTTCTCTTCCTACCTCTGCTCCCTTACGGCAATATTTTTGTCTTAAGAAAGCACTGAGTTTGACGTGGCTATAGAGCTTTCCCCTCATTTCCTTGTATCCTGCTCTGAACCACAAGCCCCACAGTGACCTCTAGATAACAGCCCCAGCAGAAAAGGATGTTGTTCTAGAAAAGGGTAAGGATGTGCCAGAACTAACTGCTCTGCCAGAAGGCAAGGGGACTGCTGCCATCAACCAGGCACAGCAGAGAAAACACTAGCAGAGTGGTGTTTCTGACTTTGGTGCTGTTTCCTTAGTCCACAGAAAGCGTGATTATTCCACACCTTGATGTGCTGTTCAAGATTCCCTTTCCATTGACTCGTTCTGCCAAGCAGCAGTTGGAAGATGATGCACCAAGCATAGTGAACTGGAGCAAACAGCCCAGTTCCATTGACATTACTGGGACAACAGAGTGAGGCCTGTGCCTGTACCCTCTGAATTCCTGTTTCTTCCACTAAGGCCCACGAGATGCTGCCTTACCCACCTTCAGCAGGCTTACTGCTAGCTGGCAGATTATGCTGCCACACCCATTCTCTTATACCCTCATTCTGAAGGGTTTCAAGGGGAATGCCTGCTCTGCTTGTGTGCGAGAGGAAAAGTCTGATTTCAAATGAGGAGATATATAGCTTTAAATCAGCTGCCATCCAGGTGGAGTAGGAAAGTGAGGAATCTGATGCTGAAGATAGGTCTTCCTAGATGAGGCATTTAGTCTGCCAGGAGAGAGGGGAAGATTTGGTTAGGTGATTTCTACTGCTTCTGTTTGATTTTCCACATTACTCCTCTACGCACTTCCAACATGAAGTTTGTTTTCTTTGTTTCTTCCAGGGCCAGTAGAGTGCTACATCACATCCCATCTCATAAGCCCTGAAAAGAACTGTTGTGTGCCACTTTTGTCTGACTTGGAAAAGAAAGGTCTTCGTACCTCTGAGGGGGGTTAAGTTTTAATCTTGAAATTGTGGTGAAAATGGAAAACAATAGTGAACAATGGAGTCAGTTGAAAGATCATCATTCAAAAAGCTTAGGAAAAGGGAGTCTGTAATTATGCCTTGAAATTCTTCATCTCCCTTGGAGGAGGTAATTGCTGGAGAAAAAACAGCCTTCAGTGACGTGCCTCAGAACCCACAGCTTTCCAACACCGCAGGGGCATCCTATGGGAATCCCCAGACCCAGTGCAACCAGTTATTGTATTAGACTTTCCAATGGGAGCAAGTGTGTACACATCTGTGTGTGTGTGGGGAGGGAAACTCTTCAGTGCAGACAAGGTGATAAGCTTTCACATACAAGCTGATGTATGCTTGATAGCCCAACACTAAAGCATGTTATGAATCCTCTTTTATCAATACATTTACAGTTCAAGCTCCTAAAAGATCAGATATCTGATACCCCAAAATAAATATGCATAAGCCAATTTGCATTTTAATAACTATTTCCTGCAGAAATATAAGCAGATTAAATTTCACTCCTGATACTTTTTTAATCCAGCAACAGGAAGAGTCTTTATTTTAAAATCTTAGCTTGTTTTATTTCCAGTGATCATAACAAAAGTTGTGTTTTTTATGTTCTGGCACCCAAGGCAAGAGCAAGGTGAACAGTGAGATTAGAACAAAACATCCGAGGTTAACACCTGACATTAGTGGATGTGACTTTGTTTCTAGATCAACATGATGTCTTGCTAAGTCTGTCTTGGAGCTGCAAATGCAAATGTCTTAGAGAACTGCCAGGCTTGGGACAAGTCTGCCATGCTCTAGCCCTGGTAGTGCTTCTGTAAACATCCTTGAGAAAGACTGTTGTGTTGGAGATCCCAAATCTGTATTTGCTTGCACAGTGATCACACACACACAACAGTCACCTGTTGTGACTGCAGAGGACAACATACAGCTGTATTTTGAAATGGAAACACATAATAGGGAAATATCTGGGGTGGTGACAATGTAATCAATGAGTAAATACAGCACCATTAGCAACTGGGCCAAGTACAACTCTGTTTACCAAGGCCTGCTTTTGAAAGCGCTAGGTAGTTTTCAGAACTATTGTCTTTTCTTTTAAGATGCACATCAGAGATGAAAATCCCTGTTACTATAAACAGTCAGCTCCTTCAGTCAGCCAGTCAGGACAGTGAGTGTTAATGCTACCACTCCGTGTTCGATACAATTTCTCAGAGGACTCACTCACACCATGCAATCTCTCTAATGCTGTTAGAGGTGCAGTAAGCCATCGTGCATGAAGGTGGCTCTGTATTTGAAAGATTCATAGCATTAATTGAGCACTGGCCATTTTGTATTCAACATGAAAACAGTATCAGGAGTGTGCCGAGCTCAGTGTTCGCTGTTTATTAACTCTACATCCCCAAGAGTACTGCATTACCCCCACTCATTTTACACAGCCTATTTCCCTTGTTGTTTGCTTTTCAGAGGCCAACTTCTTCTTATAATGACCGGCAGTTTTTCAGTTCTCCCACACTAGTCCATGCAGTTGAAGCACTCTGATAGCCTTTGTAGAACCTTATCTGTAAGAAACTAGTTAAGGTGTTCTGATGTCCTGGTTTATAGGTCCACTTAACAGTCACATTCCTGAATGAAAAACCCCACGCCTGAGGGTACTTGACCATTAAAAAAGAAAAAGTTTAAAAAAAGCCTCAGTGCTCAAAAATACATTCATTTCCAATTGCAAAGACAGTGTGTGTAACAATATAAAAAGTAATGGCACCAACACAAGGGAAGGCACAGCCTAACTTACAGAATATTTATTATTGGAGATGTTTATAGCATAGAAAGAAAGTTGATAATTTAGAGAAAAAAACCTCTCACCTTGTGTCTTACACCTGACTTTGCAAGTAGGAAAAAATCTTTTACTGTTTCTCAGGCTGGGCACCTACCAACAAGAAATCTTATTTGTCAGAAAGGAGATAAGTGGAACAGTGCCTAATGATGGATGGTACTTATAAAGGGATACCATCTACACGGCTTTTCCTCACCTTTGCCTCCTCATTGACATCCCAAGTAAAGGACACAGCATTGAATGCAATTTCTTCAATATTCCCAATGGTATTAAAACTCTCCTTGTAATCAGCTGTAAGAAAAAAAGCAAAAGAGTCATGAAAAAATTTGAACTTTCCATTTTACAACTCATAATACTTCTTTGCTTCTTAAGCTGGGCTGTCTAGTGCATCAAAACTACCTCTTGTATTGTTTATGATTAATTATGAATAATCTTAATTGCAAAGAGGTAATATAATGCAACCTGAGTCTTATGCATAGTATACCACCAGTTAATGTTCTTGCAAAATATTGTTGGCTCTCAAAAAGAAGTAAGTGTGACCTTCCTGGCAATGAGTCGGTGCATTCATTAACTTGGGCAAGGAATGGCCAAAACTGGAAAATTAACTGAAAACTACTGAAGCATTTAAAGGGACTGTTCAAACCTTGACACTAAGAAAAAACATTATGGTAAATCCTAAAGAAGCTTTCTAAAAGTCTAAGAGCTATCACTGGAGGAAATCATCAGTGTGCATTTCAACTTCCCAAGAATTACTGCACTGGATGTTGGATTAATATTTATATATTACTAAAAACAAAACCAAAACCCCCCAAAAATCCAAACCAACAAAAAAATCCCCCACAAAGAACTAAAACCACAAAGATCCTTTTTCCAAAGTATGTACGCTACTAAAACAGCAGACAAACAAAAAATTTTTAATTTGTCTGATTACAAAATCTTCTTCTCACTTCTTCCCCAAATGCTGTTATTATTACTATCAATAAACTAGCATTTTGGAAGGAATGAAAAGCAAAAGGGAGGAAGATTTCAAAGTTGACTAACCCTCCCCCAAAAACAGTAAGGGTGGAAAACTATGCAAAACAGACAACTCCCAAATCTTCTTTATAATTGAAAAGAGGAACAAGTGCTGCTTTCCTCTCCCTTTGCTGGACAGTAACACATTTTCTTCTTTTTGATGACAAATTAAGGGAGATACCAGGTAATATCTTCTTGATTAAAGGAACTTCCAGATTGTTCACACAAATGGAACAACTCTCTCTGGGACAAACATTTCCTAAGAATCCCTCGAGGGCTGTAATTGGACTTAGTGCCAGAGGGCTGAGATTATACTCCTGATCTAAAGTTTGCCCAAATCGCGCTTCAGGAGTTTGCTGTTTCTTAGCTTGGTAACCATTTATAGAAAGAGGATGTTTTTGTATTCTGTGAGACACACAAATGGTTTTAATATTCATTTCCTTTGCTTAAACTGTTGGTCTCTAAAAAATCATTTCTAACAAAAACCATTGCTGCAAGAAGAATTATTTCAGAAGAAATATTTGAGCCAGGCAATCAGTGTACTTTTCTCTCATTTGAAACACAAGAATGCTGGCACATCTCACTGGGCAAGTGAAATTGTATCCCTGGGACACATGAATGATTTTGGATACAGTAAAAAAACAATCACTGTTCAGACCATAGGAACAGCACAAGATATTTGGTGATGTAGCAAATTAACAAAGTGTTTGAGAGGGCAGGCAGGATTTTCATTCCCACCTTGAACTCAGATCTCCTTTCTAACTGAAGTAATTGGCTTCACTATCTAAATTTCCTGTGAGCATGCAAATGAGAAGAATTAGAAGATACATAAGTCGTTTAATATGCATATGCATATATCCACCCACCTCTTAAATTTATGATTCACCAGAAAGTGCCTCATGCAACTGACTGCTGCATATGGGTGTGCTGTGTAGGTGCACTTTGGAAAGACATGAACAAGATGTCTTGTAAAGACACATGTTTTCTTTTCCTAAAAAGGCTGTCAGAACCTCACATCCCACAAACCTGTTCCTTCTCTCAACACATGCCTCTCCTTTAATTGCCATACACAAATCTCATGGAGTGTCTTTGTGACACACTGTTAAAAAAGAGAAGTGCCTCCTATTCCCCTCAATCTACAGACAATTAAAGAAGGATCCTCAGTTGATTAAGAAAGCATTTACACCTCAGAATATTTGAAAGCTATTAGAGTGACTACAGTTTTTTCTCTTCTCCTGCTGTGAGTTACGAGGAAGAGAAAATCAGGGTTGTTCAATATACAAAAAATGGCTGCACATGAATTATTTCCTCCTTTGTTAATTTGCATTAAAAAATTGCATATTAAACAATGGCAAATTTTTAATGTTAAACACTAATCATGCATTACATGTCATTGTATACTTTTGTATTGTGCACATAAATAATACAAACTATCCTGAAAAAAAACAAGAGCAAGTTTCTGGAGCACAAAGCTTCCACACCCACTCTTCATATTTGAACCTATTCCACTATGTCAAATTATTGTACTTATTCTAAACTAACAATATCCACTGCAATTAAGTACTGTATTCTTTACTTGACATTTTTTTAAAAGACAAAGCTACTGATCCAGTGTCACAGCACTGTGAAAAAGACAGCTGTTTTCCCTCTGCTCCCCTTATTCCTGCTAAAAAAAGTAAACATGCACCTTACTCCTTCTTCAGAAAAATCCATTACAGCACATAGCCTAAATTTTGGAAAATACCTTACCTTCTTGCTTAATAAGTGTCAAGCCCTCAGGTTTATTCATCAAGCACTAAGGACTTGCTTACATGTAAGTACATGCTTATCTTATTAATATCAATGCATCTTCAGACCTGACACTGCACTTAATCCATTCAAGCATCCTTTCTCCCAGGAGGTGCACCAGCCAGTACACAAAACAAAACATCAGTGACCCCTGCATGTCTGGAGTGAAGGAGCAAGCCACTATTTCCCTGATCTCCAAAATATGACTGCAGGCTGGAAGGCAGACAGATCCCTGCCACTACGGAAAGCTGCACCAGCACAGTCCTCCTGCCCATCTGAAAGAACAGCTGGAGCCCAGAACTAGAGCATCCCAAATTAATTTGATCCTCTGCCTGCTAAGGACCACATCATGCTCTAGATTAAAAGTGCATTCATAAACAATTAAAAAGGATTCACAGATGTTAAACATGCTACAAACATCAAAATAAAAGAAGAGTAACATCTATGGAACAGGTGATGCAGAGTTATAGACACTTGATTTTCTTTGTTAACTACACAGGGCCTGGACATTAGCTCAGTATTCCTTTAGAGGACCACTTTCAGGGATCTGAATTTTTAACATAAAGGGAAATTTTCATAGAGCCATTCAATATAATTTTGCATGGAAGGGACCCCTGGAGGTTATCTGGTTCAAGCAGGCCAAATTCAAAGTTGGATTAAGTTGCTCAGTTAGATCATTTGATGATAAAATTAGAAGATTTTGCCAAATCTTGCAATCTGGCTATCTGCAGCTTGATACTTGTATGGGAAATATAATTGGGAGCCATTCTGGCCTAATAAGCCAGTTAGCCATAATGCAAGTGCCAAAGAAAATGAAATGGACTTCAGAAATACCACACTTGTAAGAGCTAAGGCTATATTTCAGTTGTTCTCAAGACAACACTAGTGAGCAACATCTAGGTCTTTTTTTCCCCTGAAAAGTGAGGTGAACCATGCTCTTACAGCTCTTATATCTGACAAGGAGTGCTATATCAGTAAGTCTTACTACACCGTGCTTTGCTCGTGTTTGCAGTCCAAATAAAGAATACGCGTCAGAGTGCCTCAAAAGCCAGCACAGAGCTATTTCACCTCAAACTAATGGAAAATTAAAAGACATTCACTCTAGCGCAGGTAAACACACAGCTCATGCACAGCATTCATTTTGCAGAGCACTATTTTACAGAATATGTATCATAAGTTAACTTGTTGGGTTAAGGCAACTGAAATGTGCCAGGACACCACAAGTGCAGTGGAGTCAGAGGGTGTTGGCACTACAGTGGAGCGAGCTCGTCAGCACATACTTTTCAAAGGTATGAGCATTACCACCACAAGCTTGTAGGGACTAGCACAAAAAACCAGGCAGCCTTCAGAAAGAGCCGTGACGTGGCCTGCTTGTTCTTTTAATGTGTCACGATAAAAGTCATTTGGTCTGGGGTGGCGGTTTTACTGCCTTAGCTACCCCAAAGGGCAAGAAGAGAAAATGGGGGGAGAGAGGGGAAAGAAAGAAGTTAATGAAACTGTGCAGCCAGAATAATGATGATTAAGACAAGAGGCAGATAGGAGTTTCTGAAAGAGCTGCTTGGACAGAATACATTTGACCTTAAATAATACCAGACCTCAGTGGAAACTGCAGCATTTGAAAATCTACAGGCACCGCAGCGATTAGGACACTTAGGGACTGATTCCCTGATCACCCAATTCAATCACCCCTCAAGTCTCCAAGTGTTCTCTACGAGTAACCCTGCTTTGGTTTCGCCCCCCTCTCTGCCCCCTCTCATTCCTGCCATTCAATGGTTTGGTTCCCTCAGGCGGTCAAAACAAGATAGACTTTGTCTGCTTTGGTCTTGCCGACTCCTTTGACTGGAATCCGCGCAGATGGCTGCATGTGTAAACTGCACGTGGGAGGGGAGAAGCGCTTGATGTCTAGACACTGCCACTGACTTCAACTTCGGGCTCCTTGGCAGCAAGTACGTGTTCTTCCTCAGCTAAAATCTCCTGAGCATGTGGATAGGACAGCTGGGGCCGAAATGAGCTTGTAAATAGTTTAGATGGGATGAACGGTAAACAGGTCTCTCAGGATGGCATACCAGAGCTTGCTTCTCCCTCACTGCTGACACCGACAAGACTCAAACTCCAGGGGTGTAGGAGTCCTGCACACTCCTTTGCAGTCACCACAGTGATGACATCTTCACTCTCAGGCTGCATTTCCGCATCAATTAGCTAACATAACTGTTACTGGATCAAAGACTGGATCAGCCTTTGAAAAAATAAAGGGAACCAAACACTCTGCCACACCTGAGGAGGTGCAGACCTTGACGTCCCAGCTGCAGAAGGTGGTACACCACTACATACACATGGCAAGGGGCAGCTCTTCTGTGTAACTACTGAGAACCATTCCTTATGCATGGTCCCTATCCTGCTCCATAGATCCCATACTCCCAGTAGGAATGAGCCATTGCTAAAATCTGTGGTACAAGCCTTGCAGCCATGGCCAATATATTCCACCATATTTCTGCAAGGCACCAGAGCTTTCCATATCTGAAATCTTCCCTGAAGCATCTGGAGATCTTCTTACACTCACCAATGTCAAGGACTCTCTGTTTAGCTGTGTGCTGCCGGGAATGCCAGTACTTCCAATATTTCAGCTGTTCATCTCTGTTTTTATCCTCACTGAAAACAACCATGACCACACTCTATGAAAAACAACACCAAAGTCATGTTAGTTAAAATAATTAATAGTCAGGACCACAAAAATTAAAATCTCCCATATGCCTCTAAATTCTGATCCAGTCACCACCCTCTCCTAGTACCTTGGTCGTAGAAGATTACTGGATTTTAATCAGTCCAATATTACAGTGTACTTAAAGACTCGGGGCAGAAGAAAGGTAGTTGTAAAATAATGCAAGGCCCAGGATTATGCTCTCGATAGTCCAAACAAAATTTAATCATATTGTTAGTTTTAAAAAGTCATTTTCACTGGCTAAAGGCAAGACATTTTCAATTTAGCATACACAGTACAAATACCCCTCTTGGGAACAGGACTTTTACATATATGCATCTAATGACAAATTCAGTGTAACTATTTACTGAGTTTTGCTGAGGTTTTCAATTCACGTTCTGAATTCCCTTTGTTAAATTGTGATTCAAAGGAAACAGACTGAATTGTTATGCAAAATTTTACACAAGCAATATAGGCTTTTTGAAAAAGCGCTGCTGTAGGCAAGCAAAACAACACAAAACAATGAAAGAATGATCATACCAATTAAAATCAAGTGAAAACAAATCACAGAGAACAAAAACTTCACTTTTAAATATCCTCTTCTTTTTTAACCCAGAGACACTAAGGACAAAAAACCCACCATCAAGCTGTTATATACGCGGAGGAGCTGGATCACAACTGATTCATGATCTGTGTCCCTCCACACAGTCACCACCATAACCCTTCATGTACTCTGTGACCTTCTCTATTCCACCTATAAAAGCTGAACACCATCACCACATCTTCCATGTCTATGTAGCCTCTGCAAGGCACGAGGCAATACGCACCGTGGAGGAGTCCTGAGCTGTGCCTGTACATACTGGGTGGACGTCAGCTGTGTGTGGCTGGCAATGGATGCACTGACCAGAATTGGCCATGCAGATCAGCTTTTCCAAGGACAGCACTGATGTTTTTCCTCTACAAACCACTTACAGGGACCTTGTAGAGGTTTAACACCTTCAAAACCTCTTGTCCCTCTGTTAGCTTTGGATGAAATTGGCAATAAATTCAACAGTCACTAGAGTACGGCCCTGGCAAACAGAACATGATTGTGAAAGTTGCACATGGTTTCACAATCTTCTGTCAACTACATCCTCCAGAAGGATGTGGTCTCACCTCTCCTTTATAATTTCCACCCTTCTGCTGGCACAGCTTCAAAACTCATGTGGCAGTGCACTGAACCAGGCATATGAGGACTAGTTTTGAGTCAGACCAGTGAGCTCCGGACTCCTGTTTCAGCTCTACAAGTGCTAGAGCTGGAACCACAGAATGGAAAGGAACAGGTGGCAGGGAAAGAGAGACTGTGCAGCAACAGAGAAGTCTTACATCAGATTCAGCCAACATGTCCTCAGGAAACTAGACTAAAAATTAACTGCTAATTCAGGTTTCCAAATCATTGTCTCTGTTTAGGAAGAGTCTCTCTAAACTTCATGTATGATAGAAATATATACAGGTTGTTGTCTGCTTCACTGCTGACATTGACTTTCATTGGTTCCTTCAACTACAGTCACAATATTTTTAGCGTACTTCATTTATTTGGATGGAAACACTTTTGCAGCCTCATACATATGCAGCCCTGCCAGCTTCAGGGTAAAATTTACAGGGCTCATTGTTCATTCCAAGGTTACTGAGTTAGGATTTGTTAACTCAAAAACATTACCAAGGAAATCAGGAGGCCCATTCACCAGGTAGATGTTGCTGAATATATAAACTACAGTTCTACCCATAGAATCTAAGATGCAAATCATTTTGTTATACTTCTGGGTGAATATCATGTGAAAGCTCACACTTATACAATGAAAATTATTTAAAATTTATGTCAAAAAGGATGGATTCAACTCTTCATGCTTTCTCTGAAATGCACTGGAAAGCAGCTGATGAAGTGCACCAGTACGTAAAGAAGCAGCTGATGAAGTGTGCCTGTAAGTAAAGATGGACTACACAGTAGATGTAGCAGATCTTGGACTTCTTTGCTGTAATCATGGCACCAGTGTCAAGTGTAGTATCTGTGTAATCACTATTCTGCCAAACCATAAACTGAGGCAGATATGTGTATCATTAACTCATAAGATCACACTCTGAAAAAACTGGACAGCAAAACATTTGTTACCACCATAAATATGCTGCTCTCCCACCTCTACATCGCGCTTAAGAATAAGCTTGCTCTATCCTTCCCCCAAGAAAAAAAAATTAAAAGCCAATGAACCACAAGCGCATCTATCTGCAGAGCTCCATTCCCACCTAGGACAGAAATGGGACTATACCCTGACTTTGCTGATGGGATGCCGGAAACATTTGTTGTCCCCCGTCTCACTCAGGGTGATGGCGTAGAACTGTCCTTTGTTCAAGTAGGTCATGGGTCCTTCCCCTTGCTTTTGACGCAGAGACTTGGTAGCTTCTAGCGTATACTGAAAAGTGCTGCTGAAAAGACAAGGAGAGAAACACCCACAAAATCCATATCATTCTGCCTTTTTTATTATATAATTATTGCATTGTATAAGGCATAAGAAGCTAATAACAAAATTCCAGGGAAATGTCACATGACAATTTAAAATTGCAATTTTCTTCTTTCGACTTCATCAGATCTCGCAATCAAGCGTAAAACTATCTGGACTGTAAGTCTCTTGAATGAAAGGCTAGATCTGCACTTTCTCTGAAAGGAACCATTATGAAGTATAAGACTGTGTACCCCTCAATGAGAGCATCAATTACCAGGAGGGGATTCGGTATGATTTGCAGGAAATCATCAACTCCACAGACGTTTAAACTTAGAAGTGTTGCAGAAAGATAAATAAGTGATATTTTTTTCAAAACCCAACCAGAATAAAATTTGTTGCAAAAGATGAACACAAAGAACAGAAAGTCCAGCTGCTACTTTCAGCACAGTTCAAAGAAGGAATACAAAGAGAAAGGACAGTAAGTTCATTTGTTTAAAGACAACATGCAAAGCAATGTTTTCATAAGCTTTCTTTTCAAAATTAGCCAGACTGAATGAAGTGCCTACATTGAGCTTTATCTTCAGTCAAGTAACCTCCCTTTAGAAAAATATCAGGGAAAAACAGTTTGCTCTTGTGTTGAAATTTTAGAGTCTTAAAAAAGACCCTCCTTCACAGAAGAACTTTCCAACTTCAAAGCAGTTCTCAATCCATGAAAAGTTAAGGCTCCATTAACTAGTGAACTGTTAGCTGGAAACAATTCTCACTGAACCTCTTCAGCCACCTCCTCCAATAATGGACTTGAATAATAATCCATTCAAAATGATTCCTGTAGCTCCTCACATTCTCTTAAATGAAAATAATGTTGATCTTGCAAAAAAAAAAAAAAAAAAAATCTTTTTTTCAAACTGCACAGGAACCTTAATGCAAGGAGTCCTCGTGAACTGTAGGTACAGTGGAAGCATTTTCACAAAGGTAAGCAAAGTATTTAAGCAGTGCCACAGCAGAACCAAAAGGATTAAATATGTTGGTCCAAAACAACAGTGTATCCTTAACTTTCTAATTCAAGCAAATACTCTGGATCATCATAGTACTGCCATAGCAATATAGAAATAAAGGGAAAACAAAAATATTTTTAACTATCCAATGGGAAAAAAACCCACAATAAAATACATAAATAATAATTACATTTAAATCCCCACTCAAAGAGAAGGTAGAAAAAACCCAACAGATCCAGTCTTTCCATCCAAAAGAAGTTTCAGGCAGTTTAGCATCAATTATTTAGTTTAGCAGCAATCATTCAATCAAATGAAGACAAATTCTAAGTGTTTCTTAGCTTATAAATTGAAATCCAGTCATTCTTCTAGTTGCTTAAAAGTTACAAATCAAAGCAAAACTAAGGTAAAAAGCAAACACTCATCTATACCTAACCAACCCATCAATGGCAGCACTGGCACTCCCACACAACGCAGTTGCTGCCACCACGAAAGCTCTCACACGCAGCAGGAAGGCAGCGCCAAGGCACCGCTGTCCCCTCCACCCTGGCACGTGTCCCCCTGTCCCATGTGCAAGGGGAACAGAGGACCTGCTGACACTGGCAAGTGTGGACCCCTCCGAGAGGACTGAAAGAGCTACACCAGCAGTGCTGCAGAGCCAGCATCCATCCTGCTGCACCACTTGTCCTAGATTTGGAGCACCCATTAGAGGTAGGGGCACAGCCTTGATTTAACACCACACGAAGGGACTGCAGGTTGCGTGCTCAAGGCCACTTCATGACACACATCAAAGCACACTGAGTGCCCTGGGAGATGTGCCTCAAAACCTCACCCAGACAGAAGAACTAATGAGGATGTGTGCTGAGAAGGGCTTAGAATAATCAAAGTCAGACACACACAATGCCTTAACAGAACAGCCTACAGTCTGCCACAGGCTGGTCTTCTGTTTCCTAGCATTCTGTATGTTTCAGTCAAAAATGTAAATCCCGGACACATTGCACCTGGCCAATTTTGGAGCTTCTGTGTACTACCACTTGAGAGTTTTCTTGTTTCCAGTTGGCAGTCAAAGCATGCCCTATAGCAGGAGGATTACTCTCACTCTTAAAACTTATTGCAGTCACTCAAATTATTATAAAACTATTCTGAACCTCACCAAGAGTCTCAACTAAACTCCTGTGTAGTCACTAAGGGATCTTCTAGCAGGCTTCCAATTACTATCATACTCACCACTTCTTTTTTCAATCTGAAATTCTCATTTCTGAGCCTTCCACTTCCAGGTAAACTAAATACATCTTTCCTGAGAGTTTTCTTAATGCACATTCAGAGGTTTCATTCTAACATGACCTAGGCCATAGAGTGAAAGACTTAAATGTGTGAGAATTGTTAACAATACCAATGCTTCAGGATTCAATTTTACAAATGTTCAGTGTAGTAAGTGAGCAGCCTTTGCTAAATATCTGTTTCATATCTTCTGCCTATATAATGACTCAGCTCTGAGCTCACTGTAGTTAATGATTGTTTTAACATTCTTCAGAAAAAATATCAAGTTGTAAGGAAGTTTCACCACTCGCAGTCATATGCCTAATCTATGAAAACTACATAGGCATGTTCCTGTTTCTGAAGTGAGAGTAATCTCTCAGATATAAACAGAACCATTCACAAGCATGAAATGAAGCATCAGCTTAAAAACTTTAGTGATTACAGTCTTTACTAGACAAAGGGACTCTGCAGTGTTTGCCCATGCTACATACACATTTTTCAGATCTTAGGGAGAACAGTATTTTTTTCAAACTTCAACTTTGGAAGCTTTTTCTTGAAGCTTTTCAACTATCCTGGACATTTGACTTGTGCATTCTGCCATCCTGAAAAGATTTTTCACGACCTGGCTGTCAAAGCTATGCTCTTTTACCTGGGGAACCTCTCATAAGAGTTTTCATCTTGCATCTCTCGGGGGGGCTTCAGAGGAGTTACTAATTTAAAGCAATGCTGAGGAAAGGCAATAGATGAAGCTATAAACTGGCCAGATCCGAGAGCTAACATGAGCAACAGAATAAGGGGAGACTGATGATTGGCAGCATCAAGGGAGCCCTGCAGGTACCCCAGGGTGAAGAAAGGAAGGGTGGGACGTGGACACAGGCAGCTACTCCTCAATACATTCCTGCCTGATGCCAGTCAACACATTGCAAAGCTTATGCCATACCTTGTTTGTTCATAAATATATTCTTCAGCCCCCACTGACACACTCCGATACTTCTGAAAAATAAGACCAATTAAATACTGTTTGATACAATTGAAATGCAAATACCAACAAAAGTATAACTATGTTTATTTAAAGACAACTCAGAAGAAACCACCAACCATTTAAAACTCAAAATACCTAAAAACTGTAGTGAACATTAATATGCTAGTCACATTTTATATGAAGATTAGAAGTTGCCCACAATTTACCTACCTAACCTCAAAGAATTTGTTTATACTATAAAGAACTAACTAAGCACAGCTAAACAAAAAAATGAAAGAGATGAGAACCGTATGTTTACATAATTATTAAAATTGCATCCAAAGAACACAGCAAGCAATTGGCCAAAGTGTCCACTACCACAAGGATCTATAAAACTCAGGCTTCAGTATAACACAACTAAGTCACCCCATAAATGTTTTGAAACCATTTCTAAGTATGTATTTATAATGTATTTGAAAACTGAGTATTAGATGAAATCCAAACCCAGTCATTCTCACCAGTACTTAGGAAACCTAGTAACAACTGCATTCCCACTTCTAAACACTAATTTAGCCTAAGCTGCTTTTGATATGATTTTACATTTTACCTTATGGTCTCCCCACACCTGCTTCATCCAGCTATGCCTACACAACAGTGGCTGGAGAAGCAGTCAGAGCACAGCCAGACAAAGCACATCCTGGGGTTTGGGTAGTTGAGAAAAAACAAAGGGACAGGCTCAGTGCTGAGTGAGGCTGCAGCAGGGTGGTAAAGCTCTTCCTGCTCCCATGCCACATGCATGTGAACACTTGGGGTTAGAAGGCCGCACACCTCATCCAAAAACTATGGCTGGGGACCTCAAGTTAATTGCTCAGTGTCCCTTGTAGAGTTAATAGGGGAGGTGAAGAGGGAGAGGAGTGTGTGCACCTAGAAAACCACTCCATCTGCTTTTGGCAAGCAGATTTAAACTGGTTCTTTCTCCACAGAAAGCCTAGATGACCAGTACTGCACCCTGTTATTAATCAATAATTTAAAAAACATATAATAATATATGACCATTGTAACAAAATTACTATAACAGAGAATTTGGGATGTAAAGCCAACACATAGATGTAAAGTTCCTTTTTATATCCAAATTTAACAAGTTTGCATGTTTGACAGCTCTCTGCACAGAGCAGATGGACTGTTTGGGAACCTCTCAGCAGCATGTCCCAGGAGAAATCAATGTAAATGGAATCACTCTGCTACAGCACCCAAGGGAAAGCTATGAATATGGTACCAGAAGAGGCATTTACCAGTAAAAACTAAAAATAGCTGAAATAATGTGATTTGATAATGCAGAGCAGTGTCTCTAATCCAAGGTTTGATCCTACTGATTTCACAGTGGGAAGCTAGATTTCTTCATTATTTATTAATTTAGTTGACCTACATGTGTTCAATATCTGAAAATGGATTTCACCTCCAGACATCCTGGATCTATATTGCTCATGGAGACAATATACTTTTCTATGACAAACGTACACAAATACACAGTAAATTTCTCATATACACAATCAGCGCAGCTCAGCCTTAATGTAGCTTGCCTTGTACTTTTGTTACATTTACCATTTTGTAGAGTTGGGAGGAAAAAAACCATAGGGGAGTTTTACCATCTAATATCTCTAATTATTTGCAGAGGTACTGTCAGCATGAAATAGTCTTTACCTTTCTACATTTCCAGCTTGTTTGCATTATTCTGCAGCAGGCAAAAGCATCCAGAGGGTACTCACCATAGTAAAGCTGACTGTAACATTACTTTGACTCAGCATAACTGTGAAACAGTTAGAGCTCCCCTTGCCTTTTTTCTCCTCATTCCTGTACATATCCTTGCAGTTGTTCCTTGCCTGTTGAATTCTCTGTTCCCTTCTATTAGTCTAATTCTGCTACTTTTTCTCACTTGCTTGTGTTGTAGAATAGAGCTTAGTGAAACATACAGCTTCTGAATAAATTACTTTGGTTTATCCAGCGGCAGAGGCTGTCGCTACTCATTTGCACTTTCAAAAGAACATCTAGAATTTCCCTGTTACAAAGTGGCTGCTATTTCTTACTATTATGAATAGGTCTGAAGGCAGATCTTGTTAATGGCAAATAAATCTTCTTTCAAAGTGACAACTATCTTCTACTTGACACAATATCCCCATACACAAAAAAACCCAACTTCTATTATTCTCAGAATTTTCAATAAACATTTTTAAAATTGTCTTCTGAAATGCCTCATGATGCTCCCCTATAATCAGAACACAGACTGACAAACACAGCAAGGAGCAGAAATTAATTTGTTGAAACAAGCATCACTGTTCTTCTAATGGCTCTTGAGAACAGTTCAGATCTCCTTATCTTGTTTACAAGCTCAAACATCCTTATCTTGTTTACAGCTTTTTATTGAGTTCTTAGATGCTAATTTGAGGTGAAAAACTTACTTCTGTTCCTCCATCTTTGAAGGTGTCGCTGTAGGTACTGTCAGGAGTACTGCGCTGATCATCTTTAAGATAATTTGTGTGGGGAGCAATGTTGGACACTTCGTATGGTTCAAAGATAACCCCTCGGTGCTCCTCATTTTCTCCTCTTGCATAGTGTGTTTGTGGGGTCATAAAAACAGGGGTGAATTCCTCTGCTTTAACCACAGTCACTCCGGTTCCTGTGATGGGCGTTGAGCTCCCAGACACATTTGTGTTGTATTCCCTTTTGGATGACTCCAAAGGATCTTGGTTCAAGGAAAGGTTAACTGGCACTGTCTTCAGGACTTGCACACGGTTCTCTCCCCCACTTAAGTTACTCTGAGCTTCCGTGGTATTAAGACAATTTCTGTGAGACAAAACCAGAAAGTGTTATGAACTGTTCTGACAGAGGAAATCTCCTCCTTAAATAGCTTAATGGTTTTAGACATCAGGGAAGGAGATTTTTCAATTCTGATAAGCCACTGCCGTAAGAAGTAATACATTAACAAATATTAGGCAAAAGAAATTGTGAGGCAAGCAGAGAGGTCCAGAGTTCTTTAACAATTGGGGGAAGACAATCCATGTGATTTGACTTGTTAAAATAAATTCTGGTATCCAGGGTTGCTCTTGCCTTAGCTTGTAATTTAGATGCAAAATCAATCAAGCAGTGCAACAGCCTTTAGACACAAAATAAAAACAAAAAGTAAGGCAAGGTATGGATTACTCACAGTAGATATTTTGCACATGAAATAGGCAGAATATCAACAGCAAAATTCATACACTAATGGCATGCTCTTTCAGGCTGTTGACAGGCCACTACTGTTTGCTTAACTCTGGTACCAATGCTCTTCTAAAAGAGCAAGCCCAGGAATCCCATTGTAGCAGAGTAGATCAGTAACTACAGTGGCTGTGAGGTAACCTCAGCAGCATTCCCACATCTACCCACCGTTGCTGTTGAGAGCAATCTGATTGCTGATAGTAGTTGCACTGACACAAAATTGTTAACTCATAAAACTTTCAGTAGGTATAACATTTCTTTGTTTTCAACCCAGGAGAAATGCTGTGACACTACAGTTCCTCTCTCTTGGCTTTCCACTCAAGGCCATTTTTGTCAATCACACTCAATTTAAGAATTTCTCTGGTGTTCATAGAGGAAAAACTGTCCCTCACAAAACATTTCATAGTCTATTTTGAAACAGTAAATTTATACTACTACCTATTGAAACAATCGCCTTACGAACAGTTAGTGGAGACCATCTAATGCTGTCACAAATTAGGTACATTGATATAAACCTTGTGTAGCTCATCTCCATCATAATTTTATATGGAGATACCCTCCAGTATGTAAAAACTCCATTCTTTCTACAGAAATATACACTCTCTTTTCTGCAAGTCTTAGTAGTAGGAGGCAGCTTCCTTTGACTCAAGTCACTTTTAGCCTACAGAGAAAAGCTGAATCTGAGAGGAGTGAGAAAAACATTCTAAGCAAATGATTTTAAGAGAGTTACTTTATTTGCTGGACAGACCCTAAGTTATGTTAAATAAGACTCTATCAATGAGGTTACTGAGGCAAAACTACTCACTTTTTGCCCTACAACAAGAAAACAGGAGAAGAACAGCCAATAGCCAACTGTCCATATAATCTGATTTTACTAATCTCAGCAGCAAAACAACACCACCAAACACAAATAGTGAAACTCTCTGCTACTTTGCAAACTGCATGTTTGAGAATACTATCCATTTTTTCTAATCAATTAAAAGTAAAAAAGGAGTAAAATGTTCTTCCCAAAACAGCCTTCATTCTTTTAACTTCTGAAAGAAAACCATGAACTCCTCAGGCTATCACAGTTTCTTCAGTTCATAACTGATCAACACTTTTAGTAGCTGGGTGTATGTTTTTGAATAATACTGTACCTTTTATCTTGGTCTTCTTGATTATCACTCACTTTGTTAACAGACAACAGCCTTTTATCTCTGGGAACCTGAGAACAACACCAGGCATGGGGTCAGGTAAATGCAACTGTCAGGCATTTGCAGCTTCAGACTGCTCTACTGTGACAACTAGAAAAATGTAACTCTATCAGTGTTGTCTAGTTCACAGATGCCAGGAGCTGTTTTTCTTTAGGAGACTGATTGTGAACAGAAAGAAAATTTCTAAAGAGAAAAAACATAAGAATTGTTTTCTTTTCTAGTTCTTGGGCACACCAGTCAGGAGCAAAGCACTCTTCTTTATGTCCTATCTTTTGAGTATCAAGCTAGGCCAAGCTATTTCAAAAGCAAAGCTCATGTTATTCCACACACACACATACTTCTCACTGAATAAAACAAATTAAGAAAGAAGATATGATGCTTTGATGAGCTCTGCACTGAGACCATTTTAGCTCAGACAAAACAGGTTTTTCAATTAAACCATAAGCACCAGGTAAGTCCTCCCATTAGAGAGCAGCCTGGAGAGTGTAGGACTCATACCCAGGGAAAGTTTGCAGATCTTTCCCTTTCCTAGTAGGGGGACAGGTCAAGGCATGCTGGTATGTCATCAGAAACACTGACTTCTGCATTACTGATTGCATCAAGAGCTATGAGAAGTAAAAACCCAGTCAAATCTGGCCCCTCGACAGACTCAGAATTGACACCAAGTGACTTAAAAAATTTGTATTCCCACATCCCAGTTTCCTGACACCAGCACAGGCATGAAATCACCAAGGGCAAAGTTGCTGCCATGACCATATTTTTCTTTTCTTGCTGAACCAGCAATTTGGGAGCTAAAACTTCTAATCTATCTTTTGCACAAGAAGACATATCCACTCCATCACAGCAATTAACTCAGGATTAAAGAGCAAGAACAGGCCTAAGAATGGGCAAAAGCCATGCTTTTTACCTTTAAATATTTTAAAGAAATAACAGAAAAATATCTGACTTTAGAGGAAAAACAGTATTACAGTGCACTACAGTAGCCAATGATAGCATCAAGTATATTTGCAAGACAGCAGCAGAGTCACAGAGTTCTAGCCAGAGTCTTTCTTTCTTTTAGGGACATCTCCCTTCCCTATTAGGCATCCAGTTGGTTAAAAAACTTACTTCATGTATTTTTGAACTGAGATAAAAGCCACAGTTTACATATGTTAATTCTCCTTTTAAGATTATATATTTATCTCTGAATGAGAGTATGTTGAGGTAAATATCACTACAAGAAAAAGGAAAAGTTAAAAAAACTAAACAGTTAAATTCAAATAATTCCTATTCACTGGAAAAAGTCTTTCAAAAATGTTAGACATTTCCAGCATGTTAGAACAAATGAGCCAGATAATAAATAAGGACAGTTCAAGAGTCTGGTGCACTGGAAGTCCTCTACACTTCCACATTACAGCACAGAGGTTAAGTTTTAAGTTCCTGTTTGGGAGTATCAACAAGAGTTATCATTTCTTTCCTATTTAAGACAAAAATAGTTATGATTAAATGCTGGAAATGGCTTTGAGATGTTAATCCCACCTTATTCCAGCTGAACCCCAAGTCTTTTGCAACTGCCTGGAATGAGGAACAGACATGTCTTTTAGAACATGGTTTTGAGAGGGAAAAGGTCTATTTTCTGGTTTTATTATAAAAATCCATCACATTAATGAACTGCTACATACATAGGTATTACTAAGACAGAAACCAACAGCCTAGATGCTCATACACATCCTGAATTTTATGAATCCATATTAATCTCACAGACCCTGGCACTGTGGTAACTATGCCAAGCAGAGAAAAAGACCTTTTTTCTTTCTCACTGGGAGAAGTTTTCTCTACTGACAATAACACACAAAAGCAAGGAACATCTCTTGAAATACAATCAGCAAAGCAATTAAAATAATATTTAACCATAAGATTGGTATATGGCATCTTGCCTACAACCCCTTCTCCTGAACCCTCAATTAATGTCACAGAGATTAAAATGAGAAGTCCACTCTTTAAAAGCATTTATACTAATAAATACTAAAAGCAAAGGTTTTTAATTTCCATTCCTGTTACTTCTTCATGAATTACAAGGGGATCTGGCATTGCTGTGCTGGCTTTCACAGAAGATCATCTGTCCAAGGCAGGCATAGCTGACTTCAGGGGTACGGACATTGTTCATTTCACTGTAACTATTTCATACTCTAGAGCTTGGGAAGCAACACTGATTCTGTTTTCAAAGTGCCAAGGGGTCAGCATGGATTTCAGAGTGACATTTTTGCATTACACAAAGATGCACCCTGTAGGACTCTTCATAGCTTTACTTAAACACTATTAAATATACATATATAAATAGAAAGGGTGTTATCAAAATGGTATGTAAAGCCCTGGGTTTAGAACATGACAAACTGAAACTGTGTCAGTGCTTTTCCTGTAAATTGACTTCGATCTCTGCCTCTGTACCCAGCTCCATTTCTGTCCTGCAAACTTCCAGTGCAAGGGCTAGACCTCAGTGTTATGTTTGTATACAGCCTACTTGCAATCATTATACAAACAAAAATAACATGGGAAACTGTCAGATGAGAGATACTCCAGTTAAAGAGCAAACTAAAACATGTGTGGAATGAACCAGAAAAGCAGACAAACTTACAGATGGACAAAGCCTCCCCTTTTACACTTTTTAAAGAATATTTCAAGTATCATCCAATGTTCTTGCAAAAGAAGAGGAAGAACACTATGCTCAAAAAGAAAACATGGTAGAAAATTTAATATGGGAATTCTGATATTGTTTTTTTCTCTCCAGAATTAAATATATCAAAACTGTTTCAGACAGGCTTCCTATAACAGAACAGGTGCTTGATGGAAATATTAGAGAGAAAACAAGATGCAGTGGCTTCTGTCTTTGAAAAATGGCTCTTTTGATGCCTTCTAGAGTTGTCCCTGCTAGTGCAGCAGGGAGGGATAATGACAGAGTTACCTACTTTATAATAGTCATACAATAGGCCAAGAGCAGCAGCACTGTCCTCATCACCATTTATGCTCATCATAGCCTTGGTAGCTGCTGTTAGGGGATTCTCCAAATACGACTTCCAGGCTTCATCTTCACTGGTGTAGGCTCGTCTGGTGTTGAATGAAGTGTCATTTGGCACTAAGGCCACAAGTCGCTTGTTACTGCATAGACAGGAAGAATAAAATTGTGATCCAGAAGGGATTACTTTATTCACAAGGCATGGTAAAGAACATCAAATAGCTCAATTAAAGTTATATGATTACATCAAGCAAGCATCTCTGTATTACCCTTGGTGACATAAATATTTATCAATATTAGGTATCTTCAGTACTTTAAAAAAAAAATTTTAATGCGTGCAGATCTGGTGATAATAAGTCAAATGTATTTTTACTAATATACAGATAGAGCTACCAAAACATTTTAAAACTATTTGGAAAAAAAATGAAGCAACAATATAAGAACATTTTGCCCCGGTATTTTTGCTAGATGTACACTTGATCAGGGAAAAAAAATCCAACATTTAACTGACATAAGAAGACATGAATGGAAAATAAGAAAAAGCCTCTAATACTAATCTAGGGTTCACCTAAATCAAGTATAGTTCAGTATTTATTAAGTGGGTACACCTTAAAATTGAGCTATTCTCTGCTTTCAGAATGCAACTTGTCAGTAATTTCAGAAATGTTTTCTATAACAGGACATGAGCAATAGGTTCAGTGGATGTAACAAAAGTCAACATATTTGGTCTCAATTCACACTTTATCACTCACTGCATCTAGTTATAGACCCATGGCAACACACACAAGACCATTAGTGAGTGGGATTTGCAGCAAAGCAGTTTCCTCCAGCCTGAAAGTGGTACAGACTGACTAGTGCCTGTGTACACTGCGTGAGAGGCTGCTGCACCACAGCTATGGCTGAAATTTCCAGTATAAATGAAAACAACAGCACCTGCTTTTGCAAACTGTTCAATAAAGTTATTGATAAAAGAACTACATAAAAAAAAAAAAGTTGCAGGCCTATTACGTAAGATAGTAGACAAGGGAAGGGAAATAGCAGAGTGAGTGGTGTGCTGCTTCGTTGGTGTTACAAGAGCACTGTCAAGAATTGTGGCTCAAGTTACAAGGAGCACAACAAAACTTTTAACACATTACACCTTACAAATTTGAAAGCCACAGAGATGGCACAATAACTAAATATACCAACTTAACTGGTAAAACTCGTAGTTATTCCTGGTGACCTTCATAAAACACTTTTTGCTATCTTCTACATAAAAGCAAGTTCAGGAGTCAGTCTCCTCTTTTTGCTCTGCCCTACCTGCACCGGTGCCAGCTCCACAGATCTAACCCAACCAACTGCTGCTGTTGCACAGAGAGTGGCATTTAAACTGTGCAAACAAGACTTTTATTTGTTTTCAGAAATAGGATTTGATAAAAGCACAACTGAACCCATGCAGTAAATGCTCTTGGATGCTGGGAGCATGCCTTGCCTGGCCCCCAAGCCGTAGTGCCCAACAAAAGGCCGGGGCTTCGTCAGAACTCTGCTGTGGTGCAATTCCAACCTGCAAAGTGCATGCTCCAGTGTTTAAGGAAGAGGAGGGGGATGGTGGAGATCATAATCTCTATGGTACAGAGCACTGTTTACAAGTTTCTTTATTTAATGAAAAACAAAATAATCCATCTGGTGCACAGAACACAATTTTATGAGCTCTGTAGGGGAAGAGAGCATTTCATAGCTTCGTATCAGAAAATACAGCCAACTACAGTACCAGTTCTATTTTCCTTTCATATAAAACAATTGGATTTTTTGAAACTTGCTTCCCTTTTTTTTTTTTTTTTTTTTTTTTTTGTTTTTTTTTTTTTTTTTTTTTTTGTTTGAGAACCTTTCTGCCTGGCCTTTTGCTGAAGATTTTTGTCCCTCTTGTTCCCATGTACACATTTGTGTTGTTACTGGTTTGCTTCAGCAAGTGAAGCTGAGCATAAATTAGGAGCCTTAAGGAAATACAGAGAGAACTGCGAGGTCTGCTTGCCTTTTCAATACCTTATTGTTAGCAACTCAAATCAGATTTGCAACAGCCTTACTCTTTGTGCCAGAGGTAGCTGAGGGCCTGTTTCCACTCTAGAGCAGTCAATTCTCCCTGGCTCAGAGGCAGTTATTCCAAGAAAGGATTCTCCTTTCCTCAACAAAGCTCCCCTTCAGCTAAATCCGGGCTGTTTCACCGCATGGGCGGCTGCCCATTGCAATGCCCAAAATTCTGCTCGCCCTCCTTCCTGTAGCAACTTTCCTTTACAATCAATAACTGCCTTTTGTCTGTGCCTCAGAGCACTCATAGCCATGTGACAGTCATAACTGATTTATGAGCACTGCAGTCAGACAGCAAGATCCCTTTAGAAACACACCTTCTAAGACTTGGGCTGTGCTTGTCTGTAAAAATGCTGGAGGGGACGAGTCAATCTCTGCTGCACTAACTTAGCCAAGATGATCTTAAAGCAATGACCAGAACACAGTTTCCCAGAGGTGCATATATGATTGTGTTGGGGAGAAGCCAAAGCAAAGGATAAATGCTTTAGAAACGGCAACTCAGTAAGTAAACAGTTAGGATGGCTGGAAAGGCACAGGTGCATAGACCTAGAGCCTTCCCAACATCTCTCCACAGCATGTTTTTTCTAAAACTCAGGTTTTCACATTTGAAAATGAAGTATCTGTCTCCTACCTTGAGAGATGGTCTGCAGCATAATCAACTGACACACTCATTGTGTTTACTCTGCAAACAGACTGAAACAATAGCACTAAGAAAAATAAAAAACTTCCTCATCACCCCTATCCCTGTAATCAGCTCTGTAGGAGGTTAATGGTCAGAGCTAATTAACATGATTTAACATAGTCAATCATTTCAAAGATTATAGCCAAAGCAGTCAGCCAAAACAATTGGACTCACTTAAAGAAAACCTCTTTTAAATAAGGTTGCTTGGATGAGAGAGAGAGTTTGTCTGAAGAAATGAGACTTATGTATGCACACACATTCCCTTTCCTTTTTGCACAACTGCTGAACCCCATGGACGATTTCAGCTAAATGTGATAGAGGGGTAGCAAATTCCTCCATAACCAGAGGAGATAAATACATTGTATTTTAATATATGCCAAGAAAACCCAACATCCTAAGTGAGGCTCTAAGCAGATAAGCTCCCCTGGTCTTGTCAGTCATCCTTCCATGCTGTTCCAGCTGTGCAACTGATGACAGCTAGCAGCTGCTCGGGAGGAGAGTGACTCTGGTGGCACCTGGACCATGTGGAAAACAAAGCGTGACACCTGCGAGTAACAGCAATCCCACCGTAGATCTGCTCTGACCATCCTAGCTGAAAGAAAAGCCTTATCTGGAGCCTGCAATTAGCAGATCCATAGATCTATGGATTTTACCAGAAGCTGCAAATCCATCAGTGACCACATCCACCAAGAACCACACACCTAAGGAAGAAAGGTCAAGATTGCAAGACTCCCACTCAACTTCACCAGCAAACACCCGCTGTAGCTCCAGTAACATCTAAAAACCTGCTAAAGAGCAGAGAACAGGAGCAACCCCTGCTGTGCCCATTCCTCACGCGAGCCCGCCCACAACGCCTCTATCGGGGAGTCAGCGTGTGCGCTAACCAGAACACAGCTGGGAGGGACGCCACTCGTACAAGCTGAAAGCAAACCATCATTTTATCGTGGAGAAAAAGCTGAAAGAATTCAGGATACTTTGTGTCTAAAAAGTAAAAGCTTCCTTTCAAGGTATCACTTGAGTTCCTGATGAATGCAGAATGTTTCCATTGTTTTATGTCAAACAGTAATAAGCGTGCGAGAATGAAAGGTATTTTCTGGGAATGGTCTAGCTAGGAGCTAGATGGCTCTGACAGTGGAGTATTTATGTCAAGACTAAACTTCAGATGGCCTTTATTCTGCAAAGTCTTTTTTTTTCCTCCCCACTGTTTAGGAAAGATTTTCCTGTTCATACCATCCAACGTTATTTGTGTGTTCTCATAAGATATACATCAATTTTCAAGATTAATAGCAGTTACGGTGATTTTTTTGAACTTTTTAAAAATTAAGATTATGGAACTTTATAAAACTTATACAAGTGTAGGGTACAAACATGAAGATGTCCAAAACTTTGTTTCATTTCAGTTACTGGGGTACAACAATGTAAATTGGAGAGGTATGTTGTACTTAACATCAATAAATTAGCTAAATGGAAAGGGCCAGCCTTTCAAGCTCTTCCTCGAATTAAAGATAATGAACATACAACAGCCAGCCCTTGGGGCTATAAAATCCTACTACAGGAAAATTCTCACCCAACTTGATGCAATTTGCGAATTACCTTACAATGAATCAGGAGTGCCCATTAACACACTCATGAACAGTGGTAAGAGGCTTGGTGGCCAGAGCTTCCTTTTTATTCAGAAACAAGGTGTCCTGCCTGCCAGTCTCTCAAAACCAACTATGATGCTCAAGAGCTTTCTCTTGAATTTGCCAAGTTCAAGCAGCCCTCAACTTCTCAGCTATACCTGCCACTGAAGCAGACTGATGAAGCCATGCTGCAATCAAGTACATCTGCATTCTGCTCCATCATATGCTCAGCATCTCCTCCTGATCCAGTTGGCACTAGTGGGAAAGAAAGCCTCTTCCTACCTGCCCCACACCTTTTGCCTTGCCCAGGAAATTCAACCCTGAAATCCAAAGCAGATTGTTTAAACTGCCAAGGTGGGTACCCAGCCCAGGCATTTCTACTTTTTAACTGTGGGTTTTTTTGACATTGCATTTGTTCTTAAAAGAAAAAAGGTTACAATCAAGATGCTCCATGAATATACCTGCAGACTTCTTCCCCCCGACGATGCAGGAGTCTGCCCTCTCTGCAGAGACTAGGTGGCAGATGGGAACACACAAGTGATGTGTGTGAGGCAGAAGAACAGGAAGAGTTTCAATTCCCAGGTTTCAGCCCAGGCCTGAGCCTGCTCATTCTTAGGTGAGATAAGAGTGCCAAGCACTTCTGCACACATCCTCTGCAAACTGTTCCTTCAAGAGAAGGGATACAAGCCTTTGGTCCATAAATAAAGCATCCAGAAATTTTAACACTAGCAAAATAACTGGAAAAGGCAAGACAGACTCACATCACCCTTGTTCCCAGCCCAGCACATCAAGGCCATAGGATATTTATCATAAGCTCCTTGTTAGTGCATGATAAGAGGGTGAACAGGGCAACTGTCTCCAATCTGGAAATGCTGGGAGAAACACAAGTTCTAAAACAAGATGCTAGCCAAAGGGACCACTTCTGTTGCACACAGACAGGCATCACATGCCGTGTTGCATCCTGGTTTTTCCTCCAGTTCAAAATCCAAAAAATGGTGAACTTGTAGAACATCCATGTTTCATTTGGTGTGACAAAAGGTACAGGAGCATGCTCCAGACACATCCAAGAACCAGAAAAGAGAGTAGAAGTTCCCACTTCAGTTTTGACACAGCTAAGGAGGGCAGAGTATGATCATTTACAAACATTTCAGTAGCTCTAAACCCTCTGTAAGTTTATTGTACACTTACACAAATCTCAGTTCAGCTACAAGACAACTATAAAACAGATCTAGAACAGATGTTCATGCAATTTGTCTTAAAACTAATGCACATACATATGAATTTACGGGCACAGAATGAAGTACTATGACCATTTAAAATGCAGGACAGATCCCACAGAAGCTGCACAAGTTAAACTTCAGATTCCAGATCATAAATTTCTGCCTGTGCTCACAACACAGTGAAGTATAAATCAAAGCTAGTCCTAGTGCTTGAAACCAATTGTTTCAAAGATTCTAATGTTAATTTTGGCCCAAGTTTACTACCTTCAGAATACTACTTTGCCTAGACATCAAGTTAAAAACAAAACAAACAAACAAAATTCCACCAAAAAACCCCAACAACTTGTGTGGCTTATTGCAAGTTCTGATTTATTTAGTTTAAAAAAAAACTTGTGACTTGTCAGGATTTATTGCCAAATATAAAATTAAATAGCCTGCAACATTGTTGTTTCAATTAAATAATAGGGTTCTGTTAAAACTACAAAGGAGCATAAACATTTAACAAACAGGAAAATTATGGCCCATGTGTCTCAGCATTTTGCCTTTCACAGCCGACAATCACACCATTCCCAGAAAAACAGGTCTCCAAAATGTACTTAACCCAATCCAGTGACTATATAAATATACAAATGAATTGAGAGTGAAGGAAAAAAATCAAAGCATTTAGACCACCAGGAAACAAAAGGGTAAGATGCCCTCTGGCCCAGCCAGAAGTCCATACCAAGGAATAAACTCCCATTAAAAAGGCTGAGTCATTTTGCCTTCTAATGAATGCAAGTTTGGGACTCTTGCAAGTTTGGGACAATTATACCTTTTAAGCACAAGAGAAATCTGAACAAGATTACACACATGAAATGATTAAAAGAAATTATTTAACTGTTACTAAACACTCTAAGAGGAAGTAAAATAATATATTAAGAATAGCAACAGTGAATGGCAAAACAGACTAGTTTTGCAATTAGATGCCTAGTAGAAGTTTTATTTGTTTTTGCTTTGAACCAAAATAACTTGAGCATGCAATAGTGATAAAGAGATTAAAACAAATAGGTGATTCATTAACACTGACAAAAAATTATTATTAACTATGTCAAAGTGGAAGTATGAAAAAGAAATCTGACACGAGGATTAAATACATACAATAAATGCCTACAGAGGACTAGTTCAAGTAGGCAATTACTTACCCTGAGACAGAGTTTTTATACCTATGATTAGAGATTTTTTTTGTTTCACTTGTAATTAAATATTATTTCTACCAGACAACCTTTTGTTACTCACGTATTAAGTCTGTTGCCTTCTTTTTAACCAAGACAAAAAGAGTCTCAAAAAAGGGCAGGTTTCGGCACATTTGTAAAAAAAATACTGACATCTCAAAAAATGAGGAAAACCTGAATCTCACAGTATTTCTGCAGGAGCTGGCAGAGTTGATCAGAATTAGCAATTATTTAGCAGCTTCATAGGAGGCCATGCTGTTTTCCTAAGGAGACTTCCCTTGAGTGTGCATAGCACCCAAGGTTGTTTTAGCTGACTTGAAGCAGCCAGAAGCAGGCTTTAAAATTAAAAACAGGTCATGACAAGGCTGCCCAGACCTCCTGCAATTTAACCTGACCCTTGGCCCCGTGGTCCTTGTTCATTCACTGCTTCCAGAGAGTTAATGGAAATGGAATTGTTACTGCACTGATAGCACTGATTGCTATTTTTTCAGGATATTAAATCTTTTATGCAGTCAGAACAAAAACATGAATTCAACAAGCAAACCTGGGAGTCAAGATTTCCACAAATATTTTTTTAAAGCATAAAACCCCCAAAATATACTTTACAGAACTACTAAAATACATTGTTATGGAATATACCATTACCTCCCCAAATAAGAAAAATTAACAAATCTATAGATAAATATATATAAGAAATCGGTATATGTAATATTTGATGTTTGAGACATACTTTCAAGCTATAGATATATTGCAATATTTGACTTCGCAGCTCACGTGTACTTAATATGATTTCGTTGGTTAAATATGCACTGTAGAAGAACAGAACAGCATCCCTGTATACTAAGATGTCTGAAATAATTACTTCTGTTCTTTTAACTAGCTAGTACTGTCCCAATCACTGATTAAAAAGTTAATGAATTTTCATCCCAGGATTAATTCCTAGATCAGCATTTGAAAGTGCTATTTTGTGTGCGTACAAATAAGGGCAGCTTAATGGGCTGCTTCCTAATAACAAACAAACAAAAAAAAAAAACCTTAAGGTAACCACTGCACTGGATTAATATTTGTGAAAATGTTTGACAACAACATGTCAACTGATGTAATATCATTTCCCCTTCTGATGTCCCAGCCAAAACAAGGACAATGATGTCCCTGCCGACCCTTCCACAGGGAAGACATTATGCGATCATTACAATCAAGTTAAAGTGACCTGGGAAAATCCCCTCCCCTCCTCTTCGGCTTTGATCTTCAGTCTGGTCTCAGACTCCAGCACCAGAAAGACAGCAGTGTAAACAGGAAGACCTAACCATTGGATACTCTTACTCCTCTTAGTTCAGCCTATGGTTGCAAATTCTGTGAGGTTCTGCACACTGATTTTCCACCTTGCTTGCACAGAAATGTTTTTTTTAGGGAACATCTGTGACAGCATGTGTGACATTTGAAAAGTGCAAGAACTAAACACATCTAATTTCTGTTTCTCCATTCATTCCGGATGAGTAACACCCTGGAAAATTAATCTCACTGGATGCCCTATTCAATCAGCTGTAGGGAAAAAAAATTGAGTGATTTGTCACCTAATTACTACTTCATATCTGCTGACGGGAAATGTGTTTGACCCTCAAAGACAAAATTAAACACAATATACAGAATCACATTGTAAAAGACAAACCCCCTTTGTGTTATAGTACTAGACGTTTAAGTTAAATATTATGAAGGCAGTAAATTTACACACTGAGGAGAAAACAGTAAATCAAAATTACCCTGTGAAGAGCCCGAGATCAACTCCTGCCACAGACACTACCAAGCAGCAAGCTGGATGTGAACATGCCTCCACTGACACACAGGAACAGGTCTGAACCCATTCCCACCCACGGGCTAGCTCTCCACTCTGTTATTTACCTATGAGCACACCGGGCTGCCCAAGTCCTCCTTTATGTGGGCAGTCTGAGCATGCCCCAGGCCCGGCTGCCGGGTTGTCCTGAGTGGCTCTGCACACCCTGGGAGCCTGCTGGGGGCAGTCAGGCCGCTGGCCAGCCAGCAGAGAGCCACGGTGGCCCGCAGAGAGAGCCAGGGCGGCCAGCGTGCTGGGGCCTGCCGCCAGCCTGCCCTTCCTGCAACTGCTGTCCCAGCCCATCTGGGACATCACACAACCCCAGGAGCAGCAGGGACACAACTGTGCCATTTACAAGGCAGATCCCAAATGGTTGTACAATTCCTGCTCCTCATTCATGGAAGTACTGTCAATTTCTAGAACCCAGTTAAGTTTCACAAGTAGCGAGCTCACTGATTCGCTCCACTAATGCACTAGAACCATGATTCTGGAGTTTTGTGGTGATCACTTTTCTTGTATACTACAAAAGAACAACTTTACCCTATAAATGCAGAAGTGTACCCTAGAACCATCCTTTCACCTTGCAAAAGGGATGCTCCCTCCTCTCCACCCTATGTCTCCCAGCCTTTGTCAATCCCCAGGTTCCCCTCAAAGGTTCTGGAAATTAGATAGTAACAGAAGCAGCAGCACAGACCTCCAAGACACTTAGAGTGGGAGGGACACGCATTTCCTTCTGCAGAGATTCTAGTATAAACAGTTATTTTCTTAACATCTGCCATTTCCTTGCATCCCCGCTGCATAAGAACCCAGACCAATGAAAAAGGGATGTCAGAAATAACCTCCTCAACTCTGAGCCGGTTCTCTAGCTGCATAAACAGCTCTACCGACACAGCTGAGAGGGTGGAACAGAGGTAGGAACTAGTGGCCACAGCCTGCTTAAGTCGGTAGGTACTACCTCTGAAAAATGCATATGCAATCATGCCTTATCTCTCCTGACCCCAGAGTTTGTGGAAGCAAGCAGGCAAGACCCACCTTAGGCAGAAAGACTAAAGGGAAAGACAGGGAGATAGGTGTACTATCTTAAGGATAATCTCCCCTTCCAAGCTCCTCAGTTAGCATTAGAATCAAACACCTGGTTCTTTAGCATTTTTACCCAACTGTCCACCTTCCTCCCTTAAAGCACTACAGAACCTGTCCCTACTGCTCCCTCCAAAGAGACACTGCAGGCAGCTCTGTGTAGTAGTTCAGTAGCGTCTACCACCTCTCCAGAAAAGCCAGCAAGTCCCACAGAATGTACTTTTTCACACTTTCTATATCCCCTCCGCTGCTTAGTCCTCTACACCAGCACTTTAGTAGCACAAAAACATGTCCAATGACTCTGACAAATTAACTGACTTCAAAATAATGAGCTCCACTCTCCAGTGTTGCCTGTAGGGAAGATCTGGTTTTAAGTAAAAGAAAAGCCATGTGGAGGAGAATAATGTACTCTCTGGATTAGGTTCTAATTGGATATAATTATAGCCTAAAAAAAAAAAAAAAAAAAAACAAAAAACAAAAACAAAAAACCCCACCAAAAACCTTCCCATGCAAACTCCTCACACCAGTCTATTATCTCATTCCATCTGGTCATCTCTTCTGGAAACAAATGTATTTGTCTTCTCATGTTACACTTGCATATAGAGAGCACAGGGGATTTCTTTACTCTTCACTTCCTTTTCAAACTCTTACCTATCACCTACGAATTTTCTAAACACCTTAACCTGAAACAGATCACAGGCATACTTGCAATGGAGCAAGTGCTGTTACTTGAGGTTGCGTGGTGCGCACTGCTCTGAAGTTCCTCACAGTGGTAACAGCAGCAGCACTATACAGAGCAGGGGATGAAGAGCATTAATGCTCCAATCTCAGCAGCTTACATGTATGCCATATTGTTCCTGTAGGAAAGCAAGGAGAGTCCAGTATCTCAGCAGCATACCAGATCCAGAGGGAAACCACTTTTGTCCCAGTTTCTTACATGACTTAGGTTTCCTCTCCACTGTTTTTCTGATTCAAAGCCGGTGCAAAGTTGTTCTTCTGACTCCCCCACCCTTCCATATTTCCCTCCCACTCCCATTAACTGCCCTTGATCTGCCGCAGCCTAGTTTCTGGCTGCTGAAACTACTGGCAACTAGGCTCAGCCAGGAAGTAACTTATAGGCCCCTTTCACCTTCGTGCAGTTCTGGAACTGCCCATTGCTTTGAGATGCCCTCTTATCACTGCTTGTCAGCTCTTCCACAGTTAATCTGGTTCCCCTCCCAACTGAATTGACTGCTCTTTCAGCTGCTCCTTCACTCACCCGCACCCCTCAGGGCCCTGTCCTTATTCCCTTCTTTGCACTTTAATCATTTACTGCTCTAATCTGGCCACCTAAGGCATTAGTTCCCATTCCAGCTCAAATGAACTCCTAAACGCCACTCTCAACTCCTACCCAAATCAGTTTAATTTCATGTCAGTAGCTACCTTGGTACAATCCCACTGCCAGCTGACGTCTGAAAAGGCCAGGCCTAATACTGTTGTTTAATCTTTCCCCTCTGAACCATCCTGTCTCTTCCCCATCAGGGGAGCCAACCCTGCTGTTTTCTTTTGTCGGGTAATCTCCTTCTTTCACTCCTTGACAGGCAGGTTGTCACCAAGCCTCTCTCCAACAGCAGGCTCCTCCTCTCCACCTCCTTTGGCACAAAGGCTCTGGGGAGCCCAACCAGGGCTGGCACCTGAGCAACACCAAACGTAGCCGAGATCACACCCGTGTTTGCGGCACTCCTACCTGCACCGGGGCAGCAGTAAAACAAAACAGCTACCTCCTGCCCTCCATCTTCCTTACCCCGCAACTCTCGCCAGCCACCTCCTGCAGAAGCACGAATCATCCGAGCAGGGAAAATGGCCTTCCCGCCTGGCTGCCTCGCGGCGGCTCCGGGCGCCACGCCGAGCCACCCGCCGCCATGGCGGGAGCGCGGCATCGCCCGTGCGGGTCCTTTACCGGGGGCCAACAGCCCACCCGGCCCGGGCCGCTCGGCGCCGGCGGGGCCGGACTGCCGGGAGCGGCGACGCCGCGGCCTCCGCGCCCACCGACGGCTCCTGCGGCGCTCCCCGCCACCGC